>OY735246.1:44971895-45469079 GCA_963457695.1 Neria commutata
AACACAATAATCCTGATGATTATGAGGATATCTGTGGTTTGGAAAGCTTCATTTGACCCGAACACTTCATATTTCTTTGGTAATACATGTTAGTGAATTTACTGGAATAATATTACTTCAAAAAATTTTATAAGCAATTGATGCCCGCTGAAGTGGCTGAGAGCTGGTATGCTCATAAAAGAAAGAGCAAGGCAGACTCTTACAGTTAAAACAGTTCCTTTTTAAATTATCAGTTTAGGAAAGGAATGGTTGGGTAATTAGGAGTGGTTAAGCCATTGCTCAACAAATATTAAGCAATAGCTGAACCAAAACGAATTCCTTGCCATTGAAAATTAGACGCACTTCAGATACGTGATCACTGGCCTCGCTTTATATCAAAATTGGAAAATTTTTCTCAGATGAACATTCTTCTTACACTTAAGTTCACTTCAACTAAAACTTGTCTAACTGAGTAAAAGATTTAGCTAAGCATATTTTAAGGCAACCATTAAAAGAAAACTTAAGCTTGCAATTAAAAACGGCAATCACTCTATGCATTAAATGTTTTGAAAAATATGGTTCACACTCAATTGGTCAAAACATTATACCTAAATATTGTTATTTTGCAGCACTTCCATTAGCATATGTATCTGTAGGCAGCTTAGAAATACATACTTCAAAATAGATGCCACCAAATCTGAACATATTACTGAAAATACTTCATATTAATGTAAGTAATGCAGCAACAACCTGTATGCCACTTCTGTGCTGCTATCGCCACTTTTCGTCAGCTTATGCGCCTAATTGTATGCCATGTATTTGTGAACTTATTACCTAGGTTGCTTGAGCTCCTTGAAGTATATTTACAGCACATGCCACAGCCTGCTGCCTTGCACAACAAATTTCATATGCGCCAAAGCACCCTAGCGTTTTTGTTGTTGTTGCTCTTGATATTTTATTTATGTGTCTACTTTTAAAATTTATAAGTAGCCTAAAAACACACTACAGTTTTTTCCCTCATTTTGCACTGCTTTTGCTTTTCGCTTGCATTATTTATAACAATGTACAAATGTTAAAGAATTTATGACAGGCAGCAGCATACAATCACAACAACACCATGTCAAGCAAATACATACACACACATATACAATATTTTGTAGGTGAACAGGCCGCGGCGTATTGCAAGTTATAATTTATGTAGCACTCACATACACACATTGCAAAATCTGCAAACACACACAGCGACAGTGTTTATTAGCAGCAACAATAACAGAAACAACAACAACAACAAAAACAGCAGTCATTCCCTAATTTAAAGCAGATTTATTTATTGTATCATATTTCATATCAGCTAAAAGTAGGCGCTGCAATATAAAAAGGGAAGGAAACAAAGCACAGCACCAATGTACGAAAAGCAACCGGAAGCGAAAGAGAAAAGGAAAATAAAGTACAGAAGCAGTAACAGCATGGAGCGCTTTGCCAAATGAAAATATATGATCAAAATTATTAGAAATAACGAACTGAAATGGAGAGCAACACTGAGCAAACTCACATACACATACATATGTGCATATGGCAGCTGTCTTGAGTCAAAAGTGTGGCTGGAGGGAGTGGGAGCATGTTAGGGGTGCGAGAGGCTTATAAAATACGAGTGAGAACATGAAATGAATGAAAGAGAGATGACCAAAAATCTAAAAGAAAATAGTAGAAAAGACGGTAAGGTAGATGGAATGGAAAAGTAATGTATAGAGGAAGAGAATTGAGAGAAGTGCATGCTAAAACAATGAGCAAAGAAAAGCGCCGACGATAATAAAAATAATAATGTAAATTTTAGAATATGATGATTTTAAGATGAACGCAAGAAATTATCATTGGAGGTAGGAAAGTAAATTCAAAAAATAGAAATAAAAATAAAAGGGAGATTCGGCAAGTGCTATAAATATGTTAGAGGATAGGGTCGTATAGAATAGAACCACACAAGATATAAGCCGATAGGATAATATGGATAGGTTAAGCTAACGTACGACCGTAAAATTAGAAAATGAAATCGTCATATCGAAATTTGAAAGAATTTATGTGCAAATTTAGTTGGAACTTAGAATTATCTTAAATAAATTTTTATTTCGGCGCCGTGGTGGCTCAGTGGGCTAAGTGCTTGGTCGCTGATGCGGAGGACCTGGGTTCAACTGACGGTCCGGGCAACATCTAATAAAAAAGAAAATTTGTTTTCAAATTGTTTCTTTGCGCGGCGCCACTTCTTACGGTGAATTGGCAATAATCCGAGAATAATCCTTGCCATGAAAAGCTTCTCAAACCCGTTCGGATTCGGTAAAGTAGGTCCCGTTAACTTGTGCAAAAATATAGCAAGCACACACAAGTTAATGTGAGAAAGCTAGGCCTAAGCCTCGTTCGCGGGCGGTTGCACCTGTTATTTATTTATATTTATTTAAATTTTTAATATGCATTATACAAAAGAAATAAATGAAAAACCTTCAGCTAACTTTAAGGAATCAAATATGTAAGTTTTTTCTAATAAATCTTCTGGTTACGCCCCTGTAGTGCTGACAGTTCTTGCCAACTGGCCTTGAAAGGAAACAGCACCTTGCGATACAAATGATAGCTGCCGTCTGCTTGTTGCTGTTGTTGTAAGTTTTAAGTATTGCGTTTTGCTTCTCATATTTGTAAAAATTTTAAATTAAGCAGACGGGCGCAGCTTCTCGCACTTCCGCTTCCGCTTTCGCTGCAGACATACAATATACAAATGAAAATTCAAATTCAAACGTTTCGCTCTGGATTTTATTAGTGTTTTTGTTGTTGTTGCTCCTGTCTGCCGTAATTTGAGAAGCAGCACACCTGCTGGTTTTGCTATTATATGCAAGATTCGTTTCTGCCACGCCATGCCGCTCCACGCAGCGCTGGCAGCAACAGCGGCAGAAGCAATGTCAGTGTCCTGTACGGGCGCTCTACTGCCCTATTTGTTGTTGTTGCAAGCATTGTCTTTTCATGCTTTTGTTGTTGTTGTCGCAGAACAGAATGAAAAATGCCATGATTTATTATTTAATCATGGACAAAATATGGCGATTTTGCTCAACTGTCACTGTCGCCAGCATTGATACTCTGCTCTTTGTTGTTTGCATTTGTTTGTGTTTTTTGTTTTATCTTGTTAGTTTTACAAGATTAGCCCAAAAGGTGGGCATCATTCAATTTTCCAAAATTTCAAATTTGCGTATTTTTGCAGCATTTTCCTTGAGAGAGCTTTTCTAAAGTATTTGTTTATTTTATGGATTTTCCAATTGAAATGCATTAGCTTCATTTATATCGGTATGTGTTTATGTGCTTGAGAGTATTTTGCATATTTTTGTTTAATAAAGCAAACATATTTATCAAGAGGGATCCGTTTGCATATTTACAAATAATATGCGGAAATTTTCATATTTCTGGGCATTGTGGAGGCATGCGAGCCCACGTGGCGTATGAGTTATTTGGCATGGAAATTGCTGCTTATTTTTGGTATGCGGCGCAATGTGAATTTGTTGTTTTTCCTTTATTTTAATTGAGCGAATTTATGGCAAAAATATTTATATAAGCTGTGCAATGTCGAAATGGAAATTTGTTATTGCGTGTACAGGCATATTGCGTATGTTTAGTTAGAAAAGTCACGAAACGCATGCTTTCATTTGATATTTTAAGTAAAATGGTGAAGTTTTTGACAAGGTCACAATAAAACGAAATTTTGAAATATTCAAAATGATTCTTATGTCCAGCAATCTTTCTTTAGGACCGCTATCCTTGATAATCTGGCTGATTATACGTTGTCAATTGTCAGGTTCATCAGGCTGTTGCACTGCTTGCTGAATCAATTCGGAGGGAGAAGGCAATAAATTAAAATTTCGCGATATACAGCGCCAAACTCTTTTACTGCCACTAAATCTGGTATGATCGGGCCACTGACACGTTCACTCTAGCTTCGTCTCTCATTAAGTAGGACAATTATAGAGATTTATCCCATGCATTTTCATTCATTGTCGAATGCGAAATGTCAACTCATATTCTTTAGGATTTCTTCGTCGCGTTTAATGTCAGAAATAAAACAATTAAGGAACTGTTAACCGTGATTACTTCAGTGATAACATACATTGCGCCAGTATGTGTCATATATGGGCTGAGTGCCCTAAGGGTAGCTATTGCGTACCGGACAGTAGGATTTCCACGAGGAACTGAAATAGGAATCCATTCCGTACTTTTATTTTTATAGGTTGCTCATTCCTTCTCAATAAAGTCATAAAAGCTCACTGATTTATAAAGTAGATAGTTCAAAATCAGGCGCATTTTAAATGCTGATTTGTTAAGGTTTCAAAATTGAGTAAACAATTACTAAGTGAAATGTTTGTCTGAATTTTAATGAAGTAGCGATCCAGTCACCGCAGCCTGAAAGGTGAAGTGAAACTTCTCCATATATTTACAGATTTCTATAGATTGTTCATCATAAATATGAAATAAAGAATTTAGAATTGGCTGGCGAAATACTACATTACACAAAATTGACGAGTCATTCGACTAAACAAATATTCGCACATATAAGAATAACTTCCTTTTAGTTCAACCCCTAGCAAACGACTACGCATATCGCATAACGTATAAGTTTGACATTGAAGGTTACGCTGCAACATAAATTTGGCTATCAGTTGGCTGCCAACTATGAAGCCAGAATTTTTATTATGCCGAGTGCAGCCAAAGAATCTACAAACAACCCTCTAAATTGAAATTCAGGCGAACCTACCCCAAGTAGTCCCGTTCCAATGTATCCATTGCGATATATGCAATAAAAACAAACGGCGAATTGCTTATCGCACTGCCGACACGCACACGTGCACGCACATGTGTATGTTCGTCTGACATGAAGAGAAGAGTGCATATGGTTGTGTGAGTTTTTATAGAAATATGAATATGCCAGTTAGCAACACGAAATTTTATTAAAACTCCAGCTTGAAAGTATTTGCATAAAGATGGCACAATACTAATAGCACACACACATACATATGTACAAAAAAACTTATGGGCAAACGCACACACACTCGCACATTGGAGCGCTTTAGAGCAACCTTAAGTTCCTGGTTGCAGCGTACGCCAGAGCAGCGCAGGCGGAAGAGGAAGCACCCAGCTGAGGCAGCTAAAGGAGTTACAGGAGATTGCTGCAATACCGGAAGCAGAAGTTGTTGCCACGGCAGCGCAATACAAGTGCGGTAGTAGCCTGCGGCGGAATATAACGTCAGGAATAAGATATTATGCTGAATTTAGAACTTGTAATTTGAAAATTAAATAAAACCGGCAGTACGCCGGGTGTAGTGCGGCAGAGAGATCTCATACTAGTGTGGAGCAAAGTAGTAGTGGGAAGTAGTTGCGGAAATTTTAGTAAAGGGAATTAGAGTAGAGTAAACGTGGATTGGGAAAAGTTTGCTTAGAAGAACTTCGGACAAAGAGAGCTTTTAGCATTAATTTTAGATAAAGCTATAGAAATGCAGAGAAGCATGAGATGGACAATTATTAATTATTAAATTGCACGCTAAATTTCTAGACATAACATGTGATTTTATAGTAAAATTATTTTAATTTTATTTATTTGCGAATGAAGTTAATGCTGGTAAACTCGGCGTAAAAGGAGGTTTACGGGGTTTTGCGCAAATTATAAAAAATTTGTCCAAATTAAACCAATAAAAGTTGTTCAAAAATGTATGACAATAAATCTTGTTACTCGCATACAGTTTCTCATTTGTGACTGACTACATAATTGAATTTGCCAACATTCTTTTATTCAATAGACCAGTGCAAGTGTGAAAGCTCAACAAAATGTGCAAAGATTCTTTGAGAACGTAAATGTATTCTGAACATGAAATTCTGTCGTACTTTTGGATCATTTAAAATTATAGTCTGATCAAATCAGAAACCAACAAACATCTCAATATGAGCCTCTTGCTTTTATGTATTTCGATTTTAAGAAACAACTCAGTGGAATTGGAATTTAATATTTTAATAAATTTTGGCAGTGCAGGTGGACTAGAAATCAAAATAGTAAAGAAGCCAAATCTAACATCTGACGGAAACGTATCGAAAAGTATTTCAAACAATTTAAGGTTTCATGCAAAGGCAATCGTTTCAAAATAAAGCGTTTCAGATATAAAACATGTTTTCTGTATGATAAACATTGTAACATTGCATTAAAAGTTATTGTTTAAGTCAGTTACGACTTAAATTTAATATGAGTCTTTCAGACTTCTTTTAATAAAAGAGGACACAGAGGTTTTTTATTTATCTTGCGTGAGAATGCGCGTTTAATTATAAATAAAGGGGTTTCACAAAGTTTTTTGCAGAATTTAATTTTTGAATTGGGCGCTTGCCCTTATTCACTCGTCGCGGTCACTTGTACTTCGGAATAGAGCGGCGATCAGAGCGGGCGCATATTTTCGCGAGAGCGGAGAAATGGGAAACATGACAACTGGAAGGGTGCAAATTGGAAATGGAAAGGAATACGGGAGAGAGAAATGTAAATAAAGAGGGAGGGGTTTACACGGGATGAAAAGAAGTTGCTCATTGGCGCTTAGCCAGTTATCTTTTGAGTTAGAATTGAAATTGGTTTCTAGGACAGGAACAACTTCTATTTATTTAAAAACTTATATTACAAATGGAAGCTATTTTTTTGAAACCCGAGGAACCGTAACGTTACTTAAAGTCGTAAATTAAATCGAATCCGGACTCGGAATCGAAATCGAAACATAAATTACTTATATTTTTTACTATCTTGTACTTGGTCCATACATGAGAGCAGCTTTAAAAGCACTTAGAATGGAATAACGTGCAATGGAATGGTGCTTTAACGTAAGGTCTTACTATTTCTACTGAATATTAATATGCACTATTTTAGAAATAATTTATTTATCCCTTCCATTCACCACAGTCGTCCGACTTCTGAAATGAAAATCAGAAATTGGCTGACAAAATCTTTTTACTGAAGTCAAAGAACAAGATAAAACTCAAGTAAAAGTATCCTAGTAATTTTTGGCAAGCTGCGATCCACGAAATATATCGTTACAAAAGAGTAATATGCACTCGAAGCTCGAAATGTGATGTTGTACATATACAACAAGTGCATGAACGGGTTAAAAGTAGATAATTTATAATTATTATCTACAAGCTAGCAGATGCAGCAATAGTAGCAAAGGTCATCAGCTGTAATTTAATTACTAACATTTTTTTTATCTATTTACAAGGTCTAACATTATTTGTCCATATCATGATAGTTATTGAGAAGTAATAAGAGTTTTCACAAATAAATTTAGTAAAGTAGTTAATTTTGTAAAAAAAAATGGAAATGCCAATTGACAGTTAATTTGTTAATGTAAAATGGGTCTGAAAATCGCATGCTACATTCCTTTTGTTGTAGCATGCAATATCTGTAGCTGAAGCGCTTTTGCAATACGAAAACAGTAAATAAAAGCCAGGAATGAAACGTGCAGCCAAATGAGTCTGCATCCTACCACTATCAAGAAATTAAACGAATGGCAAAGGGCGACCCTGCAAAGGCACACACAGACAATCTGACACACACACACACAGTGACCGTAGAAGTAGTGGCAGTAGTAGTGGTCTGGCAGCAGCAAACTAAGCCAACGACTTTTGGTTATCACATCACGTCACAGAGTCTTTAGCTTTAATTTTGATTGCTTTAAGGCGGAAATCAGCAGCAGGGACGAGGGCGGGCAGCAGGGAGTGCACATGAAATACACAAGCAGCTTGCAACGGCAGCACTACTGCAGAAATGTGGGTGGCACAGCAAGGGAGGGCCGAGTCGGTGGTGGACCAGAGGGAAGCCAGTCAGGCCAACCAAGAAGGTCTGCCGTCTGAAGTGACAGCCAAGGCAAATGTATTGCACGCAAAGGCTGCTTGTTTCCTGCTCGCTCACTCGCTCCGTCTGTTTGCCTGTCGTGCTGGCTTGGCTGGCTGCCTTGACTGGCGATTCGATTTAACTCATTTAAAAGTGGTATTTGCTTGTGCCGCCGGGGCTGTGGCATTTTAAAATTTTTATTTCTTTTGTGTTTTACATTTTCATATATACCCTACAACTGTACTCTCGAGGTATATTCATCTTTAGACTGCCGATTTTTATACCCTACACCTATGGTAATAGGGTATAATAACTTTGTGCGAAAATTGTAACGCATTAAAGGAGCCGTCCTAGGTATAGACATAAGTATATAGAAATGCTTAGAATCACTTTCTGTGTTGATTTCCGGTTGTCCGTCTGTCCGTCTGTCTGTCCGTCTTGCTGTCCGTGGCCACAGGAGAGAAAGAAGGAGTTGCTCGATTTGGACCAAATTTGGCACACAGTCAGAGTGAACCTTCCACTACTTCAAATTCCGAGATTAGCCAAATCAGTTGAAGAACACGCCCACAGTGGGCCTGTAGGTCCCAATACCCCGGATTTTTTTCGGTAAAATAGCTATATTTTGTCTAATTACTGATGGAAAAGAATTATACTTGGCTATTAAGTTAAGGCTTTGGTTTTCTATGTCCCACGAAAAAATGGGCGTGGTCCGCCCACTATATAGGCGGTAAGCTAAAAATCCTAATAACTTCAGTAAGATATACACCAGAGCGTCCATATTTGGTCACTTCATTACCGGTAAGAATACCTTTTAATTCTCAAAAAATGGGCGTGGCCCGCCCACTATGGGGCGGTAAAATAAATATATCGATCATTTCGATTGTACACCTTCCAGAGCATCAACTTTTGGCTTGAATAGTCCTATTAGGAATATATTGTAGTCTGCTAAAAATAGGCGTGGTCCGCCCACTATGTAGGCGGTAAATTAAATGCACCCACAATTTCTGTGGATTATCACCCCACTTGGGAACTTGGTGTAGGGTATTACTCTGTCGGTGAAACCCGACTGATTCTTCCTTAATTGTTTTAATAGCTTTTGTGTATATTAGTTCTATTTTTGTGTTTCGTTTCCCTAAAGGAAAAAATGGGAACTCTTAAAATGTCACTTCTATTTTCGAAGGTATGTACAAATATAAACAGACATTTTATAATAGAGAAAACTGAAATTTAGTCCTTTATTGCTTAAATATATTTTCACTATAGAAAGTTAAGAAATATATTTAGAAATATTTTTCTTATTTTTCAATGAGGTTGGATCGACACAAAAAAAAATTTTTTATATCGTATCGTGTGGCGTATAGTTAGAAATATATTCAAAGTTCATTGGAATTTTTTTTTCTATTTGAGGTAAACGGGTTATAAAGATATAGCTAAAAATTTTTGTCTTTTTTTGGGTCTTTGAAAGAAGAAAGTTAGATTTCTTCAAAGAGATTTATTTCGCTATATCATCTCAAAAATGTACCTATAGCATTCTGCTCTATCATAAAAGTTAAGCTGACAATTTCTTAGCAGCTCTTACTTATTTAATATTGTCACTGCTCTTTACTGGTAAGGGGCAGTTAACTTAGTAGTGCCTCTTAATATTTTGAGTCTTTAACTGCTTGGTCAAACGGACCACAAATTACACTGTGCAAGTGCTTGACCTATCCTGCCGCCACTTCACGCCCCTTGCTCCTCTTAGCGCACACATAACGAACATAGAGGCACTTGACATTTTGTGCTCTGCTGCTGGTGCCCGACATTTGCGACTGTCTTCAGCTGCACATAAAAGTGGCATGCTTTCTGCTCTCTGGACACTATAAACATTCATCAAGTTGTGCCGTTAAGTTGAGTGAAATTATTCGCATGAGTGGATGTGAAAATTTGTGACCCACAAATTGGGCAAGCAAATTTAACACACATAGAAATAAAATGATTTAATTTATGAAATTCAAGTTTTGATCGATTTCAGTATATGTATATATTATGCAATTTTAAATGTATAACAAATATATATTGAATACTTCCTTGTTTTGTGTTTTGTTACATATTTGCATCAAATATATAATCCTTATGCCCGCAGAGGCTGCAAGAGTTCTTAACTGCTTTAGACCTTAAGCTTCCGTAATTTGATTTTAGTATGCATTTCAAACTTAAATCAATTAAAAAATTCTTAGTTAAAAAAAAGATTATTTACATCCAATCTTTAGTTTCATATCTCAGTATAAAATGAACTCAAATTTCTAAAATCGGTTCAAACCCGATATAAGAATGGAAAAATAAAAATTTTTTTATTTATTAATCTATTTAATGAAAGTTCTTGTCACTGACTCACTGACTGACTCACTAACGCGAACGGCTTCTATAAGATTTTAGAACGTAGGGGAGCAATAGTGGTGATAGCGCAGCGAGTAAGGCGCTGGCGCAAGAACCGGAAGTGAATGAATTCGATCCCTGCTTGTGGACAGGGTCTCCGACTTTTTTTCGGTATTAATTAAGTGCTGGAAGGGCCACAGTGGTTTTTATTTCTCAGTTAGATGGCGCCACTCGCATATTACAGCTGGAGTTTCGGTCATTTGATTTGAAAGTAAAGTGGGCCTTTCAAAAACTAGTTTTCATATATTTTGGTAACATTTCTTATATTCCCATTATCTATGATATAATGCATATGTATATTATTTCAGACGAGAGAATCTAAGCATATACAATTCCAATGCATAAATCTTTACATTGATATCTAATAATTTCAATGAAAACGGTTTTTGACTAAACTCCTAGATTCCGTAAATTTATTTATCTTCATTTATTATTTTTCTATATAATCCATGCATAACATTACAAACTACAATATTTTTCATTCAACTCGAACATTTAGAATTCGTATAATCCCTTAAAGTGGCATAATATTTTTGAATTCCCATCATCGGCTTATGCCCAAAGCTCGATCTAGAAAAACTAAAAAAAAAACAAAAAAAATTTTAATATCAGAAAACTGTATATTTCAAAACTTCCTTTATCTTCATTTGTTACAACTATATATAAATTTATTTATCTTCATTCATTCTAAATTTTTTATCTTTATTTATTGCAAATTCCCATCAAATTCCTAATATGCATTCATATTTTTCCAACAGTTTTAAATTCTTTATGGCTCTTTAAGCTTAACAAATAAAATCCTCGAACTTTAAAACTTGTAATTTTGCTATTTGCATAGATAATTATTTGTACTCTATTTATGCGGAATGCATATTTGCACAAGGAAATCGCAAAATTTTCACACAAATGCACCTAAACAAAAGTGTGCATACATATGTTACGCATACGCACCGTTGACCCAAATGTTGGACTGCTTATCTGGCCTACAATGTGCTTGGCCTAGGTTTCAGAATATCTTTTGCTACACATGAAAATATGCACTTGCCAGGTTTGCTTTCTGTTTGTCATGCATTTCACTTTGTTCATCATATTTCGCAAAGAAATCATTTCCTTATCAGTTTTTGGCAGAAATGTAGAAATGTGGCAAAAGTGAGATTCTTTGGCCTTGCATGTTAGATTTAGAGCACTTTGCAGAAAGATATCTATTAAATTTATTTAGTAAATGCTTCTGGCATACGTTTGACGCATTCTACTTTAAAGTTAATAGCTAAGCTTAGGCACTAATGTGACTATTGCGTGTTGCTCATACGACACGTAAGGCAGTTGCTGGAAATGTATGTACTACAAACTTACTGTCTTGCCTACTATGTTCATGTGTATGTCCATACATACATTGTGCATGTGTATGCATGTGTATATCTTTGTGCATATGCTATGATTTATGAAAGCGATTTAAGCAATTTCAGGCTGATGTTTTAGTATAGTTTGAACCCTAAAAATATTAAATTGTGGAAACTAGTTTTGAAAGATGTATCTAGAACTCAAAATCATTGGCAAGTCCGAGTTAGTATTTAGAAATACATGTGGTATACAAGTACACTACTGCATGTCAAACAGCTTATAGGTATATCTCAAATTCCTTAAAAAAAAGCTTGCATTTAAAATTGGCCTATTAATTTACCAGTTGCAGGATCATGAATCTATATATGATTTCCAAATATCTCCTTTACTCCTGCATATCCATTAATTATAAACCTTTTCATTTAACATGAATATGCAGTAACAATGGCCACATTTTAAGTAATATACTCTGCAGTCTAATAAATTATTATATTGTACATATGTATATAATTATGAGCCTTCAAATATGCTAATAAAATTAATACATTTTTTGATAGTAACATCTCTTAATAGTTACGGAGTAAGGAAAATCATGCTTTAATTCACTTGCATTGACTGATAGTTTATCTAAAACTGAAAATTGTTATATGACAATATTTTTGGATGCGAGCTTTTTTTATTTGTAGAGAAGTCCAGCTCGTACCCATTCACAATTTCTCGCCTTTCATCAATTTTCTCATATATTTTTCTATCTAAAATCTACTACTGTGTATCAAGTTAAATCTTTCGATACGCGATTCGTTTGGTGAATGTATATACAAGATTTTTTATGGACGCTGTTAAGTGCTCAAATGAATCATCTCCGATTAAGTTTTTATTTAAAATTTGTGACATGTTAACAGTTACTGATCTACATGTATCGGCTTTATCGAAAACATAAAACTAAATATTTCGGAAAGCAACTCTTTATAGCAGCTTCTCATAAAAACCAAGAGAAAATTTCAGTAGTTATAGCTTCAAATTAAAGCCCAGCTTCATAATGGATATAAGATGCAAAAAATACTACGGTATGATAAATCTAAATTCTTGAATTATTCGAGATTAGCTAATTGATTTTACATAATGCACAAAGATTTTTTTCTGGGATGACCATTATATTAATTTGGTATGTCTAAATTCTGGCAAAATAGAGCGCATAGTAAAATAGATTGCTTAATTACGTGCGAAAAACTAACAAAACAAATTGTGAAAACTTATATATTAGAACTTTAAAGCGGCAATTCGGTTTAATTAGTGCCACCGGTCATTACCGCGAAATTCTATTATGCGAAACGCGCGCAGCGTAAAGGCGAACAATTGGCGAGGGGTGAATGCAGCAGCCGCTGCTGCCTGCTGCTTGAAAATTGATTTCATTAGAGCCCAAAAGAGCTGAAGCGATGAACATGGCACGGAAACGCTTTCGCACCGCGCCGAGGACACAGTGGTCAGATTTCAAGGTTTCCGACTTACTCTTACTTGGTGTTGAATCTACACTGTAGATAATTGCATACGGTTTTGCTGGAGCGGAAATGGCATTATAAATTTTCCACATACAACAAAAAAAGTGCAATAGGGCATGGTACTCTAAGCCAGCTCTATCAGCATTCAAATTTTGTGGCACTATTACAAAAAAGTCTAAAAAACTTGCAAAATTGTCGACTCGTAGGTTCGTTTAGAAAGCCCCAACTTTATATTAGTTTAACATCAACAAACTTATAAATTATAAAAACATCGTCTCGAATTTTTGTACTTTTGTGAAAGCAACTGCTCTGATTTTCTTTCCAAACCCGAAATCAAAAACTGCCGGAGATGAATTTTCCTTAAACTTGAATGAAATTTTTTTATATAGATTAGCCTAAAAAGATGTTTTTGTTTTTGGAAAATAGAGAATATTTTTACAGTTGTCAACGATAAGAAGTGTTATTATTTGCTGAAAGAAAAATACCAGCCGAAAAGTATTTTCCACTATAACGAAAAAGTTCAAAAATGGCTTAGCTAATTCGTAAAAAAAAATACGTTTTCAGAAACTCGTTGGGGTTTTCGGAAAAAAAATATAATGATTATGTTATTGAGCTTTAACAATTTTACCATATAGCGTCATTATTAATTGATATGATAATACCGTCAGCGTGACGACTAAGAAATGGAAGTTAATGAATGTCTGAATATTAGATGGGCATCGTTTTGTAGAATTAATCGGGCTACGGAGATTTTGGAAAAAATATTCAAAAAATTATTATTCTACCAAAAATGTTTAAACTCTGGCTTTCAGTTTATAATCTAAGTTCGACGTTTAATTTTTATAAATATGAATCAACTATTTTTAGACTTTTATATATTTTAACAAAAAATCTAACTAAATTCCCAGTTGATGCTATAACATATATTTTCCGACCACTGTCCGGCACTTTTATAAGCCAGCTGGCGCGATGCAGTGCAGCATATTCGCTATCATAATTATGCAAACGCGGTGGCAGAAATGCATGCCGCTACTGCTCCCTGCCCCCTTTGCACCTCTGCATCCTGCCCATTTATACAATTACGTGCCTCGGCGTACTCACCCAAATGATGCGCTATATGATCGTGCTCCTCGGATTCATCGTGCATGCCACCGCCGTGCGCCATGTGCTCCTCCATGCTGCTGCCGCCCATGCCACCCATGTCACCCATGCCACCGGAAGTGGGCTGACCATCGAAATGCGTGCAATTGACTTGACCAACGAAGCTGTTAAACCAAATTGCAACAATTAGCAATGAAATTTCCGGTATTTTACGTTTCCGTTTCATTTTCATTATTTGCGGTTTTCGGGCCATGCTCGGCGCGTTTTTGTTGCTGCCTTTAGTGTTGTTGTTGTTGTTATAGAATTTTATAAATTTTTGTCTGTTGCTTTTCGGTTGTGCGGCGCAACCGGAAAATTTAAATACCGTTTTGGTCGCGTAATTTGTGCATTATTTGCATTTTTTGCTGCGTTCACATTTTCGCATACATATAAACGAACGGGTATGTGTGTGTGTAGGCGTGCATGTATGCACGCTCACATTTGAGTTTTACGCATTTTTTTTTATTGTTTTTTGTTGCATTTTTCTCATTCTCTTCTTTTCTGCTGCTGTAACACTTTTAATTTGCTGATTTTTTCACATATCACATTTTGCATATGGCATGGCATACTTTTAGGCTATTAAGTTTGGTTTATTAAGCATTCTTTAAATATGTGAAACTTCTTTGCAATTTTGTTTTACTTTTAAAGCTTACACTTCAAAGGTCAAAACGTGCCATATTGCATTTTGACTACAAAGGTAACTTTACCTATAAATAGAAAGAAAATATTTGTGTTATTCCAAGGTTATTTCCAGAATTTCATTTGTCGTATATTTATCAATTTGAAATTTCATGGAGATCTTTCACAAATAAAGGCATAACCATGTAGAAATGAGCAGTGCAACTTTTCGAATTATTTTAAGTTGTCGGTCCATCTTTCAGTCCGCCTGTCTGAGCGCTCAATTTTAATCAATTTTGGCATGCACTGATGTTTCTAGCAATCTATCCTTGGGTCGGAGCTCAAACTCACTGACGCCTCGCCGGTATGCATATCTTAAATTTTTACCGATTTAGTAGTGCCTATATGTGTTGCATAGTCAAATAATCGTTTTTTTTTATTTCCAACTGTCAGAGAGAACGTTTATTATGATTTTTCATTGGAAAGCATTTTTAAGCTACAACTCTCTAATACTTTTCAACAAGTTTCCGTGGTCCGTCTCCTCAGATCTACTGTCCAAACTTAAGTCCAATTTGATTACTTGTTGTATGCTTATTATTTGAAAGAATTTATTAGCCATTTTGTCATTTGGTGTAAGTCAAATATTGCTTTAGATTGAAATTTAAAGCAGCGTGGCGAATTAAAGAAATATGTGAACAGGTAAAAATATATTTGACCTTTCATCTCCCAGCTCAGAATTTGGAAATTGAAATTCAATATCGCTTCCATTTGTGCAACTTCAGCAGATATTTCTCTTTTCCGAGAAATCTTCAAATAGCATTGGCATTTTTATATTGATTTGTAAAGCCAATGGAGCATCTCAAGAGATAAACAAATATTTTTAACTTTTAAGTAATACCTGGGCCAACGCCTCTGTTTCATGGGATGTTGTGTCAATTATACAAAAAAAATCGACTTGATATATAACTGGACTATTCTATCGATTAATAATTTTGCCTTAATAAAACCTTAATAATTTAAAAAAAGGTTTGTAGACGGAGACACCTTTATTTAGGTTCCATAGCAACAAAGAACATTATTTGTTAATTCATAAAAAAATTCTTATATATATTACAGTAGCCAAAGAAAAGTTGTCAATTTCTAAAATCAACATCATTACATTCCATTTAGGTCTGAATGAAAGTTCCAACTTCTTGTCAACAATTTTACTGTTTATCTTTGGCCCTTCTACTTTGACCCTTGCAATCTTGCTCTGCCTGCTGACCCTTCATTAATTTACACCTGACAAAAGGATATTTTATACTAATTTGTGCTGCGAGTCGGCGGCATTGCCTTATCAGCAACGCGAGCAACTGACATTTCGACACTAAACACAAATGAAGCCATCGCAGTCACGCACAAATGCGACAACAACAAGAACAATAGTAAAAAAGAGGAAAACAACAATAATAGAAGAAGAACAAGCAGCAAAATAGGAACATTGCAAGGAACAAGGTGTGACACAATATCAGCAACAACAACGATGATAACAGCAAAATACAACAATAACGACAACGACAACGACAACGAAAACGAGCTTGGCAAGGACGAGCTTCAGCATGGCACAAAAGAACGATAACAATTCATTTTGCAGCCATTAACATTTTATTTTGTTTTCTTGCACTTTTACACTTTTGCAACGCTGCTTCGGCGCCTGGCAAATAGAAACAACAAAATAGACATGCACAGCAAGGCAAACAAACACTTACATAGCCGAAAAACAAAGTTAAAAGTCAAATGCAGAAGGACATTTTCGTATTTAATTTGCAGTTACAACAACAGCAACAAAGTGAACGCGAGAAAAACAGTGTAAATGCAATGATATGAAAATGCTGGAAAAAACAAGGAAACGATGCCGCATTGCAAAATGGACATGGATGTTGTTGTCAGTGCGATTTTCAAATGGAAAGGACCATGACAAAAATGCAACGCGATAAAAAATTTAAAATGAAAACGAGCAAGTGCAATGCAGACAAAATAGAAAAAAATATTCAAACAATAGAATAAAAGTAGTATGTAAAAGAACAAGAGCCAACTGAGAGTGGCTGAAAATTGGATTGGCAATGAGACAATTAGCAGTGGGGAAGGGAGCCGACAACATAATTGAGGCAACGAGAAGTGCATTTGTGGCTTATCAGTGGCCTTTGAAAGGACGCGAGATGAAAAGTGTAGTCAAATATCAGCACAAAAGCAATGAGAGCGGGAAAAGCATGAAAATCTGATAAAATTACTGCAAATTGATAAATGTGCGCTTGGGTGTGTGTGTGTGTGTGTGCAAACAAACTATAGCATACTTCTAGGAGCGCAAGAAAAGGACTTGTAGGCATTAAACAGCAGCAAGAGAAGCCGATAGTTGATTTAAGAGAAAAGCGTGGAAGCGGTAATAGTTGAGAGCAAGCAGCCGGAAATGTATTTAATTAGACCGACAATTATGCAATTTAACGGCAAACCCTCGCGACTACAAGAACTGCTGCTATTGTTTCTCTTGCAGCTGCTCGTGCGCGTGATGGAACCGAAGCAAGCGCGGAAAGAAAGAATATCAGCGCGAATTGCGTCTCCCTCACTTCTTTTTCGTCTAATTTGACGCCGGAAAGCAGATTAAGTATTTTCTGCCCTTTCTTAATGCAGCCACGTCCTGTACTGTACTATCCTGTGTCGTGTCTTGCCAACGAGTTGAGCTGTCTTCATTGTCGCTGGCTGCTTTTGCTTCTGCTGCTGCCGCGTGCCCGCTGCAGTTTCATTAACAAGTTTAAATTATCTGAAGCAAGTTTTCTACTTGAAGTTGCATAGTTTTGTAATGTACAAGCGTGTAGGTGTATGTGTGTTCGTAAGGACAGCGTAGTTATTTAGCAACATCGCGAAAAAATTTACAGTTGCCGAAATTGCTGACGATAAGCGTGCCCATTTGAATTTAGAACAGCAAAGTTTCTTCAAGCTTCAAAGTGCAGATAACATTTGAGGCATGCTTTCTGGAAATTATTTTACATTCGCTGATTAGTGTTCAATTAGTTCTAAGCTGCTTGGTTTTTAAAAATGAATAGATAAAGGTGAAGAGTAAAAGAAAATAAATATAATATATAAGTAGTTTTCGTTGCAAATTTTCTAATAAGTTCCAAATATCAGTTCGTCAATTCTCATACAAACCATAAAATTTATTCCATGTATTAGCTATGTTAATCTTGTCTGGCTATTAAAAATCTAAACCTTTATTAAAACCCAATTCTATTTGTTTCTACTAATAATTCGTAAATTGCTAGAAACAGAAATATAGAAAATATTCTATTCTTATGAAGGAATCAACTAGAGCTGATAGGGTAATCATATAGGGTCATTAGTTATTTGATTTTTAGGTAGTATTTTCAAACGAACGGTTGCAGTTATTTCTCCCAATTTCTTCACTTTGTTACCAAATAGAATGTAATCAATAATAAAAATTATATGAAACTATTTAGATGAATACCCTCTAATATGTTTGATATGTCAGAGTAAAGAAATTATAGACAAATATTTCAAAAAATTTCCACACCGCTTCAAAACCAAATCCCAAACCAAAAATCCTTTTCCTTCGACAGAAGAGTGAAAGAATATTAATCGAAAGAGCAGTTCAAACCATGAGCAGCGATTTCAAGAAAGAATTCTGATGATGAGCTTATTCAAATATCTGGGTTTGTTATTGTTTTTAAACTATAGAAGTGGCTTCTGAGCATGCAAACAACTTTTTAAAATAACGGCATTGCAAGTTTTAGACATATTAGACATTAATTAGCAATGTCAATCGAATTCGCCCACAAACTTACATTGCTTTCAATGCTTTTTTTAAACTTTAAAGGATCTTTCAGGCTTTCATTGTGTTACGTTACTGCTTCTTTTTAGGTATATAGCATGTCATTAAGGCTAAAATTATGCCGGCAGAAAGGCGAGCGTCATCGCGTGACAAATGTAATTTTTGTGGGCGCCAACATTTATGCAACGTTTGCAGTCATTTGTTATGTGACTACTCACACCAATTGCTAGTTTGGCACACACACACTATCATACATATAAACTGTCACATACACACACACAAATAAGCAGTGTCAGTTGAGGGAAATCGCATTACTTTGTGGCTGCCATTCGCGGCGCGGTATGTGACAGCAGCTCTCCTTGTATTGTTGACGTTTGGTGGTGGTAGTGGCAAAGTGACAGTTATGTCATTTAGCTTTTTCGGCGTATTGACAATGCGTGTTACGCACACGCACGCAAACAGATAGGCAGGCAGACAAACAAATAAATAAAATAGTGGAATGCAGCGAAGTGAGGCAATGTCAACGGACGAAAAATCAAATCGCGCAGGAATGAAGATCAACATGCCAAATGGCGAGTGCCAAAGTGTGAGTGAGTTGAGAAGAGAGAGAGACAGTATGTGTGATATTCATTTGTATGCGTGCGTGTGCGCAATTGTGTGTCAGCGTAGACTAATGCTATTAAAAGCTGTGCGCCATCAAGTCGAAGGTGTTATTTTTATATTTAACGGCGTGCCATGGCATGCCAGTGACATTTGTGTGCGTGTGCTTCTGCAAACGTCTATATTCGCGTGCATGTAAGTGTGTGCGTGTGTCTCAGCGATGAGGGCAAATTTACATGTTTTGGCGCAAGCAAAGAAATTCAATTTTCAGCTCAAATGAGCCACTTCCGTTTCTTTGTTTGCATTCTGGCAAAGTGGAATGAGAGTGAAAGGGCGTGAAAGTGGTAGGAAACGGAAATTGTAGGCAACAGTGTTCTATTGTGGAAGCACATGCTATGCGCCGTTTAGGTGATTGGGTAGAGGTGTGTAAATTTTTGGAAATTAAGATTAATTGCTGAAGGTTGGCGAAGGTTGGCGAAAGAAAGGAACGTGTTAATTGTATGCACCTAGAGCGACAAAACCAATCTTTTATACAGTAAAATGACATGATATTCGAGAAAACAAAGTGTTAATGAGCTGGTTGGAATTTGAAAATTTATGATTTAAATGGAGAAAAAGTATTTGAGGGGAATATGCCGTATAGCAATTGAGTGATGGCTGTCTGTGTTATTATATGTATAAAATCGCGCTAGCAGAATTGGAGCAGTCAGAACAAAGAGACGAGCTTTCTATATAAATGCTCAAGCAAGTTTGAAAATGCTTGTCTTCGAGTTTGGTTTAAAAAAACTTGAGTTGATACAGCGAATCGAATATCAGATTCAGTGCTTGTTTTGAAAATTTAATTAGATCCAATAACTTCTGCATCAAAAAGAGTATTGGCCAGTGTTATAGCCGCTATTTCCCTTGCAAAATCTATTGTTTAAAGTCAACTCCACTCCTTTGAAAACCAGTATTAAGTTCTTCTTGGAAGAGCTTTTGGATTCTCATTCTGAAGAGAAGCTTACATAATACTCGAGACCATTTCAAATCTTCAGAAAATTTTATCGCTTTCTTGAAAATTTCAATCGAGTCAAAATGAGCATTCCGGCATTCATTTATATTCTACAGGTTAGTTTACTTTCTGGTCTTAGGAACTTAGAAAATATTATACGCAGTAAATATTAGAGAATTAGAAAATACGAAAATTATAAACGAAAGAATGAAGCAAAGTAAAAATTTGAAAAACAAACAATGAAAGAAATAATAGCGTAAGAATAAAGGTAAATGAATAAAATATGGGGTGGTGAATGAATGCAAGAATAAAGAGTAAATCAAAGTAAGAGTCTTAAAAAAAAGAGCAAAAGAATGATATCATGAAACAGTGGAAAAGTACAAGGTAAATATCAATGAATAAATTAAAGCTTTCAAATTTTTGGGACAAGAAAACCTTAAATTAATATAGTTTGAATTAATTAAAGAACGCAAAATTTAATTAAAGATAGAATAAAAGAACGAAACAATGAAAGATGAAAGATGGAGAAATAAAGTTATAAGGAATAATAGGTTAAAGGATTGAATGAAATAAGAAATGGAAGAAATATGTATATAAAAAGGAAGAAAAAAATACTTCACAAAAGAAGAAAACGGAAATATGAGAACAAAAATTGGATGAAAATAATAAAAGCAAAGCTTGCATGAAGAATGGCTCATACGAAGAATAGAGGAAACTTACACACTCAGAGAAGAAGAAGAGCTATTCAAGCACATAATATCGGGGGGTATTTTGAGATTTCACTACTTTTTGTTATATTGAAAATTTGCCTCCGACCTGACTTTAGCGCTAAAGTGCTACCAGCCAAACAAAGCACAGCAGAGGAGTGCATGAGCTTGGGTGTGTGAGTGCACATGCACACACATGCGCGTCTTAATATAAAGTAAGCTGATATTATGTGCTATACGCTTGGGCACATCACGGAGGAATGTGGGTTAATAAAATGCAAGACGTTCGTGCAAGTGCCAACGCCTTGAAATATGTGTGAGGGTGTGTTTGCTCGTGTGCGTGTGTGCAGCGTGGGAAAATTGTATGATCAAGAACGGAATTAGCTTTAATCGTGCTTAAGCATATAAAAGCAACGCCTCAGAATGCAGCAGAGCGGAGAGAAAGTAGAAGTTAGAAAATTGAGAAATTTTGTGTGCAGAAATTTTTCACTTTCCACTTTCAATAATAAAATTCCTGCCAAAGTTCAGCCCTCTCACCCTTTTCACTTCATTTTAGCGCAGTTTTTCGTGGTTGCATGCCTTTGATTGTGCTAGCATAAAAATGGCAGAATGAAGTAGCTTAAGTTTAGTTGGCTGCCAAATGCGGCTGCTTAAATTTATGAGGCTAATGCGCTTAGAAGGCATTACCGAAAGGCGATTTTATTTGGCAAAATGGAAACCAAACAAAATGAAAATTGCAATTTAAAGTGCATAACATAATATGATGAAAATTATTGGAATGCCTTTTATTTTTGTGTTTTTCTTTAAATGTCGAAAGTTGGCTGTAACAAAAAATGAAAAATTCTGCTTAATGTATGTAATCAAAATATTTGATATGAGGCATGAGGACATATTTCTACCATGTAATTTGAATGCGTCTGTGTGAAAGCGCTTTGTAATTTACACATAAACTTTTTTTGCAATCCTTGCATGATACCGCAGACGCCATCGATTTTTAATGTGTATATCTCGAGAATTCTCAAAATAGGAACATGATACTTAGTGGCATTTTCGATACCGATGTTACCTGAACCGGCAACTTGGAGTTCCGGTACAAAAACCAGTACCGAAGTCCCAACATCGCAAGGCTAAAAGTACTGATTTTTCGATATATCCAAATAGGAATAATATTTCCAAGCATATTCCTCCAAGATGGCACTTAACTGACCTAACCTTTTCCCGCATTAATTTCTGACAAACTTATGCAATTGGACCTACATTTACATCTATCGATATTAATTGCCGAAACAAGTAATTTCTGGTTATAAGACAGTGATAAGATTTTCATGTTTTTGTTCTTAGAAATCGATAAATTCTACTCATCGAATTTTTTGTACTGTTGTGAAATAAAAACTTTTTTCATTTCTTATTTAACTAAAATTTTAAAATAAGTACTCATATATTTTCAAGTAAAATTTGTAAGTGAAACCAATAAAGTAACATTTAAACCCTTTTGGGGGCCCAACTTTCAGTTTATAAACATAATCACATTTTAACTTTCCCATTAACAAATAAAATTTTGTGTCTGCTTTTTTTGTCAAACTGCTTTTTTTTTTGTGAAAGTGAAAACTTTGCCGTAACGGCAAAAAAAAACGTTGTTGGAAAATTGCAGTGGGCTACGTAAATTGCGGCACGCGCTTACGAGCAATTTCCGTTATGAGGCAACACTACATTGTAATTACATGCAACACTGGCAGTGAAACGAGCACCAAAGCGTGGTAGCGCTACCTCTGTCAGGCTCAGCGGGGCAAAAGGGGCGTAGAAGCGCTAATAATATTCATTATCAGCGCGCTAAACAAAAACACAACAAAAACAACAATAGTTATATGAGTGGGATATTTCACACACACCAATTTACTCTCACAGACATGCATAACTACATTATACTATATTACCCGAAAAAAAGTTATTATCAAAAAGTGCAGCGGTAAAGACAGATAAAAAGAGCGCGCATGAAAGCAGACAGCCAAGCGAAAAAGAGGAAGAGCTGGGAGTAGGGCGGTGAGGTGTAGTGAGTTGAAGTTGGGGTCGCGGAGTTCAGCTGAGGTGAGACCGACGGAGAATTATGTTGTGTATAATGACGCAGACGACACTTGCCACACAAGCACACACTCACACACTCACACATGCAAAATAAACATACATATGCGTGTGAATGTATGTGTTTTGGCGGGTTTGCAGAGATAGTAAAGTGGCTGCAATTTTGGTGTGTCGGTGCGGCATGCTAAAGCACTTAAGCGTACATACGCACACAAACGCACATGTACTGCGAATATGTGTACACTTTACGAGACACTTACATACTAACACTTATATCTACATCCATAAACATAGCCTTGGACTGTCACCTTAAAGTGCCAAAGAGCCCCTGGACCAAAGCTATTTCGTTCTTAAAAAACTTTGCATCATACTACATCAGAAGAAATTCCCCTCTATATTATCCTGACAAATTTCAAATTTTCTTATAACTTTCCTTAAAAAAATATATCTTTAATCACTATACATATGTATGTCATTAATTAGTTTTTCAAAGAAATAAATTTCCAGTGCAATTTTCCTTTACAAATAGTATTTTCTATTATTTAACAAAGTTTTGGCACCTCATTGACTTTGAGTGGATTTTCAGATCGAAAAAGCGTTGGAAGAACGTAGGAGTAAAACCAGTGTTCGTTCTTTCGAGGCTGTTTCACGACTGACTGCTTCGTTTCATTTTATTCTTACTTACAGCGAGGTTTGTCGGCGAGAGCGAGACAACTCGATTACATTGTGAATAGCTTAGAACTACGATGAGAATGAGATAGAAGATTACTTATGCTACATACAACTATAGGGTAATACTACATATTGCTACAATTCGGCCATCCTGACGCTAAGGATCTCCCGATCCTCATGGTTTTTACATGCTTAAATCTGTTCGTTAGGACTTTACATTTTCACAACTTTTCATTTTGAGCTTCTTGCATTATAATATATTTTCCGAGGCAAACATTTTCTTAGAATATTCATTAAATTCATTTTCGAACAAGGTTTTCTTGGAATGTAAGCTCTTTCCCTATTTCACATTTCTCAAAATTATCTTCACAATTGATTGTTAACATTTTCTGTTCGAAGTCTTCTACACAGCTCATATTTGATACAATTATTTCTTGATTTCTTACATTACCTTGTTTTTCAATATTTTTACACACAGTGTTTTCACGTTGCCATACAATTTTAGCACAACTTTTGCTTAGAAAATCTCTACCAAGTATTACTGAATTACTCATAGAATTATCACAGTCAACTAACAATTAAATTTTTCAATTTCAGTTTTCAAGCCGTAGAAATTTTGAATTCGCAAAAGCGAACCTTATTTGACTACAACATGTTGTTTTCTTTCTTTAGCAGCTCTCGTTTGAAGCGTAGTAATTCCGGCTCCTTCTGTACCAGTTTCAACTCCCTTGGCTCTATCTTGTATCGTTGTTGCTCCTCGCTTGTCTTTTCCTTTGTAGATTGTTGCTTCTTGCTGGTCTTTTCCTTTGTAGATTGTTGCTTTTCGCAGCAAGCTGTTTCGTTTGTCATTTCATTCGTGCACTGTTGTTGTTGCTTTCCATTTGTCGTTTCATTTGTGAACTTGTCCATCACTCGTTGTTGCATGTTATTTCCTGGTTCGTTTGTCGCTCCGTTTGTACATTGATTTCACACAGCCCGTTTTCTCGTTTGTCGCTTCATTTGCTAAAATGGCGTCGTTGATTTCGTCATCGCTTGCAGAACTTTCTGGATCTTCTGGCGTCATTATGACCATCTGCGATACCTCTGGAACATCATCGTCCGGACAGCCTCCATCGATGGCTTCGATTTGCGTTGGGCATTGACCACGAGCACTGGTGTCCACTCCACTTATGCGTACAGCCACAGCACCTCCATTGCCGTGTGTTGGCAAACATAGACTTTTGCACCAGCCACGCTGCTCCCATGACATAGTCATTTGCGGATATGGCGTTCATTTGTGTATTCTTTTAAAGCGATGTAGGCACAAACACCTAAATGCACTAAAACTCGAACAAATTTTGCTTTAAGTCAGGTCCAGGGAAAATCGTGACCACTTCTGAAATTGTAGGAGTAAAACCAGTGTTCGTTCTTTCGAGGCTGTTTCACGACTGACTGCTTCGTTTCATTATACCCTACACCTATGGTAAAAGGGTATAATAACTTTGTGCGAAAATTGTAACGCATTAAAGGAGCCTTCCTAGGTATAGACATAAGTATATAGAAATGCTTAGAATCACTTTCTGTCTTGATTTCCGGTTGTCCGTCTGTCCGTCTGTCCGTCTGTCTGTCCGTCTGTCTGTCTGTCTGTCTGCGTGTTCGGATAAAATAGAAAGAAGGAGTTGTCCGATTTGAACCAAAATTGGTACACAGTCACAGTGAACCTCGGGTTAGGTAAAGTGTTAAAATTAGTCAAATCGGTTAAAGGACACGCCCACAATGGGCCTGTAAGTCCCACTACCTCGGGTTTTTTGCGATCAAATCGGTGTAATTTGCCTAATTACTCATTGAAAAGAATAATACTTGCTATTCAAGTTAAAGGGGCGGTCATCTACGTTATACGGAAAAATGGGCGTGGTCCGCCCACTATATAGGCGGAAAATTTTTCCGGTAAAATGGCTCCCAATTGACTAGTTACGAATATAAATGAATGAAATTCGGTTCCCAAGTTGATATATAGGTCTTAGATGCCATACAAGAAAATGGGCGTGGTCCGCCCACTATATAGGCGATAAACGAAAAATCCTCTTAACTTCCATAATATATACACCAGAGCGTCCAGATTTAGTTACTTCGTTCCTGGTAGGAATATCTTTTAATTCTCAAGAAATGGGCGTGGTCCGCCCACCATGGGGGCAGTAAAATAAATATGCCGATAACATCTGTTGTACACCTGCCAGAATATCAATATTTGGCATATATTGTCCTATTAGGTATATCTTGTAGTCTGCCAAAAATGGGCGTGGTCCGCCCACTATGTGGGTTATAAATCAAATGCAGCCACAATTTCAGTGAATTATCACCCCACATGGTGTAGGGTATTACTCTGTCGGTGAAACCCGACTGATACTTCCTTACTTGTTTTATTCTTACTTACAGCGAGGTTTGTCGGCGAGAGCGAGACAACTCGATTACATTGTGAATAGCTTAGAACTACGATGAGAATGAGATAGAAGATTACTTATGCTACATACAACTATAGGGTAATACTACATATTGCTACAGATGCTAACTAAAACTTCAACTGAAAAACATTATTCATTCGTATAAATTAAACTTTAAGGAAGTCTAAGTAAAGTTTTATAGACCAACATTCAGAATAATAGACTACAGTCATAATAAATAGAATCTAAAGATGTAAAGTTATAAAAAGTACAGACATTCATAATTTTGGGGTAAAAATAATAAGAAAAAGTAAGGAAGAATCAGTCGGGTTTCACCGACAGAGTAATACCCTACACCAAGTTCCCAAGTGGGGTGATAATCCACAGAAATTGTGGGTGCATTTAATTTACTGCCTGTGGTCGGACCACACCCATTTTTAGCAGACTACAATATATACCTAATAGGACTATTTATGCCAAAAGTTGATGCCCTGGAAGGTGTACAACCTAAATGATCGATATATTTAATTTACCGCCTACATAGTGGGCGGGTCACGCCCATTTTTGGAGACTTAAAAGGTATTCTTACCAGAAATTAAGTGACCAAATATGGACGCTCTAGTGTATATCCTACTGAAGTTATCAGGATTTTTAGCTTACCGCCTATATAGTGGGCGGACCACGCCCATTTTTTCGTGGGACATAGTAAACCGACCCGTTATCTTGAATACCAAGTACAATTCTTTTCCATGAGTAATTAGACAAAATATAGCAATTTTACCGAAAAAAATCCGAGGTATTGGGACTTACAGGCCTATAGTGGGCGTGTTCTTCAACCGATTTGGCTAATCTTGGAACTGAAGTAGTGGAAGGTTCACTGCGACTGTGTGCCAAATTTAGTATAAATCGGACAACTCCTTCTTTCTCTCCTGTGCGCACGGACAGCAAGACAGACAGACAGACAGACAGACTGACAGACAGACGGACGGACGGACAGACGGACAACCGGAAATCAACACAGAAAGTGATTCTGATCATTTCGATATACTTATGTCTATACCTAGGAAGGCTCCTTTAATGCGTTACAATTTTCGCACAAAGTTATTATACCCTATTACCATAGGTGTAGAGTATAACAAGTAAGGAAGCAATCAGTCGGGTTTCACCGACAGAGTAATACCCTACACCATGTTCCCAAGTGGGGTGATAATTCACTGAAATTGTGGGCGTATTTGATTTACAATCTACATAGTGAGCGGACCACGCCCATTTCTGGAGAATTAAAAGATATTCCTACCAGGAACGAAGTAACCAAATCTGGACTCTCTGGTGTATATATTATGGAAGTTAAGAAGATTTTTTGTTTATCGCCTATATAGTGGGCGGACCACGCCCATTTTCTTCTATGGCATCTAAGACCTATATATCAACTTGGGAACCGAATTTCATTCATTTATATTCGTAACTAATCAATTGGGAGCCATTTTACCGACAAAATTTTGCCGCCTATATAGTGGGCGGACCACGCCCATTTTTTCGTGAGATATAGAAGACCTACCTCTTAACTTTAATACCAAGTATTATTCTTTTCCATGAGCAATTACACAAATTATAGCAATTTAATCGAAAAAAAACCCGAGGTAGTGGGACTTACAGGCCCATTGTGGGCGTGTCCTTTAACCGATATGATTAATTTTAACACTTTACCTAACCCGAGGTTCACTGTGACTGTGTACCAAATTTGGTCCAAATCGGACAACTTCTTCTTTCTTTTTTTTGCGTACACGCAGACGGACGGACAGACAGACAGACAGACAGAGACAGACAGACAGACGGACAGACGGACAACCGGAAATCAAAAGAGAAAGTGATTCTGATCATTTCTATATACTTATGTCTATACCTAGGAAGGCTCCTTTAATGCGTTACAATTTTCGCACAAAGTTATTATACCCTATTACCATAGGTGTAGGGTATAACAAGTAAGGAAGTATCAGTCGGGTTTCACCGACAGAGTAATACCCTACACCATGTTCCCAAGTAAGGTGATAATTCACTGAAATTGTGGGTTCATTTGATTTACAACCTAAAGAGTGGGCGGACCACGCCCATTTTTGGCAGGCTACAATATATACCTAATAGGACTATACATGCCAAATATTGATGCTCTGACAGGTGTACAACAGATGTTATCGGCATATTTATTTTACTGCCCCCATTTCTGAGGAATTAAAAGATGTTTTTACCAGGAACGAAGTAACCAATTCTGGACGCTCTGGTGTATATATTATGGAAGTTAAGAGGATTTTTCGTTTATCGCCTATATAGTGGGCGGACCACGCCCATTTTCTTGTATGGCATCTAAGACCTATATATCAACTTGGGAACCGAATTTCATTCATTTATATTCGTAACTTGTCAATTGGGAGCCATTTCACCGGAAAATTGTTGCCGCCTATACAATGGGCGGACTACGCCCATTTTTTGGTATTTTGCAGAGGGTCCACACCTAACCATAAATACCAAGTATTATTCTTTTGAATGAGTGATTAGACAATTTATAGCAATTTAATCGAAAAAAACCCGAGGTAGTGGGACTTACAGGCCCATTGTAGGCGTGTCCTTCGACCGATTTAACTAATTTTAACACTTTACCTAACCCGAGGTTCACTGTGACTGTGTACCAAATTTGGTTAAAATCGAACAACTCCTTCTTTCTATTTTTTCCGAACACGCAGACGGACAGACAGACAGACAGACAGACGGACAGACGGACAGACGGACAGACGGACAACCGGAAATCAATA
Organism: Neria commutata; assembly: GCA_963457695.1. Taxonomy (NCBI): domain Eukaryota; kingdom Metazoa; phylum Arthropoda; class Insecta; order Diptera; family Micropezidae; genus Neria; species Neria commutata. The sequence continues at coordinate 45,000,866 of OY735246.1, forward strand.
GAGAAAGTGTTTCTGATCATTTCTATATACTTATTTCTATACCTTGGACGGCTCCTTTAATGCGTTACAATTTTCGCACAAAGTTATTATACCCTATTACCATAGGTGTAGGGTATAACAAGTAAGGAAGTATCAGTCGGGTTTCACCGACAGAGTAATACCCTACACCATGTTCCCAAGGGGGGTGATAATTTACTGAAATTGTGGGTGCATTTGATTTACAACCTACATAGTGGGCGGACCACGCCCATTTCTGGAGAATTAAAAAATATTCCAAACAGGAACGAAGTAACCAAATCTGGACGCTCTGGTGTATATATTATGGAAGTTAAAAGGATTTTTCGTTTATCGCCTATATAGTGGGCGGACCACGCCCATTTTCTTCTATGGCATCTAAGACCTATATATCAACTTGGGAACCGAATTTCATTCATTTATATTCGTAACTAGTCAATTCGGAGCCATTTTACCGGAAAAATTTTGACGCCTATATAGCGGGCGGACCACGCCCATTTTTTCGTATGACATATATGACCGCCTCCTTAACTTGAATACCAAGTATTATTCTTTTCAATGATTAATTAGACAAATTACAGCAATTTGATCGCAAAAAACCCGAGGTAGAGGGACTTATAGGTCCATTGGGGGCGTATCCTTCGACCGATTTGAATAATTTTAACACTTTACCTAACCCGAAGTTCACTGTCACTGTGTACCAAATTTGGTCCAAATCGGGCAACTCCTTCTTTCTTTTTTTTGCGTACACGCAGACAGACAGACAGACGGACGGACAGACGGACAGACGGACAGACGGACAACCGGAAATCAATAGAGAAAGTGTTTCTGATCATTTCTATATACTTATTTCTATACCTTGGACGGCTCCTTTAATGCGTTACAATTTTCGCACAAAGTTATTATACCCTATTACCATAGGTGTAGGGTATAAAAAGGCAAATTATGGAAAGTAGTTGCTTCGTCTTTAGTACGACGGAACTTCGTATCGAAACTACTTTAATAACGAATCTCTGAACCCGGGCCCATAATTCTTCATAGGAAAAAACGGCACTGTATGCGCCATCGCCATACAAAATGCTATCAATAGCGAGACGTAATATACAAACATCCTTGTGGTTGTTTTATTGCAGTTAGTGGCATCTTAGTGCAGTTGAAATTGTTTTTAATATTGTTGTTGTTGCAGATGTGCCAGTAACAATGCAGCTTTATGCCACAAACTAATACAATTATCACATTTCGCTAATGCCGTGTTGGCTTTATTAGTATTTGTATGTGTATATGCTCCGTAAGTTATTGTGTGCATAAATGTGCCTGTGCAACTCCTCACTAATATCTGGGCTTGTGTAGTTAATTAAAATATAATGCTAAATAAGAAAATTACATATATGTAAATACAATTATCAAATGTATGTATGCAAACATGATCTGTCTTTATCTTTGGACTATTTTGAATCAAGGCCATGCACCATTACTGAAAGGATCCACGCTTCCAAATTGGAAGTACATAAAGGATCAAAGTGTAGCCTTCAAGACCGACGGATTCAGAAATGTCCAGTAAAATTATATTTTTTAAGAGCTTCGGTGCGAGATCGTGAAGGTTTCGTATAGTTGTTTAACTGTGAGAATGTTTTCTTCCAATATTTTGTCTCGGAGTATTTTCAAGTATTTCGAGCTACCCGGAAAAAAGTAGTGAACAATTTAATAATACAATTTCCTCGCCTTTATTTTATTTAGAGCATTTAGAAACTATCGTAGCAGGTTTATAAATTTGTTTAACTACATAAAAGTTCTTTAAGAAACTTATTTCTAAACCTGCTCTTATTTTTCATTCTCAGCGACATCTATTTAGTAGATGACAAGTAGTAGACAAGTAGATTCTTATACTTTATGCAATTTTATTTCGTGGACACGGAATTTTCTTGCTTATGAAAATGGGAGCTGAAGTGAGTTTATTTATGGAAACAAGGTCCTTGCGGTTTACACATCTTGAGCAATATATTTACTTATTTTATAGGTCAAAGTGGTCACAGAGAAGAAAAGAGTAACTAATTATCTAAAGTTTCGAAGATTTAAATCTCTACCTTCGATGAATTAATTTTCGAAGCCTTGAGGGAGTAGAAAACTCCCGAAATTACACCCGACCTTTGAAACCTAGATTGTTTTTGAAGCATCAAAAATATGTAAAATGAACAGCGCTATGCAAATTTCTTGTGTTTACTAGAATTTTGTCAAGTAGCGAAATGTTAATTGATTTTATAAAGTGGTATAAGATTTTCTAAAAACTTTAAATATAATGCTTTCAGCACTAAATATTTAAACTAAACGCCGATAAACATATTTACTTCAGAAAATTACTGTCACAAATTAATATTTGTTATATTGTTAGGAAAGGTTTATACATTTAGTTGTCAAGTTATGTTTCTGTAGATTCATTAAAAAATCAGAATACAACTATTTGTATTTCCAAAGATTTTGTCAAGGATTTTTGCAATTAAACTTCTGCTTTTGACACATCAAACCATTGTTTTTTATAGAGAAAATGTTTGTAAACAAATGCCCAAAAACGCTACCAAATCTATTGATATACTGTTTATTATTTCGCTTTATCTTTATTTGGTGCAAATTTTTATGAAATGCATGCAATTTTGACAATTCTCATATGTAAAAGTATTGCTAGCCTTATGTGTGTTTTTGTGAATTCGCGTTTTTGTTGAAAGAATTTAAATTCCTGTTTTAATTACTAGCAGCATATTAAGGTTTATCGATTTGGCTACTATGACAGCCAATTTATTAAATTGTAATTGTTGTGGTTTTTCAGCTTCTGTTCTGTTTCAGCTTGATTGCGGGTGTTTTGAAATATATATACACAGATTGTCTCTGTGTGCAATAAACTATATTAATTTCTAATTGTGTATTTTGGTTTGCTTTGGTTTGATGCTGCTATAATTCTGATTAATTGAAAATGTTTGTGGTTCTTGTGGGTAAAATTTTACATTAAATTTTAGTTAATGGAGCGCCGTGGTTTTGAAAGTTTAAAAATAGAAATCGCAACGAATATTGTTACAATTGAATTTTAAGTCTCCAAGCCTCTCTAGTAGTCCCACGAATATGCCAATATATATTTATCTAATATATGATTAAGTAAGAAGAAAAACCGCCAAATTAAGAAGGTTCATCAATACTTTTAAATATATGAGCACTTCTTGTTTTTTTTACATAATGCTAAATATGTAATAATATAATGTAAAATAAATTTGAAATCTTCAATACTTGGGCTGCTTTCTGAGATATACAAAAATATTGAAGAATTGAAAGAGATAGACAAACTTGTTATCCCAATAATTATGCAGTCCTATTCTGAGGATACAATTATTTAAATTAATTCGTCGTCAATGGTGAAGTTATTACAGATAAGTTAATGCGATCTGAACAAAGGTTAGGAAATTGCTGTAAAAAATTAAATGCAATATAATTTGTATACAAAATATATTAAAACTAGTCGTCTCATTTGTGGGTCGTTATTTCTGAGTAGAAAGTTTACGCAGTGGAATTAAAAAGCAGTTTTCTGAAGATAGTTCTTTCTTCAAACAGTAATTGAAACTGAGACAACAGAAATGAGTATTAGTACGGGCAGAAGCATATGAAGTACCAACTACGATTTCAATTCCACTTCCATGTGTCTTATGAATAATGACTTCGTCTCGTTTTTAACTGGCGTAAATAATAAGGATTACTGCTGCAGTTCTCGTTTCTAATTCGGAAGCAACTCAAGCAGAAAGCTCATGCGGAAAAGCCGTCTCAACAAAATTTTGAATATGGGCAACAAATTTGTGTATATTATACATTTACTTTATACATGGCTGGCTTATTTGCGTCAAAGGGCAACCTCGGATGAATACCAGTTTATGGCTAGAAATGTCGGCGCAGAAATAAGGAATCAGACAATAGTTCCATTTTTCTAATTCGCTGTAAGAAGAGATTTAGAACTATTCCATTTTACAAATCGACTTTAAAAATAGACACCAGGAATCTGAAGGCTTTTATAGACCAAAATCGATTCTTTTAAATATATAAAACTATTTATATATATAGACTAGTCAATTTGCTTTGCTAATGGTTTTCACATTTCCATCGCCATCTAAGAATATCGTACAAAAGCGAAATATTTTGCCCCAACTAAAAATGGTGAAAGTCGTAATTAAATATTCACGTTAAGAATTCCCACATCACTTTGCGAAGTATGCAACTGCATAATAAAACAGCACTCAATATTTGTACAAAAAATAGTTTCCAATCTGTAGCCATTTTCCGAAAACCTGTACTAAAAGCGAAAAGAGCAAAAACTCCAAATCCTCTAACATCGTTTGGGAAGTTTGAGCATTTTACGATTATTGCCAAAAAAAGCATAGCGAGCAGTCAGCTGAGAAAATGTCACAGCTGCTGGGAATGAAGCGACAGATGCCGCTGCATCATGCGCATATATCGATGCAACAAAAGCGACAGCAAGTAAGCACTTGCACAAGTGCCGCAAACGGCAGAAGAAGAAGCAGAAGAAGAAGCAGCACTTGGGTCAGGAATTTCAAAAAGTAATCAGCGTGACAACGCAACGAAAATGCTCCCAAACTGAAGTAAAGGGGCCCAAATGAAGGCGCGTTGGCATAAGCAGGCATAAGGGGAAGTAGATGGCGCTGCAAGTGTAGTGGCATGTGGTTTGATCTCGCAGCTAAGACTTGGACTAAAACTAGGGATGTCAACTGTTGTAGAATTTCTTAATTACAGAATTAATTGCAAAAGAGTGGTTCCTGGCTAGAGCTTTTCGGGCCGATTTTATAAAAGTTAATTCCAATATCATATCGACGGGCACTTTCAACCGTAATCCAAGCCAACTTTTAAGGCAATATCTATGAATATATGTGCATAGATAGGCATGCAAAATTTGATCTAAAATTTTTCGCGAACATTTTTTAGTGAAAGCCAAAATTCGTAATCTCTGTTTCTGAGAAATAAAGTTTTCAGATTTTCTCTACTCTTGAATGAAGCATTTTCGGTGCTTTTTAGACGTTGTAGCCAAACTTGGTGTTCTGCAACCAAATTAGGTGTCACCGGTGAAAATTATATTTTTGGTTTTAAAATGAAATTTAAACTCCGGCTGGAAACCTATTGAAAATTATATCTCATTTTTCAGAGTTAATTCTTAGTAAATTGGTCTTGAATAAAGAATTTTTGAATGGCAACGACTTTCTGTGGGAGTCCTGTAGCTTTTTTTGCTTTGAGTTTCCTTACTCAAATATATATTTATATGGCATCCCTGGGTTAGAACCGAAGATGATGTTGGATTGGAGCGCAATGAATAGAAGCGTGCGAGGCAGACTAAGAGCGGCAATGCTGCTAGCTGCCACCAGCGACTGTAAGCGGATGCACATTTATGCTTAACGATGCCACACAAGAACTGACTTGAAGTGACGTGCAGCAAGAAGAATGGCAAGAAAAAGGACATGCAGTAGAAGGAAAGCACATCGTTAAATTTCTGCATGTATATATTTATGTGAGGATGAGTATGTGTGTGTGTGCAAAAAGCGAACTTGGAAATTAAAGTTGAGAGTGAAGTACAGAAACTATATTGAATTAGCTTCATGTGGCAACTAAAGTGTATGTGTGTGTGTGTGTGTGTGTGTGTAAGAGAGCGTGAGTAAAAGTTGCAGCTGCAACAAAATAACTTTTAAATCCTTACAGCTGAAACCTGCAGCAAACTCTTAAATTAGCGTAAAGTACTTTTTTGCGGCAAAGCTTTATAAAATTGTAACAATTTCAAGTTGATGTAATTTAAATTTTTTATGAATTTAATTACTACACTTTACTTTCAATATATTTATATTAAACGAAACGCCTCGAAATATACACTTTTTATATGATTATATGCTCTGCTTTTTAAACACAACAAAAAACCGCTAAAGGAACACAGTTTCACAACTTCCGTCCGATATGCCACACGAGCTGGCAACGACGAACGCTGAAATCAAACTAAACTAATTTACTGGCGGCACGCACAGATTATACCAAAAAAAATGCCACTCGTGCGCTCACAACACGAAAAAGTCTGAGCCGAATGCATGCGAATTTCACGAGTGCGCCTTGACGACGACGACGACGAAGTGTGCCGAAAAAAGGACACAAAACGAAAGCCGAGCTGCAAGCACGAAAACACGGCCGAATGATAAGAGTGTGAGTAGTTCGATGGCAGCGTCCTTCTGAGAGTTTTCTGCAGCGAATGGGAGAGCGTGGCAATACCGAAAGAGCGCAGGAAGCACGTGCTGCGACAAAATGCCGGTTGGGCGAAAGCAGCTTGCGAGCTTATGTTGACTAAGGAAATGGCTAACAGATTTTCGAATTGCTCGAAACGAAAATTAAGAGAGTGGAAGAGAAACAAGAATAGTTACAAAAAGCTAATTATTTGAGAAAAAGAAAAATAGAGAGTATAAATTGGATATTTCCTCAAAGAATTAGCACATTTTAAACAAAGACTTGTTTTAAATCTTGACTACTTAGTATTAATATCCTTTAAGTTCCCACTGGGAAGATCCCATCAATATATTGCGACACTTGCTGCTCCTTATGCGAAAATATTTGAAAACACTTGATTTATGCTAGCGGTTTTAAAGTAAGCCACTACAAGAAATACTCAATTTACAATCATTCTGTATTGGAAAAAAAACACGTTCGCTTAGACCACACGGCTGGAGTAAAACTTTTTTTCACAATTTGATTATATTCATGCTTTGTTTTTATTTTAGTTTTAATGTTAATCATTATGTGTGTCATATTGTTTTGGTTTCTTAAATAAATTGAACACTTCTAATGGTAGAAATTTTATTTACTTAATTCAGTAATATCAGCTTCATCAGTTACATCAGAAATTGTGATATTTAATTTTAAAGTAGAAACAATCGACTTATGATATGCAAAATATAAAACATTGTCTTAAATCTTAAATTTTCGAGATACGTTTGTACGAAATACAATATGCTCTTATATTAACTGTTCTTTCCTACTTTCTCAAATACACTTCCACGTACCTTCACGGGGTCTTGGATCTTAAAATTTGTTTTATGAACCCTTCCATAGTCAACTATAGCCAGAATGAGCCAATTACTCGTTGCTTAAGACTGGCAAACTCAGTGTGTCGAAATTTAGACTTTAATCTAAGTTCCAGCAGAAATGCTTTCAAAAATTCTTTGCTCATGTATTTGAACAGTATATACTATGTATGTTATTCACTACAATATGGCGGCAGAGATTTATGTCACGAATATAAAACCTCTGGTTTGAGGCTAATTTTTATCTGCTTTATCTGACTTTTTTATCTAAAATTATCATTAATATGCTCGCCAATTTACATCTAATAAATTCTAATATGACGATGGAATATCCAGGAACGCTATCCCTTTCCTTTTTCTACGAACACCAAATATTGGTTTACCCCATCCGCAAAGAAGTTTTACTCAAAAAATAAGAAGCTATAATGTATGCTCTCTTCTTGACAGCAAGTTCTTAAATTTCAGGACCAAGTTCGACAGCTTAAATAATGCTTTACTATTAGTAAACTATACCTAACACACAGAAATCAGAAGGCAATGACGATTCATCCACTTTGGTGGGTACGTGATTAATGAAAACCCTCAAGCTTTAAGGATAAAACCACAGGCGGCACAATAGGGCAGCCTTTGGCTACAGTGCACTGCAGTGCAGAGAAGGCTAACTACATGTTGTTATCAGTGTCCATTTTTTTATGAGATTAAGGAACATCTTCAAAAACAATATTTTCGCGAATAATAAATCTCAGTTCTATCTATGATAGTTGATATTGACTGCGCACGTTCTAATGTTAAACTTTTTGCTACTACAATTGCTGTAGCAGAACTTTAGGCTTAAAGTTGAGCTGTAAGTATTGTCAGTAGGTATCCGCAAAACATACGCCTTAAAGTACACTTCATGTGTTAGTTACTTATTTCAAATTATCAAAATTTCACATATTTAAAAAAATTATTAAATTCTTTCTTTTTATCGCTGTTTCTACATACGTTGGCGCCTAAAAGCAGACATTAGCTTTTGACTAGTACAGCTGCTGCTTACTATCGCTCAATGTCCACTTCGTTTAGGAACGTCAGTTAATGTAGGTCAGTTTTATTTACAACAGCACGTTCCAAAAGAGAAAATCAATTCGTGCAGCTAAGAGAAATTTGCTGCCCTTCGCGCTCTTTCGGCTCTCTTTACTCTTCTTTATTCTTCCCTTTGCGCTGTCATTGTTTAAGTGCTCTCAGCAGCAAATAAAAAAATACTCTCTGCCGAAAATTATAATATTACTACTCGAGTCCTGTCGTCTTCCTTATTTCTTGACATGCAGTGAGCGGCACTTCCACGCACAGTCACTTCAGAGTCCATCATTAGCGGCACTCTGCCAAGTGCACCAACCAATTGACCCTAAAAATATGCAGTGATTCTGAAGCGATGAACCAAAAAATAAACTCACACTTTGCTACACATCAGCCACAGCATGGCGAGGAGGTTGCTGAAGATATGGCACAAAAATGCAGCTAAAACATGCGGTCAGCCTCAAAGCGGATACGGCAGGATAACAGTCAATAACAGGCGCACAACATGTGTATGTTTGTTGTTGTTGTCGTTTGTGAGACAGTATGTGTAACTGTAAAGAAAAAAAAGAGCAAATAAAAAATAAAATAAAATAAAATAAAGGCATCAAAGTAACGGGAGTGACCAAGTGGCGGAAAAAAAGGAACGTTGACATGGTAGACCACTCTTGGCGGATTTCGACTTCCAGCTTACGATTTGGCGTTAAGCTTTTTATTGCTGACATTTATGCAGCATACTCTTAAGTATTTATTGTAAGAGTGAGCATGTATGTCTGCATGTACGTCTTCCTGAGTGTGATGCTAAACTGTGAGTTTGAATATGAGGCAATTGAGGATTTATGACACTGCGGTAAAATTGTATAAATATTTTTATAGCCTACTGCATTGAAGTACAGTGTCTATTGAGCGCCTGCAGTTATGCTATAAATTTTCTTCATGCGCCCCTTCAATACAATTTGAAATTGCAAATAAATAAAAGCAATAAATATGCTCGCACTGCTGTCAAAAGTGTTGGAAACTATATGGTTGGGGGGGGGGGGGGGGGGGGGGGGGGGTTGTGGTTTATTTATAATGTTTAATTGTGCACAACAACCAAAACTTACTTATTTACTTTAGAAAGAAGCAATGAACTCACTGTTTGCCTTAAGTTAATTGGTTGTAGAAAATGAGTTTGTTAAAGGGGCAGAAAAACCTGCAGAGCTACTTTTACTCTGGGGACCTTTGGATGTTATGTATTATGTTCTACAACCTATGCTTAATTATTAGTCTCGAAGAAGCTTTGATATTTCAGTACTAAATTCATATACTTCCATATCATTTCCGGACTTCCAAGTGGAAGCAATGAGTATCCAGTGGCAAAAAGAATAACCGGGAAAATCATAATTGAAGTTTTCATACTCAAATATTTCTTGGAAATCTCAAAGAAGTTTGCATTTTAATATTATGTATTATTATCAAACGTGTAAGACAGATACAGCTTAGGCAAGAAATCATACTTTATGAATTACAAAGACTGCTTTATCAGCTTCAATTGATATTTTCTGAATACATTTTTGATACATTCTCAATATCAACTGCCGATTTTAGAATTTCAATCTTTGTAGATGTAGACGAAATATCAAACTTTTCCAGATTTTTCACTTGTACCTATTTCCTCAAAAGGCTTCCATTAAAACAATCAGCCTACAAGTTATTATATCGAGCACAGTTTCCGCGATAAAATTGTTTCTTCTCAAATTTGGAAACGCTTCATCGTGGAGATGTTAGCTATTAGGGACTGATGACTAATATATTTTACTATCGCTATCGTTAATAAAATCAATTTCGGTGAAAATGGTTCATACGATAAAATCGCGGGAACGACTCGATATTGTACATTGGCAAAGTCACGAAGTTATTTTGGCTAGTTTCCAAATATGTATAAACTTTCCACTAATTAAAATTTTTCGAAATTCTAAAAATATCTTCCAACATTTGTATTTTACTTCACTTATTCAAGTGAAGTGGAAAACAAAAGTAAAAAAATTCAAAATATCAAGTTATCAAAATTCTCTATAATAAACCAGCCTTTTCAATTTTGTCATTTTCTGCGCGTACTTGGCGGGTGTATAGTCTACAAGCGTTTAGAACTGCATACGTTAACGCGTAGTTTCGTTCATTTTCCGAAAAACAACCAACGACAAGATGTGTGACGCAATGCGTGTGGCTGTCACCGGTGCCGCCAGCCCCTTCTCCTACGCGCTGGTCTACATGTTGGCACGCGGCGAGGTCTTCGGCAAGAGCCAGCCAATTATATTGCATCTGCTGGACTCGCCCGACAAGAAGGACATCATGGATGGCGTTGCCATCGAGCTAAATGATTGTGCGATGCCGCAGCTGCGTCAGGTAATACCCACGGCTGATCCGACAGTGGCCTTCATAGCGGTCACTTGCGCCTTTTTGGTGAGTCCCATGTCGCTGGACGGTAAGGATCCCAAAACGCTTACAGCGGAGAATCTGAGCACCTTCAAAGTGTGGGGCAAGGCGCTGAATCAGTACGCCTGCAAGGATGTCAAGGTGCTCGTGGCGGGCCTGCACTCCCATACCAACGCGCTCATAGCGGCGCACTACGGCTCCTCCATACCACGCGAAAACTTCAGCTCCTTCATGCGGCTGCATCAGAACCGCGCCGTCGGCATACTGGCGGAGCGTTTGCGCGTACCTTCCAGCGCCATACACAACGTCATTACGTGGGGCAACAACTCGCCGACGGTTTTTCCCGATGCTGGCACGGCCACTGTGACACACTGCAATACCACGTGCTGCATGTACGATGCGGTCAACGACGAGGTCTATCTGCAAGGTCCCTTCGTGGCGGAGGTGCAGAACCGCGAGGACCTGGTGATGGAGAAGCGCAAACAGTCGTCCGCCATGTCGGCGGCGAAGGCCGCTTGCGACCAGATGCGCGACTGGTGGTTCGGCACGCCACCCGACGAGTACGTCTCCATGGGCGTCATCTCCGATGGCAGCTACTGCGTGCCGAAGGATATATTCTTCGGCTTTCCCGTTGAGGTACAGGACGGAGTGTGGAGTATTGTGCAGGGCCTGCCGCTGGATGAGTTCGCGCGCTCCAAATTGTCCACCACTGCCAATGAAATTGTGGAGCAGAAGAAGGAGGCGGCCGCCGCCTGCAAGGCAGAATCGGCGCGTGAGAGCACAGATAAGAAGGAAGTAACTACCAAGGGGTCAACGAACTTCTTGGCCAAGAAGTGAGTCTGAAAAACAGAACACCAATGCAAAACTCTGGAGAACTGCTTGCAAATAAAGGATATTAGTAAGTAGCAAGCTGGAAAAAGGCAAAAATATTGGCGCGCACATTTGGACAGCACTTCATTAAATCGAAATTAATATGAGTAATTTTAAATTTTTTTTTGGCATCTAAGCAAAAGTTCCCATTACAAGAGCTCAATAAATATAACAACCTGAAGGAACAGCCTAGAAGTATGCTTCACTTTTATTAGCAGCATTTCCATGTTAGAGCAGACAGCTGCCACGTTAAATGTCGGTTTTTTTGGAAAATGCCCCAAGCGCACGTAAGTCGCTTGCTGCCGCTACGGGCCAAGTGCTGCCGTAACAGTTAGTGCCACACGCCAAGTTCCCTGTCCGCCTAAAAGTAGACTAACTGCCGCGTAATGAATTCGAAAGCGGTGTGTTCTCGTCTTCCGTGCTAGGCACGCGCAGGCGGGAAAATTGTTTATGTTCATTTTGTGCCGACCGATTTGACAGACACTTATTATATAATGCCGAATATCATATTTGTGGCAGCAGGTATTTTCATTAATAGATCAAGTGTCTGTCATTTGATAAGATGCGGAATTTGGACAGAAACAATTTGGCGAAATGTAGAGAAATTTTCAAAAGCATAGTTAATTGTTATTTTGTAATGTTGCAATATGATGAATTTTTGATTGTTTTAGCAGTTTATTAGAAAATATCGTACATTCTCACCATGACATTTATTGCAATGTGGGGTATGACAAGCCACTAAGATGTGGGGGTCTTTCGTAGAGAGGCATGCCAACCCGCGCCTTTTTCTTCCACCAACTGCCGCCTCAAATACCTTCTTCGCTGGAGCTTCTTCGGCCGTACGCACAATATGGATGCTAATTCTCTCAATATTCAAGATAAAATAACCTTGCGCTTACATATATTCCCTTAGTCCTAGATGTCTCTTTCAAGGTGTTATTTTGTAAAACATTATTGATGCACTTCATCATAATAAAATAACCCAAAATAAATACAAGTAATTATATAAATAAATATAATGTATAGATTAGTCTGCCAAACAGCTTTTTAAGCGTGCATGTATATGTACCCGTGTATGTGTGCGTAATACCGAAAACTATGCAATGCCAGCAGAACTCAAAGCAAAAACAGCTCAAATACGCCTACATTTGACACATTTCAGTTGGGGAATGTCAACACTGGCAAGCGCCATGATAAATTGTTATGCTATGCATGTGTTGGTGGGTGTAAATGTCTGCCAGCCGACTGTGGTATATGCATGAAATATGCGTGTGTGTTTGTGCGTAAAATTTATAACCTCATTAACAAGCGAACGCAGTGGTAAAATATGACTTAAGGACTAAATGACTGCCGCAGGCTATCAAATCAATGCAAAGAGATGGGATGCTGTTAGAAATGTTGTAGAGTGTGATTTGGAATTCGAGTCTTTATCGCTTATTTGGTACCCACTTTTTCGAGAAAAAAATACAGTCGAGTTATTTTCTTTGGTTATTTATGTCGAGTATTTTATTTTTTAGTCTACTCAATTCGGTATTAGGAACATATCATGACAAAAGAGTAGAGCCATCGGTACCCTCTTCTGCTCGCCTTCTTTTTATAAACTTTTATTGGCACAATTATATACAATTTTAGGGACATTATAGATGTATTCATGTGTTAAGGAAGCTGTTTTGGGATTTTAATTTATGATTAAAATGTTGACTTCGTGCCTTAATATTCTCGAATGTTCAATTAAAACAATCATTGCCGTAGAAAATTAATTATTTGTACACCTCATTTCATTTTTGCATCAACTCGTACCTTTTCTTTTCCCTACAAAGACGCTCTGCCTTTTTTGTGGGTATGCAAAGCGCTTCCGTTTCCGCTGTCATTTGCCTAATTGTAATTGAGGCTCATTTGTTTCCACTCAACGCTGCCGTGGCATCCCGAAGCCCAGCGGAAGAAAGCAAACCTCACCGCAGCGCCTTCCACACACCACAATTTAATTACTTTAACCCCAAAAGTGCCGCAGCATAGTCCGGGTGCTCGCCGCCGCCGGCACTTTGTAAAACTTTGCTTGAACGGTGTCTGCTAACCACGGCGCCTGTCCCGGCCATGGCCTTTGCCAGTCTTACAGAATGACTTTGACTTAATGCTCCGCACTTTATGGCCAACCGGGCGCAAATGCCTGTTGACTTCCTGTACTCGTAATTAATATTGTCATTACTTCTAAGTTTCTGTCCGGCTGCCAGCGAGCCAAGATCTTGGCTACTAGTCCTTTGCTCTTGCTGTTGCGTAAGCGTCTTTATTTGCATTGCCTACTTCACACTGTAGTATGGCTTATTTCCTGTTTAATTATGTATAAATATTTGTAGGAGTAAAAAGGGGGAGGAAGCTGTTGCAAAGTGTGAGTTTATGATGTGCCCCTCGTTGGTTGCCTACTTCTGGGCGATTTGTCTGCCTACTGACGGCAGGAAGACTATTAAGTTTTGTCACTTCCAGCGACGTTTTGTTGTTTGTATATGCGCATATGCAAGTGTATGTGTGTCTGTAGATTCAGCAGCACTAATAACAGTGTGAAGAACTGTGCTTTATTCTGTCTGCATATTAATTATGTTAATTGAAATTAATGCTAACAAAGTCAAAGTTAATTCTAGGGACTTATTTTGTTGTGTATTTTGTATAGCAGATATTAATAAATGCGGCTAATTGTAGTCAAATTTAAACAAAAGTAAATAGTCATCTGTCGAAGAACTCATCCTGACTTCGAACTGGCTATGAATCTTAATATTTTCGCGCTTCTGAACATTTAGGCTTTAACCTCTCAGACCTAGCGCGTTTCGTTATTTCATCAGAAGTCCAAATTGGCTTGAGTAACGAAATGATTTGGCTTGCGATCCAGTGATATTACAATGAGTCTTTGCTGGCATAAGGAAGCTCTTCAAAAGAGAACTGTTTCTTTCAGCCATATATCTACCTTCCTATCTGCATTCCAAACCTTTTCGTCGTAATTATATATTCGTGCTATTTCGAAAATAATGCCTCTGATCATAATCAAGTTCAAACGAAATCCCAACCCTATTATTTTTTGATTCGCAATAGAGCTCGCAATGGTTCGTTGAATTCGGTAATATTTCTTTCGCCTGTACACGCTCTTCTTTAAAGCAATTTAAAGCTTTAAACACAATCAACTCGCGAGACGAATTTTACGCGGCGAATAATGGCGTCTTGACGGCAGTCGTCGTGGAATTTCGCTCAGTGAAACAGAATCAGAGCGAAATTCGCATCAGTTGATTCGGAAAAAATCATCCCCACAACAAGCACAGAATTTAAAAAAATCCACGGAAACCACGAATTCACGAATTTTCCGAGTTGTTAAACTTTGAAAATAGTTTCCGCACAAAAATTTCCAATTTCCTTACTTCAATTTATTTATTTTTCACCACTGACAGCTGAACAGTTGACTTTTTCGCAGGGCGGCAGCGACCAAATTAGAAATTGTTCTATCGCGAGACGAATCGTTGGGAGGCGAACTACGGTAGCGTCGTCATTGTGGGCAATCACATGCACTGCCATGTGTTTTAATTTTGACAGCGCGCGTTCGCCGCGTAAAATTCGCCTCGCGAGTTGATTGTGTTTAAAGCTTAAAGTGTTTTCAAACGTTATGGCTTTCTTTTTCCACGTTTTTGTTCTGCGACCTTTATTGTGAGATTCGTTTTCAATTTATGTACAACAATCTGAAGTTAGCAGGTTTTCATGTTCGATCAATTTCATGCACTACTATGTTTCACACTTTCCATCGCAATCTTCCTACTTTTTATCTTTCCTATTCATGGTAGAATTACTCTAGAAGTAAAGTGAGAAATAGTGTCAGCTGACACAATCTGTCTTACCCGAACACAATGCACGCTATTACTCTAAACGGATTGCGTAGTAGAAATATCTGCGTCAATTAGAAAACTACTACAAAAATCGTGTCAGCTGTGGAAAGAATGTTGCTATAAAAAAAATTCACTTGAAAATTGAAATAGAAATAAGCTTTTCCTATGCAAGAATTAAAACGGCAACACTGATTAAAACAAGCTAATATTTATTGGAAATACAGTCCACCTGCGCTTTCGTTTGCTTTTAATTTGTGCACATCGTACATTTCACACAACCCCAAATACATTGAGTCAATTATTTCGTCGTTTGAATTCATTTTTCACGAAATATTTTGTTTGTGAACTTTGTTGCAGAAAAGTGTTGCCAGCGACCTTCGATTTTAGTTCAACAAAAGAAGTGGATTGTTTTCGCCGAAATTAGTTAAAAAAGTAGTATACAATATAGAGCTGTAACAATTAAGATAATTATGTGCCATACATTTAAGAAAGAATGTCAAATTTCATCTCAGAAGAAAATTAACAGCGTGCTTCTTTTGTGCACGAGACTATACGGCAGCACTGACAAAAAGAAAAGACTGACAGCTGCAATCCGTTTAAGTGTTAGAGTAACTGGGCAAATTGCTATCCGACACGTCTGGACTAATTAGCCCATTAGTCTCTACATCCATCTCTCCTCTTTTTATTTGTGCTACAATTTTTATTCTTCATTCTTTCTCCTTTATTAATTATTCATTCTTTCTTCTTCGTTTTCCTTTATTCATTCTTCTTTATTCGCTCTTTTTGCTCCATTATTTTTCCTGTATTTTTTCTTCCCCCTCAACCTTCTCTCCCTCTTATACCGACCCCTGCTATAAATTAAACTGCAATTTCTAAGTATGAAATAATTTAACGCTCTTTCAAGAATAATTTTTCAGCAGCACGCGAAGCACATGGTTGCATTTCGCTGACATGTGTGATATAAGCTCGCAGCAATTATGACATGAGCATGAGTACACATATACATACACAGACAGAGCGATTGGTGTAAAATTCTTGATTAAATGCACAGAGACACGCCATGGCGACATTTACTTCGACGCTTTCACTGCCAATAAGGAAAATTACATGCCCGTGAATTCCACGTACACGATGATACGTTAAAATGTAATTAGTAGCATGTGCGGCGAAATCTATGCAAAGGGGCAGGTGTTGACGCCTGAAGTTATGCTACAGCTAACTGTTTGGAAACTGCTGGCAATGCAGTATGCATTTCTCAGGCAAGCGCAGCCAAGGTTCGTCGGGGTTAATGCAGTCACAGGAATATAAATTATGTATATATGTGCATATCGGAGTATAGGAGAAAGTTAAGGCTATTACATGCAATTTAAACATTTTAGTAAAGTTAAAGAAATATTTCGCAAATTTAATCTTAATAGCAAATATCTAGATGCACTTTTGGCTCGTGAAGACTTTCAAACCAATAACGTTTTTGAAAAGCCATACTTTTTAAACCCATCATGACAAAATAGTAGAAGTCAATCCCTACGATGTCATGTAATGAACATATCTATTTTAACAAAATTATGACAAGTTTGTTTAAAATAGATAAACTAAATCTTTAAATAAAACCGTAATAATTGAAATGGGTACTTTCTGACATATGAGCACAACATCTATGCTGAAAATCTTTGAGCAACGCCTAAAGCAACTTGACTTACTTGTGAAATGGGCAAAAATACTAAATATCTTTAAAGAGCTCTTATGGGATGGCGATATTCGCCTCTTATAGTGGAGCAGTGGGGTTCCGCTCGTAAGAGCAGCATCCCAAAAAAAGCTAAGGAAATTATGGAGTTTTGTGGAAAATCTAATATATATGAATATCCATACAGAAAGAATGTTCCTTCTTCGCCTTTCAGCAGTTTAAATGTTTAAAAATCGTGGTAAGATAGATTATTTGTAGTCTTGCTACCTGAGAAAGACCAAGCTGAAGGATAATGCGTATAACAACTAGAGGCTGATGAAAGAACTGAGGTAGCATCTATGTATGTTTCGAATGTTCCCTATCGTATATTTTTCAAAAATTGTTATCGGACGTAAGAGTAATTATCTTTGCTTGATTTATGTACACAAATATATTCGTTATCCATAATTCAAGTATTGAATATGCGTGACATTACACATTTGTAAAGATATATCGAAAAAATATTCAAAATAATTGTTCAAAAATCAGCTTGTTTGGAAGGATGAATCAGAATATTTTATGTCTTTATACTACAGATAATAGTCAGTAAATCAAAAATTAAACATGTGTATTTATTTTTAAGATTTGAATACGCCAATAGAAGCAAGTTCTTCTACATACATATGTATGCCTATTTATAAATTAAATTTCAGCGTGCTGGATCGAACATTTAAAATTCTAAATGCTTCCCTTAGCTTTCCAGTTATTTAAGATAGTTGCCAATTCACGCTTGCAGCTTCTATATTAACTCATAAAATTATGCCGCCCTCGCTATCGCTACATGACAACATTTTTCCTGCTAAATAAACATCACACACTCCGCATTGGCGTATGCGGCAGCAGCAAAGGTGACTCGGCAGAATTCATAAAAAGCAGCCAACAAGAAGGCCTGCTGTGTTTTTTGCTTTGCTCGAATGTGGCAGCGGCGAAAAATGTGCGGGGTGCAGATACGCCGCCGCATGTGGCACAACAAATTGAATTTTATGCACAACTTAACAGCGGCTCGACTTTGCGCGACTCGACTCGTCTCTTTAATTCATTTGCACATGCCAAAAATATTTATAGCAAAACAAGCAGTTTGAGGCTGTTGCACATGTGAAAAGGATATGTGTTTGTTTACACATACTACATAAGTATATAAAGTCTATATGGACTTCGCATCATCAACATAAATTATTAGATTCTAGTGTTGCTCTGTGGTGAGTTGAGATCTATCATCAAGAAGTTCTCAAGCTCTTCATGTTCTCAAGAGAGTTTGTAACGTCGTGAATTCACTTCTAAATATGGAACTGAGTCCTTTCTAAACAAGTTTGTCATATTAACTGCTGTTATAATATACACCTAATCCTCATTTAACGCGGCTTGACGGGACCAGACCGAACCCGCGCTAAAAGAATCCGCGTTAAAAAAGTAAACTTTTTGAACAAAATTACTTATCGGTTCCAAATTAGCCAAAAAATCGCGCAATAAAAAAATCCGCGTAAATAAAGCCGAATTTTCATATAATTTCTCTACCTCGTAACTAGAGCCCGACCGAACCCGAAGTATAAGCCGAACTGTTCGGTAACCAGAACCGAGACCGAGCGTTCGGTCGGGCTCTACTCGTAACATTTAAAAAGGCCAGAAGTAAAAATTTATTTAATTATTTGAAAATTCAAATTAGAAATTCACTTAAATGCAGTTTCACAGCATATTTGAAGCAGCTTTGTGCCGCTCTTCCATCAATTGGCATATTTTTATAAGCTTTATATTAACTTCACTTTCTGTCGGTATGTCCGCGGTATGTCGTCAAATCTAGTAATCAATTTTTCACTCACTTCCCGACTACTTAGAGATCTGAAACTTTGCATACATGCCTAATCTAGAGCCCAATACACGAATCAATAAATTTTATGGGCGTAGGATAAGGGGCGTGGCACTTTTTTATAAACTCCAGATTTGTGTATAACTTTAGAACTACACATCACACATCAATGAAACTCGGTAGGAACTTACTACATATCCATATCCTTCTACTGAAAAAATAAGGGGGGCACTGGATAAGGGGGCGTGGCACCCTCCATACAAACAAAATTTTTGATCTCGATTAGCTTTGGAACTAAAGGTCGTGCAGCATTGAAATTTCGTATGCAGTCGCCTCTTGGATGTGTCGTCCCACTGGTAAAATTTTATGGGCGTAGGATAAGGGTACGTGGCACCCCCATACAAACAAAATTTTTGATCTCGATTTGCTTTGGAACTAAAGGTCGTGCAGCATTGAAATTTCGTATGCAATCGCCTCTTGGATGTGTCGTCCCACTGGTAAAATTTTATGGGCGTAAGATAAGGGGCGTGGCACTTTTTTATAAACTCCAGATTTGTGTATAACTTTAGAACTACACATCACACATCAATGAAACTCGGTAGGAACTTACTACATATCCATATCCTTCTACTGAGAAAATAAGGCGGGCACTGGATAAGGGGGCGTGGCACCCCCCATACAAACAAAATTTTTGATCTCGATTAGCTTTGGAACTAAAGGTCGTGCAGCATTGAAATTTCGTATGCAGTCGCCTCTTGGATGTGTCGTCCCACTGGTAAAATTTTATGGGCGTAGGACAAGGGGCGTGGCACTTTTCAAGCAACTACACACTTGGGCTTCAGTTTATAATTATAGGTACACCACACATGAATGAAAAACGATAGGAACTTACTTGCCGCCCTGCTGGCAAAATAGCAACAACTCACCGCGTCACAAATATGCAACGAATATTAGGGTCGATCACTGCCGTATTATTTGTTAAATTGAGGATATGACATATGACGATAGGAAACACTGTGAATACCCTAAATATTGTGTACTGCTCTGCAAGTTTAAAATTCTTTTTGCGAAAAATTACAGAGCTCTAAAATTGAATTTATGGAAGACTATAAAGTAGAAAATAAAATTATATAAAAAAAAACTTTTTCAAAATAAGCTTTAATGTACTAAAAAGTAGAAAATAAGTTGTTTCCAAGTCACCTGTATCTTACTATTAATAAAAGCTTGTGCGCTCAATATCCATATTCAAAATATCTTTCATTACTAGAATCTATTTGCAAAAAATTATTTAAATAAAATATTTTGGTAACTGTTTGACAAATATTGAACACATGAGCGCCCCAAGCTTTTAGGGATAGTAAGATACAGGTGACTTGGAAACAACTTATTTTCTACTTTTTAGTACATTAAAGCTTATTTTTAAAAAGTTTTTTTTTATATAATTTTATTTTAAAAATGGTCTTCCACACACCAAGCAAGCGCTCCTTCAGCTTCTACAAGTGCAGTATCTCTTGCAAAAGAAGAGTGCGAACTACTTTCTGCACTGTTGGATCCTGCCGTTTGCTGAATTAAATTGCCTTTCTTTTTAATGCCACGTACCACAGACTTGTTCAATTTGAATTTTTTACCACCGATATTGCATTTTACAGTATGTGAGTTGATTTGTTTTTAACAATTTTAAAATTTAATATTGGGTAAATTTTGTTGAAGAAAATAACTAAAAAATTTAAAAAAAAAACGCGTTAAAAAAGAAAAGCCGCTTTAAAAAAGTAATTGGGAGATGTTAAAAAAATCCGCGTTATAAAAAAACGCGCAATAAAAATCCGCGTTAAACGAGGATTAGGTGTATAGTACAAAATTTCCGTTTTATGTATGAATTTTAAAATGCTAACCAATATTTTGTTTTTATACCAATTTAAACAAAACTCTACACCGTTTTCTACAATCTTGTGAACCACATGCTTCTTCTTTACGCTGCTGGTATGCGACTGTCAAAAACATTTTGAAGCAATTCGCACGTAAATTTCTGCGGGTGCGAATGCCTGAAATATTATGGTATTCCCTACCAACAAAAAATTGCTGCTATATTTACTTGAAGCAGTTGGTTTACGTGCTTGTGGCAACATCAAACACGAACTCGCTATACTTGTATTTTGGGGGGAAAGCAGTTTCAATATGTCTGCCACATGCAAATGTTGCAAGTCTACGTATTTGACAGTTGTGCCATATGTATATGAATTTTATGCAATATGACAGCATTTGATTCTAGATTCACCCCTACGGGTGGGTGAAAAACTGAAAAAAATGTATTCGGTTGAAAACTTGATTTTATATTATTTAAAAATTTTATTTAAAGTTTCGAGGGCAGATCGTTGGTTTTTTAAAATGTAAGGGTTGCTCTTGTTGACGAAATTTTACAGAAAAATTAGTATCGAAAATAAAATTAGAGAGGCACTTGCAATTTTAATTTTAGGCTTTTTCCAGATACGCATCTAAAAGTTAAAAGCTCCAATCAAGTTCCATTGCCAGTTCTGCTCGGTTCCTGCATCCAAGACTAATACTGAATTCACTTTGGATTTTCAATAAAGAAAGCAAACTTTCAACGGGCTATTCGCAATCCATGTAACATGAAAATACATATCTGTATATAAAAATTATTAAGGGCCAATTATTATAGGACTATCTTTAACACTCCATATTTTTGTTTTAAATTTCATACAACAGCCTTTAGTATGAGGCTTAGTCCTTGTTTCTTACAAAGACCCTCCAGGGCCCATGCGTGGACTATGAAGCCAGCCACTGCAACCTAACCTAACATATATTAGATGTTTTATATAAAATCAACTGAAAATTGTCTAATTTGCCCTGATCAGTCATATTAAAGTTGCTACTGATTTTCTTTTGACAGAAATTATTTTGGAAAATTAGTATAAAGTCAAATAATACAGATATAAATGAACAGGAATATTTTCTGTTGGTTTCTCTTGGAGAAATTGCTGTTTATGCTGTAATAATTGAAGGTCTTTTCTATTACCTTCAAGTGGTATATATTTTATTTAAATTTTAAAAAAAGTGCGAGTTGGTGAAAAGTAAGTATGATTACACAGACGGCGGAAATTTTAACAATTTTTAAAATTCTATATTTTTTGTTAGTTAAGATACTTAAATTTCGCCCTTATTCTACTAAGTACTCTTTTCAGTTTTAGCTCCCATCACTTGAATTGAAGTATCAGCGGGGAATTATTCGAGTAGTTTCATATTTCTGCAGTGCGTTTGACACCTCCCTCCTACCGTGCTGCATCTGCACTGTGGCTTATTTCTGCATGATGGATGCAGACGTTGAAAGCAGTGGGATGTGACGAGCGTGCAACATGGCATTCCAGCTGCTTCAAGCTACTCTGATGCTGCTTTATAAAAAATCGCTGTCACGGTACAACTTTTTCCGACATTTATTTTTAAGCAAGTTTACTTCTCCGTACTGAGGATTGTCTATGAAAAGTGGGAAAATGGTTGCCTTTAAACTGTTATGCCAATGATTTTACACTATGAGCTTAAAGAGAATCGGGAACTCAGCTCCTTTAATGGGGACAAAGTGGTATCTATAAAACCCCCATCAGGTTTTTTATTGAGCACTGAATAGTTTCTCACTTAAATTTCTCGTATATTTTTCGTCATTATCTCTGAAAATTATCTAAACCACTGTCGTACTTTATTTCAGAGTAGAGATAGATCACCTCTGCAGAGTCGTTTTCTTCTTAAGTAGTCATTGAATAGAAATACAGGTTTGCACCTTCTTAAGTTCCTGGTTACAGGAGTTGATGCAGCTTGCTCTAGTAGTAGATTTGGTCATCTTAGCTCTGATATCTCCTTGACCATTGTCTTTCATTCACTTGACATGTTCCAGGCATGGGATATGGATATTTGATTATTGGAAAATTTTAAATAAAATAATATTCATTAATCAAAGAAATAGTTATTCTTTTTTGCAGTGCACTGCCAAATGTTAACATTAATCGATTTAATACCCAAAAATATAGTTGCGAAGGAATAGTTATAAAACGAATTGCATGGGAGAATATCTTTCTAAAGTAATCTCAATTTTTGGAATCCGAAAAATCCAGAAAACCTCAATATTTTCTTCTTCAAACTCGGAACCGGAAGTGGTTCATGTTTATTTTCGGAATTTCCGTAGCCAATTTTCTGATGATAAGTTACCACCTGCTAGAAAAATGCTGACATTTGGTTTTTCTCTCCTTTCTACCATATTCCCCGCTCCTTCCAAGTTCCAAGAAATTTTAATAAATTTTAAATTCATTTGAATTTCATATTCCACAGGGACAACACCCTTACCAAATGCAATATTGATAACAATTTGGTGCAACCTTGTGTTTGGTGTTGCCACAAAAACTAAATGCAAAAGCCCTCTAACGAAAATGAGTATTTAGCGAGGACGTGCGCACGTTCGCATACACTTTTACTTATCATGCATGCGTTGGTGTTTGTTGTGTATGTGTGCGTAATGGGCAACAAACACGTACACATCCAAAGTGCATGCCAGCAAAACTTTTTCTTTCTGGTTAAGTGAGTTTGGCCATAAATTTGCGGGCCTTTATTTGCATTTAATAGAAGTACCAGCCACATTCTCGAGTGCTTTGTGCGTGTGTGTGAGTGTTTCGCTTATTTATGTCTGTGTGCGTGCCTCCCAATCATATGCGTAATTTTACTTGTGGCCAAGTCTCGTTATTGGCGATTACATTTCTCATTTAAGCCCTACGCAGCACCCAAACTCCAACCCAACTTATTTCAGCTGAAAATGAGCATTCCAAAATTGGAAATTGATAGTGCAGCCATGTCGTTGCATTTCAATTTGCCATATGTACCCGCATTTTGGCTTTGACATTAAGCACAGTTCACACTTAAATGGAAATTGACTACAAATTCAAATTCCGACCACATTTTTTGTGTGTTTTGCAGTTGAATGTGGGAAAGCAAGATATTTAATAAACTGAAAGGTATTAAATTAAGTTGTTGGGCACATGTGCTAATGAATGAATTTGTTGTTATTTCGGATGCTGGCTCTGCATATTTAAAAGGTCCTGTAAGCTTTCAAATATTTATTTGAAACGTTTCTTAATATATTGAAGCTTTAAATAATTAAATTCAATGAATTACGTGTAAATGACAATAAGAGATACTGAACATCCGACGGTGTTTGGGGGGGATGGCACAAAATAGGCCTCACTTGCAACGGGGAGCAGTGGGGTTCCTCTAGAAGTGCAGTATGGCAAAATCTGCAGCGGCAGCAGCAAACACAATTTAAATCTCAAAAACACAAAGGCAAAAAAAGAATAACGCGGCAGTTTCGGTTCGCAAATATAATGTGTGGGTTTTTATTTAAGGGTTTTTGGATGGCTGACCAAGACTCGATATGCGAGCACTCCAAAGGTTTACAAATGATGCGGCTTCGGCTAGATGATATGCTAGAGAATGTTTCCTTTACATAGAGGAAAGGAGCCCGCAACCCGTATTCAAATTAACGAGCAGCGAGATCTCTTAGCTACACCAGCGCCGCCTACATTTGAATATTACAATATCGAACTAGAACTAAACTTAACCCTACTGCGTTTGGCCTAAACAGATACAATTTAATTTTGTAATTAATTGATTGGCGCAACAGCCCCCGTGTGGTCTTAGGCCTAGCTTTCTCGCATTAACTTGTGTGTGCTTGTCATATTTTTCACAAATTAACGGGACCTACTTTACCGTAACCGAACGGATTTGAGAAGCTATTCATGGCAAAGATTATTCTCGGAGAATTGCCAATTCATCGCGAGAAGTGGCGCCGCGCAAAGAAACAATTTGAAAACAAATCTTAATTTTATTAGATGTTACCGGACCGGGAGATGAACCCAGGTCCTCCGCGTCAGCGACCAAGCACAGCCCACTGAGCCACCGCGGCGCAGATACGATAGCATTTACATAATTGTTATGGGTTATTTAGAAAAAGGAATCCATGTAGTAACACAGGTCAGAAGAAGTGTTCTCACTTTGTGGAGCCTAAGTGAGTAAAAGTGAGTTACTCACTTATAGTTATAAAATACTATAGAGAGTTTTAATTTTGAAAACTCTTAAAAAAATTTTCCCATATGCTGCCGAGTAAATTTCAAAACTTGTCAATGCAGAGCTCATTTCAAATAAGTCCTTTTTATATTCGTCCTTAGAATTCAGATTCTCAACGTAAACTGAATGGCTGTACTAAATAAAAATTCCCTGATTTAAAAGAGAATAGGTGAATTCCAGTTGTCATCTGCTATAGCTTGAGAATCTCTTGGGCTTAGATTGGAGTTTGAGCTTGATCCCTTAAGATTTTGCTATTACTAACAGAAAACGCATTTTCACATTATTATGATAGCCATTTCAAGAATGAAACAGGGCAACAATCGAACTTAAAGGAATAAATAAATAAATAAATAATTCAATAGCAAGAAAGTTCTCCGTCTAATTCATAGCAAAATGATATTACTTTTCTTTATTTTAAATAAAAGTGCACAAATTTCATTGCATTTTGAAGACAAACAAAAGTTGACAGAGATAGATATGTTGTAGAAAATAAATATGTAGTCGCACACATTAAAGCTATTTCAAGCTAATTCTAGAACTGCCCCCTCATAAATTCACTTGTGCACAAGAAATTGGGTCATTTAGTTCAAAATGGAGCTAAGATAGCGTAAATTTATGCACCTCAAATCATTTCGAACGGCTGTTCTATCTCACACAAACACACATACACATACAGTCTACACAAATTCTCTATATATAGAATGTACACAATCAAAAGCAATAAAGAAATGTTTAAGTGTTTTGTGAAATAGCCATAGAGCCATATCGGCATAGAAAGAATAAGAAATAAACAGGACCGTCTGCTACTGGTCAATTTCATTTTAGAGCAATAAAATATGCACACATATATTCGTACTTCAGATGCACTCAAGCAACCTGGCAACCCTTATCAAATGTATCACTTTAAATCACAAATTGTAGTCGTACAGCAGACATCGGCATCTGTGCCCTTGTAGTGGGAGGGGGAGGGGATATGCTTTGTGATACGGGAAAATTGATACAGTTCGATTTCGCTTCCTCTCTGGCTGAAGGTAGTAAGGATATTTGCTTCAGAGTCGCATGCTGTTCTTACTTCTTCTGTCCTCTATCTTTGAGAGTGCCGCTTTTCTAGTTTTGTTCTGGTTTATAATTTTGCAATATTTATGCGATTCATTGCAATAATTCACGTTGCGGTGCTGCAAATGCGGGTAAGCTTTCTTTTTGTATTTGCTTTTACTATTTTGCTTTATTCTAATTTGTAGGATTTTATTAATGTATTGGTGACATGGAATTTATTGCACCTAATTTTATATGTTGCTCGATTTTTCGAAAATACAAATTTTAATTTGTCATCGGAAAATTTAAATGTAACAGGCCTGTGTAACCGAGGCTGTCCTACCATTCTCGCATATTCTTGCGTATCATAATTACTTTTGGAGCACATGTGCTCACAGTCTTTATGCTACTTTTGTTTCTATATGAAAAATTTAGTCTATGAAAAAGTCATAATTTTCTTTAACTCCCGACACACAAGTGACTTTAAAACCGACACCATTCAACGCAAATTATATTACGTGACAAAAAAATCACTTAAAGTCCTTTGAACAACATACAAATCTCGACTAACCACTAAGTTTGTATTCAAAATATTTGCATGAATGTCAACCAAAAAGAAACAAGAAAATTGTACTTATCGCTTATCGCAGGAAACAAAATTGTTTGGCTTCTAATTAAATTTTGTGCTCTAAGCGTAGATCAAAGCAAACCGCGAGCATAATGGAAGCATGTTCCCAAAGGATGCGAACTGTGAGACAAACGTAGTGTTGAATAGATTTAGAAGAGGGTATGCGCTTATCCAAATCAACAATAACGAATCTGAATTCATAATTAAGTGTAGAACCAAAGGCCAATCTGTGAGGTCTTCTACTACCGAACATTGAAAATTATTAACATTTAGACCATTTTTGTCAGTTCAACTACTCTGGCTTCCTATAATAAAACCCGATCTCTACCCATAGCCACAATATGTACGATATGTATGACATTTCTTGAATATGAACCCTAGAAAGTTAACGCACGTCGAAATGACGTACTCATTTTCTTTTATACGCTCTCAGTCCCTCATTTGTTTTCGGAGCAACTTCGCACGCTCAGTTTGCTCAGCCAGTAGTTGCAGCTCTTTAATTGTGGTTGTTTGTTTGAGATGAGATTGTTTTTTTCTGAGTTATGATCATAATGTACGTCAAAAAGACGTAGCATTATCTTTTGTGTTACTTTATGGTTTCTGAATTGCATATCCCTAGTGAGAATTTACCCCTGAAAAGATAAGGATACGTCTGAATGGCGTATCTTCTTTTTGCGTCATTTAAGGATGTAATAAAAATAAATATTACTAAGTTTTTGATTGAGATCGTTTATTTCATTGATTTCCAGTCAAATAAAGTATATATAAACATAAAATAATAGATAACATAAATCAGGTCTCAAAAAAGTTATGCGTCGTATGTAAAACATCTCTGTGTGGAGAACACCAAAATCAAGTTTGCAACACGTGCATATAAACTTGCTCGATTTTGGTTTTTGTCTTTTTAAGCATTATTTGATGCATTTTTTTTCAAATAAAGTCAAAAATTTGGAATTATTTTAGATTTAAGAACCCAATTTGCGTCCTTATGTGAAGACTGCCAAATTTTTGTTACTTTTTGTAAACCAAAATTAATTTTATTATTTATTTTATGTCATCTGTTATTTTATGTTTATATATACTTTATTTGACTGGAAATCAGTGAAATAAACGATCTCAATCAAAAACTTAGTAATATTTGTTTTTATTACATCCTTAAATGACGCAAAAAGAAGATACGTCATTCTGACGTATCCTTGTCTTTTTAGGGGTACAAAATAGCGTTACCTTTCTAGGGTTAAAACCATTCTCGAGGTATGACAACCTGAAGCACTACTTCAATTTAGCCTAGCAAAAAAGATAATGATTTTTTTTTCCAATATGGATTCGAAGAAATGAGAATTACGTATAGGTATGTAATTAATTATATATTAATATAAAACATACGCGGTGGCTCAGTGGACTAAGTGCTTGGTCGCTGATGAGAAATCGCCTCAGTTCAACTCTCAGCCGGGGCCTCATAACATCTAATGCAAAGAGAATTTCTTTTCAAATTGATTCTTTGCGCCGCGCCACTTCTCGCGATAAATTGGCATTTGTCCTAAAATATTCTTTGGCATTAAAAGCTTCTCAACCCATTCGAATTCGATTAATGTAGGTCCCGTTAACTTAAACAAAATATAACATGCACACACAAGTTAATGCGAGAAGGCTAGGCAAAAGCCCACACGGGCTGTTGTGCCAATCACAATATTTATTAAATATTTTCAGCTATGGGGCAGAGTACATATCCTTATTTAATTACCACCGTTTGCCATGTATTGCCAGCTGATCCCCATCTACGCGTCTGTTTTATATCGCATTGCCTTGCTGCTGGGCCATCATTCCAAAGGTTCCACATCAAAAGCCACAGCGCAACTGTGTTAGCTATTTTTGAAGGGTTGATAAGCAATGCCCACGACAGGAAAACTGTTGACAATCCAAAATGCCGCCACTTTTTGGCCCGTTGTTGTCGCATTTGCTGGTTGCTCTTTTTTGCGGCATTTTCTTTCAGAGGTTGCTAACGTTTACGGCTGCTATCGCTTACGGTCTGCTTGATAGCAACAAAATGTGCACGAATTGGCTGGCAATTCATAAAAGGAGGGGTGAGTGAGAGGGCAGACAAGTTGTGAAAGTCGAAAATGTTTGAATGGCCTAAAAGTGAAGCTGGTGAAAAGTTAAATTAGCCTGACTGAAAGTTCGCCTGAGTTGAGCTGAAAACAATGGCGACATGGAGTGGGGAAAGACGGCTGAAATCAAAGCATGAAGAGATTTGATGACAACAATTCAAAATGTGGGATTAAGTGAAGTGCCATTGAGGTTAAGCAGTCCACCATAAAAATTATACAGAAACAAATATTTATATGAAAAAATGGAAGATGAAGAAGAAGCGAAATTATGTTGGCTGAATTGGTTCAATCGTTCTAGACTGAAGAGTGATGTAAGTGATGAAGAGTGAAAATAGGTAATGAATAAAGGGAATAGGGAAATAAAGTAGGTAACGAAGGTTGAGTTGAAGAAATTAGAAATAATAATTAGTTTATATACATAAGTGAAATATGAATGATATCCAAATGATTTATATTTAAAAGAAGGTATGCCATTTCGAAAGATATTTAAGGCCAGCATAATTTTCTTAGATAAGGAACTAAAAATATGAGCGAAATAAAAGAAAGAACAGGATAAGAAGCTATACACGGAGAAGGGCGAAAGAACACGATGAAACCAAGTTGATAAAATGGAGAAAATAACAAATTTGATGAAGGGAATAATTTGTGGACGAATGTGAGCTCGGCTGCCGGTTCTAGGGCGACTTTTCATTACCTCTTATCTCGATTTTTATTGAATCCTAGAAGTTATTGATAAAGCTCCTTCAAAAATGTAACCATTAGCAGCGAGAGAAACTGTTAGAAATGGAAGTCCGATTTAAAAACTCACAATTTATAAAAGTAAGGCTTATTTAATATAGATTAAAATCTAGTTTCATTTTACTAATTGCAAATAAATTCGATTATCTTTAAAAATTTCGCAGAAATTGTGAATTACATAGTTTTTATTATTAAAAGGTTTTCATTACAATAAGGGCTTCCAAAAACTATTGATTACAGTATTGTAGGCACTGCACTGATCATATTTCAAACAGAGAATTAAATATTGACTGTTTTTTACTTATGTTTGTTCATGAAATAAAACTGCATTTATGCCCCCTTTGCTAAAATTATACAGCTGTAAAAAAATGTGTGGCATCTATTTCCATGCAACACATTACACCCGGAAAATATTCCAACATATCAGAGAATGGCTCCTAGAAAGTCATATTTGGGAAATGAACCTCGCTTTTGAACATGCCGGTAGTTCTTTCCTTTGCATACATGTACATATGCACCATTTACGTTGAAGCCATTCCACCTCCATCAAGCTTTGAAGTCTTTTTGCACAGATATTCTTTGTTTACATTTAAACTGACAATGAATATATTCCCAATATCCCTTAAAAAACTTTTCAATTGAACTCTTTTCTCCATTTTCGGCGGAGTTTTCCCATGCAAGGAGAGTAAAAATAAATTGAGCATTTTCAATTTACTCCACTGCGTGTGAAGTGCATAAAAAGTTTGGACAGTTCCTTTTTACGCAATGAAAACTGATGATGGTAAGTCAACGATGTGAAGAACAAAAGCAACAGAAAATGGCTGCGACTTACCAAAAATGGCAGTGTATGTACCGTAAGTGAGTATGTAAAAATGTAAAAGAGTTGAATTGAAAACTTTTTAAACTTTTTCGCTTTTAACTGATGCTGGTCTGCATCTTTGAATATCCACAGATTGCTCTTGTCTGGAGCATGTTTTCCCACAAAATTGCTGGTCTTCGAGTTTCATTTGAATGGATTATTGTGTGATGTTTGTGCAAATTTATTGTTATTTAGAAATAGTTTGTTTCATATGTTTCGAGGATTTTGGTTTTATTAATTATTAATATTAATTTAATTAAAGTTTAGCAATGAAATTTAAATGAAGACCTCTGAAACATTTCCGTTCGAAAAAAATCATTCCGGGAAAAATCATTATTTTATCATATATAAACTTAATATTTTATCATATTTTTTAAGAAGTAAACTTTTTGAGCTGCTTTGTAAATAAGTATGATGGATTTTGAGACCTAATTATTATTAAAAATTTAATCTCTAAGCCTCCGCTAATTAAGTCTTAACCTCGACCATGAGCGAAAGTGCCACTGTTGTAAATCGTTTCCTGAAATAGAAGTACGAGGAATTGGAAGACTAACAAAAGTTCGCTTAGTTGGCAATGTGGAACAAATTGTTGACAAATCAATAGAAATTAAATTAAATATATTTTGTAATTTTTTTGTAGCCAACTAAGCAAAGTTTTGATTCTCTTCATACATTAACGCCTCGATTTCATATTAGAGCACTTAGGAAATTCAAGGTGAGCAAAATTTAAGTCATCGGAACTTTTGGCGTTGCCTACTGAAGAATATTTTTTCATATACAGTATCACCGCTATAATTGGTAAGAATATTTACCCATTTCCAATAAAGGCTTCAAGTTGTAAGTATGTTACTATTGAAATTACTGTAACTCGTTTCAAAGTAATTTCATTTCAAAAATATTCAATTAAAAGGACCTTAAGACAAACCAGCTATTCCAAGTTTTCAATTTGTTCAGTTATATTCGAAGAACAGTAATTCAAATTTTTGCAAATAAATTCTAAAGCATAATCTGCCTACAATATGCAAAACGTTTTACTTAATTTCCCAAAGGAATAAATAATGTAATCAAAATGAACTACAGCATGAACTACAATGACAACGAACTGACTGTACACACGCACACAGGTTCTTGCATCTATAGCGTGCATAACACTAGCATACAAGGCAATCAGTGACGCTGGATTGAAGGCCTACAAATGCAACAAACTCTCTGCAGCGCGCTGCTACGAATAACGAGCGAATGCAGACACGTCGCTGCAGATATACTCAGCACTCATAACGGTAGTATGAACCACTATAATTCAACACGTAGTCCAAGGATTATATCATATCACACGTTAGACATGTATGCATGCAAGTAAGTAGTAAGTGTGCATGTGTGCGGCGCATTTGCATGTGAAACAAATCGACGACAATTTTTTTTGTGGTTTGTTTTTACAGATTTCAAAATAAATTAACTAAGGCATAACATTCTGTAACCATTGATACGTTGGGAATCAAGAATGTAGAATTTTCTGTATGGATTTCGCAAATCGAGAAAGACTAAAGATGTCAGCTTCAGCTTCAAGTTGCAAGCCGGTTTAATTATGTTAAATTTTTTACGCTTGTGATTGGAAGGAACATTTGTTGTCTTTAACTTGCTAGAATCGTATGATCAGTTTATCATAATTAGGTTTTGATTACCATCTATGTATATTACCGTGATACTAACCTACCTATTACCCTACTCTCCACTTGTATGCAAGGGCGGCTCATACTAATCAAACCCCCAAAGCGTAAAACAAGCTATCAGCGCTTTGAAGGGGGAGTTAAAGCAATCTTTATCCTTCAAAAAACGTCTTGCCATTATCGTATGGCTTCAATTTAAGTGGCTACCACAATAAATTCATAATAATTTATAAGCGTTTAGTTGTGTTTTATTGCTCATAGAATATCAAACAACAGCTAACACACACACTGATTATTACTTATACAAACATAACAACACGCCTGCGGCTATGAGCTGGCAAACTTGATTATAGGCAATAGATTGAACTTATCTCTATTCAATGTGTGTGTGTGTGTGAATTTGGGCGTAAACAAAACAGCCCTGAAATATTATGGTGTAACTGTGTATGTGTGTCTCTTGTGGTTTTGTGTATACTCGTTAAGTTTAGATAAAATGTGTTTTCGTTAGTATTTGCCTTGAAGTATCTGTTTTCTTATTTCTTATAGTATATGAGATTTATAGCTCTGTCGTGGCAAATGGCGCTGCTGACGCTTCAAATGATGAGCTTTGTAGGCGAAGATGTATCTTTAGTTTGATATATGTATGTGGCTCTACTGCTTACCAATAAAACAAAAACAAACATGCAAGTTGATTGCGGGCGGAGTGAACAGTACTTTCACATAATTCACTCACGACAAAGGCTTAAAATTACTCGAATGCTTTCATATTACTAAATCTTGCATTCATTCGATTTTCCATAGCAGCTCAGTGCCCAAAAGATAAGAGAAATAAATCAGTTGTAAACAACCGCAATGGCTACAATAGTCACCGTTTCGGGTATGGTCTACGGAGAAAACAGAACCAATTGAATACAATTTACAATTTCTTTTTACATTAAGAATTACATTTTCAGGACTCACTTAATCCATTTGATCAGTTTCTGTTACTCGTGAACCCAACGTTCCAATCTTCACTTTCAGATTCATGTTCCGTTTCCATGTTGCTGCTGATTGCTTCCGTGGTCAAAGGCGCGGTACTAATACTCTACTATAGTAAATGCAATTACTTTAATAATCCATAAGTAGGGGAGAGGGGGTACCTTCGTCCTTGGGGCACATTCGTCAAAGGCGATTTCGGTATGAAGGAGTCATCGGACATAACTGTTTATTAGTAAAAACTAACCCATAACTAGCACAAATATCCCTCACAAAGTTTGCCATCTCTATCTGAACAGCTGATAAAGTTACATTTGATTTGGTGTTTTCGCGCTTCGTTGCCGAATATTCAAGTCGGTAACGTAAGAAGTTTGTGCTGTATTTATACCATTATTTCGAACAAAATTTTATTAGTATTACTTTGATACTAATTATTTTGAAAATAAAAGTGTATTAAGTGAATAAAGCACTGAAATTAGAAGTAAAAAAATAAATAGAAAAAAAGTGACACCAGGACTCGTCTTTTTTTCATGGGGCACATTCGTCAATATAACTTCACAGGTACTAAAAATCGAAATCGAGTTGAAGCTTCCAAGACCCTCGAACCTGGCTTAAACCTCCCGTAACCACACAAAATTAATATTAGGGTCGATCTCAGCACTTTAAACATTATACATAAAAAATTATTTATAAAAAAAATTTGACAATAAGTAAATTTTTTTAAGCTCTTAAACATGATTTTTTTTAAATTTTTTAATGCAAAATATAATAAATACGTGTTGTATAACCAAAAACATGTCTTATTTAGTCTAACCAAGATTTTGTATCACCTTATGGTACTTTAAAGTGGGAATGCCGAAATGACTTTTTTACTAATCATGAAAAAAATATTACAAACGGTACTTTTTAAAGAAATTTTAGTATAACATTTTATTATTAAATAAAGAGGTATTGTAACAGTCTAATCGGTTTTTAAATATATTGATTACCTTCTGAAATATAGGTCTTCAAAAAAAAAGAGACGAAGGTACCCCCCTCTCCCCTACTAACTTATATTTAAAATTCACATGTTCTTTCTAGCCTAACTTTACGGCTAAATTCACTTACCTTCATTCGAGTCTGCATACATAACTTCATATTCCAGCCACAATTTCTCAATCATTTCATTCGCTTCATCATCATGTGTTAATAATTGTCCATCTGTAGAATTCTGTAGCATGTAAATATTGGAAGGCAAAAAGATCTCATATCCTTGTGAAAGCATTTCATAAATCTAAAAGAGAAAAATTTAAATTAGAAATTTGGCAGAGCAAAATATGAGAGAAATGAGTTTACAAATTAAGAGGCGCCATTTTGGACGTAACGGAAATCTCATAGTTTACAACAATTTTAATAACTAAATGATGTCAATATTCAGAATACCAGTTCATTTATATTATATATGTAGATGTCTTTTATATGCCGCACGCCTTATAACATGAATAAACTTACACGCAGGTTTTCGCTCTCTCTGACGCTTAGTCCTAATTGTTCCGGCAGCAGTGGCAGTGCTGATGAGGCCAGAAAATATGAAGGATATGTAAGCAGTGCTTCCGAAAAGTTGTCAGTGTTCAAATTTGTATTGAACATATTGCATTCACGTTGCAGCCAACATTTTGTATTGAAGGGATCTGTCGGCAGTAGTTGAAAGCGTTCAGATTGCTCGTGCATTCGATCGACCAGCTTTTCCTTGCTCTGGCGTACAGTGTGATCTTCTTGTATCATATTGTGAACGATAATCAGAGGCAGACGAAAGGCACTGAGAAGTTGGAAACTATTAATGTTCTTGAGAATTTTCATTCAAAATAATGAAACTATTCTATATTTTAATACGTAAGTATATGAAATTTAGTTCAAAAATAACATTTTTTATACCCTACACCTATGGTAATAGGGTATAATAACTTTGTGCCAAAATTGTAACGCATTAAAGGAGCCTTCCTAGGTATAGACATAAGTATATAGAAATGATCAGAAACACTTTCTCTTTTCATTTCCGGTTGTCCGTCTGTCCGTCTGTCCGTCCGTCTGTCTGTCTGTCTGCGTGTACGCAAAAAAAAGAAAGAAGGAGTTGTCCGATTTGGACCAAATTTGGTACACAGTCACAGTGAACCTTGGGTTAGGTAAAGTGTTAAAATTATTCAAATCGGTCGAAGGATACGCCCCCAATGGACCTATAAGTCCCTCTACCTCGGGTTTTTTGCGATCAAATTACTGTAATTTGTCTAATTAATCATTGAAAACAATAATACTTGGTATTCAAGTTAAGGGGGCGGTTATCTATGTCATACGAAAAAATGGGCGTGGTCCGCCCACTATATAGGCGGCAAACTTTTTCCGGTAAAATGGCTCCCAATTGACTAGTTACGAATATAAATGAATGAAATTCGGTTCCCAAGTTGATATATAGGTCTTAGATGCCATACAAGAAAATGGGCGTGGTCCGCCCACTATATAGGCGATAAACAAAAAATCCTCTTAACTTCCATAATATATACACCAGAGAGTCCAGATTTGGTTACTTCGTTCCTGGTAGGAATATCTTTTAATTCTCCAGAAATGGGCGTGGTCCGCCCACCATGGGGACAGTAAAATAAATATGCCGATAACATCTGGTGTACACCTGTCAGAGCATTAATATTTGGCATGTATAGTCCTATTAGGTATATCTTGTAGTCTGCCAAAAATGGGCGTGGTCCGCCCACTATGTAGGTTGTAAATCAAATACGCCCACAATTTCAGTGAATTATCACCATACTTGGGAACATGGTGTAGGGTATTACTCTGTCGGTGAAACCCGACTGATTGCTTCCTTACTTGTTTTATATTTATGTATTTGTTGACATACTTAAGTCATATGTGTATATGATTTATATCGTTATGCCATTGAAAGCAGTTATGTGACGTAGTTGAATTCGCTAGGAATTGCGTACACCAATTTCATTAGGAAAGTAAATACTTCTTCTGATCTATGTAGGAAGCTTCAGCAAAACTCTTATCGCAGAAGTCGAGCCAAACTTTAATCAGATTATAACCTAAATGGCTGAACTTAACTCTTGATGTGTCAAGATCTCGTTAGGTCCACTTTCATGGATATATGTATGTTAAGCGGTTTGTCAATTACGTTTGTTTGATTGGAAATTGTAAAATGAAGTAAATTTAATATAAAAATAAACAACTATTCGAAGTAGGAGGAGACCAACAAAAGCTCGCATATTTCCCAAAAAAATCTACAAAAATAATTGTAATTACACTACTTTGATCTCAATCATTTTCAATTTTTTCAACACAATTATTTTTAGTTTCAATACATTTTTAAGCTACTTTCTGAAACAGTCCTCAAAGTCGAATTTTTTAGGTTTTCAAGCTCGATATATTAATAATTATAGCCGAAGACTCTTCTTCACAATGTTTTAAAATTGTTTGAAAACAACCAAAACTCATTAGACCAGAATAAAGCTGCTGCCCTAAAAGCCCACAAGCTGGCAATTGCTAATTTGCCAAAGGAAAGTTGCCAATATTTGTTGTTGAAACGTAGTGGGTCATTTTAGGTTTCAAAAGGTGGGCAGAGAGATTTAGAGCTTCGCTAAATCCCATAAATTTCTTGTATAAATAATTAATGCAAAGTAGTATGCCATTTTTTTTCCAACTTGTCCAAAAAGTATGCTATAATTAACACTGACATGGCAAGTTCAATGTCTGTGTAATTCAATGTAAACATTTCCTTCGGAAAGTATACTATGTAGTAGACACTCGCGCTGGAGCAACTACCTTTTGATTTTTCTACGTATTTTTTGTTCGCATATCCTTGAGTCTAAAATGAAGGCGATTATCAGAAAAGCTTGTTAACTTGAAATGGGAATCAAGTTCCTTTCATGATCTCTGGCACCTTGATAATGACATTTAGTGTATTCACTAGCAAAAGTCGGCGGACTTCGGTTTTCTGTTCCGCTATATAATGCAATTTCATGTGCTTCCCAAGCTAGAGATATGAATTGACCTTCCATCGCCATACATATATATTTTTCGAAGGAAATCAAAATCGCAATCAACAACAAAATCTGTTATTTAGAACACATTAGAAATTGGTCGATTTTTCATCATAATTTTGCAGTTTTTCTTAACAATTCTATAAATTTGTATACCCTACACCTATGGTAATAGGGTATAATAACTTTGTGCGAAAATTGTAACGCATTAAAGGAGCTGTCCTAGGTATAGACATAAGTATATAGAAATGCTTAGAATCACTTTCTGTGTTGATTTCCGGTTGTCCGTCTGTCCGTCTGTCTGTGTACGCAAAAAGAGAAAGAAGGAGTTGTCCGATTTCGACCAAATTTGGCACACAGTCGCAGTGAAAAAATCGGCCGAAGGACACGCCCACAACGGGTCAGTAAGTCCCACTACCCCGGAATATTTTCAGTAAAATTGCTTTAAATTGTTTAATTACTCGTAAATAGGAATGGTAAGCGGAAAATCCTTATAACTTCCATAATATATACACCAGTCAGTCCATATTTGGTCACTTCACTTCTGGTAATAATATCTTTAAACGCTCCCAAAATGGGCGTGGTCCGCCCACTCAGTTACTTGGTGTAGGGTATTACTCTGTCGGTGTAACCCGACTGATGCTTCCTTACTTGTTTAAATTTAGTTAGTGATTCTTCTCAGAACATTTGCAGCTAAGCAAAGCATTAAGAAGTTTTGAAAACTTAATTTTTACTTCTTCTAAAATTTCATAACTAAGAGCACTGGTAAAACTTAATAAAGTATTTTGTTGTTATTTTAAACTGTCAACATGAAGGAAAACAAACTAGCAGTTATTATTGTCACTTAGGCCCTACTATTCAGTATTACTTTTTGGAAAAATAACTAAAATGCATAAGTCAATACGCGTGCTAGTTAGCGGCGCCACTGGCCAAACAGCTTACGCATTGCTCATCATGATCGCACGTGGCACAGTTTTCGGCTTCGATCAGCCACTGATTTTGCATTTATTCGATCTGCCGCAATTTGAAAAGGAGCTGCACGCCATTGCTATGGAACTGGAAGACTGCACACTGCAGATGATACGCAAAGTCGTACCGATCACTGATATAGAAGTGACTTTCACCGGTATCGATTTCGCTTTCCTCGTGGGTGGCACGCCATGCAAAAAGGGCATATCACGGAAGGACCTACTGTCGACCAATGTAAGAACCTTTAAAGAGCATGGAAAAGCCTTGAATGAGCATACAAAGAAGCAGGTCAAGGTGTTGGTGGTGGCCAATCCCTCCAACACCAACGCGCTTGTCTGCGCTCACTATGCGCCGTCCATATCGCCTCAGAACTTTGCGCTCTCACACGGCTGGACCAGAATCGAACCACTGCCGTAATAGCTGCCAAGCTGCGAGTGCCACCGGGTGCTATAGACAACATCATAGTGTGGGGCAATCCCTCGACCACACTCTATCCGGATGTGAGCAATGCCACGTAGACTTTTGGCAATGACTTCAAGTGCGTTGTGGATGCCATTAACGACATGGAGTACTTGCGCGGACCCTTCATTGAGCAAGTGCAGCAGCGAGGTTCTTGCTTGCTAGCGGCGCTTAAAAAATCCTCTACCATGTTAGCGGCCAAAGCCGCCTGTCATCATATGCATGATTGGTGGCTGAGCTCCGTGCCGGGCCATATGGTTTCAATGGCTGTCATATCTGATAGCAGCTATGGTGTGCCGAGAGACATATTATTCTTATGTCAAATTCTACTTGTCGTAAACTCCATCTAAATAGTCATGAAGAGCATATCTTTGGTAGATTTATAATTGTTTCAGCCCATGCCCAAAGAAATGCTATGAACTGTTTTACAAGCGTACTTCAAAGGTAACTCAAATATTATGCGAAAAGGTTGACTTTATAATATTTCGCAACCGCTTCTTTATAGTTTATCAGTTTATCCATAAAGACTGCGATTTTGCTGTTAACTGTTATCTCTCTCTACTTTTTCATTTGATTTCCTAATACTTTCAATCATTCTATTGATTAATATAATAATTTTAATACTCTGTTATCTACACAAGTAATTAATTTCAATAATTTTCCGCACGCGCTTACTACAAAGTGTCCAAAAGTGTGCTAACCAAATTCCTGAAGCCACAGCCACAAGTGTACAAATCCTAATGAAAAGATATCGAAAGTGAAATCGGCCAAAATCACAGCCCCATTAGCACATCATCGCCGTCCCCATCAGCGTCATCAAGTTTAATATTTGATAGCATATTTTACGGCTCATGGCTAACATATTTTACGCTTGTTGATTTCGCGCAAACTTTTATTGGGCAGCCTCCAAAATAATGCCCACACATACTCGTACATGCCTACAAGCTTATGAACAAACTGAGCATGTGTGTGCGTATGTGTGTTAAGTGTGTGCGAGTGTGGTTTACCATGACAACAAAAACCCGCATGTGCTCAGTGAGCCGTTCAAAGTTTTGGCGGGCATTTACAGCAACTCACGCAAGCCCGAACAAATCTATCCGTACATGTGGGAACACACTCACACACAAACACGCGCTGACCAGAGTTTTCGCGTTAAGCCACAAAAACATAACTTCTCACGCTAGGCTGCACATTTGTATGTATTAGTTGGGCACGTTTGCTTCGAGTTGCGGGATGGCGAAGAGAAAAGTAAATTGGCTTCTGGAAAGGTCGCTTCTGCTTGCTATCTGCCACTTTCTCCCATACACACACACACAAACATACATACATATATGTAGTTGTAATGCACAGATGCCCATATGAATATGAGCATGTCAGAAATTTTGTCGGTTCGAGCGCCTGTTACCAATGCACTACACCGCCCCTACGCATATATTTGAAGTATATCGTTAGTGAAATTTGAGAGAAATTAGAAAAAAATTTTATATAAATGAGCGAATGAAACATATCGTAATTGATGGAAAAATACAACTTATATGAATAGTTGGCGGGACAGTGAGTTGGTTAGGCCCACTAAATTTTCATGGACCCATTGGACCCCCATTCAGATTTTAGGGAGCTTAATTTTATGAATTGAAGTCGCGAATAGTGACACGAAAAATATAAAACTTTCAACTTTTTGGAGCCTTTCGTGGATACACTGTAGTGGACCGATTTCAATTTGGACTGAAAATATCCATACAGATAGATACCGATATCATCAGTCAAAATTGCAGCTGAGTTACTCTAAAGTTGTTAGGAGCTGTATTTTCCGCAAGGTAAATTTTATCTTTATAAAAATGAGCTATGGGCGTGGCGTTTCTCCGATATTAATGATTTAAGTAACCAAATTTTTCTTGAAATGTCTTCATTGGCGTCTGATATAAGGTCATTTCCTAAAACGTAACAGTGACTAAATCGATTCAGTTGTCGTTCCTGATCATTTCTTTATACCTACTTCTATATAACGATACCACGGCGCTTGTAGGCATAGCATACATCTTGACAAACTCAATATGCACTCACGCGGTGTAGCGCATATAAATATTTTATAAGGAAGGCCAATTTCCGCCTGCTTTTTCAGCAGATCACAAATTATTTAAATGCCAACATTTAAGCTACTTAAATGCGAAAGAAGTAAAAAAGCATTGCACTTTTTTAAGTAGATGATGACTAACAGAGAATTATGTATATTAATTAATATAGAATAAGTCTGACTTCCTTATTACGAATAGTATTAATATCTAGGCAGCAATCAATTTTAATTAATATAAATGTAGGTTGTTCTGGTGTACATATAATTGCGATAGTTTGTATATTTTTCAAAATTTTAAGTTTTAGTACTTTCTTTAAAATCCTACAGTCACGAATCTACAAGCGCTCACTTGTGCAGCTTATAAAGTCAGCAGTGGAAATGCTGAAAGTTACTGTGTGCAGAATAAATGATATTCGCGTTATAATGCGGACTATCGAACCGCGACAGTATAGGTATTTTAGATTATTTTAGACCAAATAAACCCCAACGTAATGAGCCGCGGTGGTTAAGTAGACTAAGTGCTTGGTCGCTGATGCGAAATTGTCTCGGTTCGAATCTCAGCCGGGGCTTCATAACAACTAACACAAAGAGAATTTGTTTTCAAATTGTTTCTTTGCGAGGCGCCACTTCTTACGATGAATTGGCAATTCTCCGAGGATATTCCTTGCCATGAAAAGCTGCTCAAACCCGTTCGGATTCGGTTAATGTAGGTCCCGTTAACTTGTGCAAAAATATAACAAGCACACACAAGTTAATGCGTGAAAGCTAGGCCTACGCTCACACGCGCTGTTGCGCCAATCAATTAATTAATTAATTAATGATAAAATTGCTCCATAGATGTATACATTCGGTTCGAGTTAAATAATTCCAAAAGGTATAAAATGCTTTTATCCGTACATAGAAGTTCCTTGATTTTGAATCAAAAATATAGAAGTTGAATCTTTTATCTCGCAAACAAAGCATATTTGATGGGGTGGAAGCCTCACACAATCAAATCTCATGACAATTATGCACGAAAAATTCTTAAAATAAAACTGGCCTCAAGGGTATATCCAAGCCTGTACTACCACACCGCCACACCCTTCCACCGTTGACTGAGCAACAAAACATCAAACCAAAAATCCAGCAGTAAAACGTAATTGAAGGGTTGACAAAACACTTCCAACAACAACGAAGCGATTGTCGGCTATTCATATTTCTGTTTCTGTTTTTCCAACCATTTTCGTGGTTAAATATTTTTCCATATTTTTTATAGTCTGCTGACTGCTGCTGTAAAGCATAAAGGTATCAGCTGTTGACGGCATCAAATGGCAGAACAATTGCAAAAGCTTTGTTGATTTCAAAGGAAATAAAGTCAATTGAGGTCTGCGGGCGATGACCATGACAGCCAGCAGCCAAATGGCAAAGCGAAAGTGTATGGCTGGAGGAGTTGAATTGGAATTGAACTGAAGACTGCGAATAATAACCAAAGATGCGACCACTTTATATGAATTTACATACCATGTATTGAGTTTTACTTGAATTAAAGCCTATATTTTCAAAAGCATGCATTTTCTGCATATTATTTCTTGTACTGAAGATTTCAAATTCATGTTTCAAATACAGATTAAAAGAAGTTGTACTTATGTACCTGCAGATATCTACTTTTGAGTTTGCGGTGTCAGTCTCACTAAACATATAAAATAACTTCACTAGTTTTCAACAATTTGTAGTCATAACAAACGATAGTCAATGAAAATGTTTACATATTTTTACATATACTTTTACTCAAATGATATATATAGATAGATAAAATA
Organism: Neria commutata; assembly: GCA_963457695.1. Taxonomy (NCBI): domain Eukaryota; kingdom Metazoa; phylum Arthropoda; class Insecta; order Diptera; family Micropezidae; genus Neria; species Neria commutata. The sequence goes on from OY735246.1 coordinate 45,043,159, forward strand.
GATATATATAATTTGACATAGAAAACTATTTAATTGGCTTATTGTAACTTGAGAAATTTGAAATTAACTAGAAACACTTTTCCTAACGCAAAACTGTGCAAACTTTTGGAAAAAGTCAAAGACTACAAGAATATTTCCTAAATACGATATGACTACATACTTGCAAATATATGGTATGATCTTAATTTTTATGAGCAATAATTAGAAATTACGTCGAATTATAATTAGTTACACTCTCTAGACTTTTTTTCTATAATCTGTATTAACATTATACGTAGCAGAATTTATCAAAATGACAGGCCATTAGTAATGCGAATGTGCTAGTAAAATGCAGCAGCAAATAAGTTGTCAGCGGACAATGCCGATCTGTGTAATTAACACATTAACACGGAAAGTGCGCCGCAAATTTTCCTCCAGGGAGCAATCTATTATGGCTCGTGCCAGGAGTAATGGCAGAAATCGTAATAAAAATGCCACGCAAACATGGGAAATGTATGAAGGTATACAGCGTTAATAAAGTCATATAGACAAAGTGTGGAAAAAACTTAGCAGGAATGTTGGTAGAAATAAAAAGTAAGAATAAAAAAAGGTTCGAACTCAATCGAAAATATTTCTGCTTAAATTCATAATTTCTTTTAATTTTACTGGTTCTTAAACACAAACGATTGAAATTCGTAACAGGCATTTGATAGTCGTGCTCTGCACTGAAATTGACCCACGGTTATTATGAGGAAAGTATTCAAGCGATAAATAGCAGCCTCTTTTTTAATTGAAAACCGAAAGCTACTAAGTTTAGATGACCTTCTATAAGTATAAGCTTTTATCTTCGGCCAATGAGTGGTCTGGAAAGGTATATTGAAAAGTTACTAAAACTGCAATGAAATAACATATTTGAACCCGTCGGAGTTGGTAAGTGATCAAGTTAAAAAATTTTGAATAAGAGAAGCAGTTTTAATTTATTGTAGTTTCTTGTAAATATTCGTATGGTCTTTGAATTTGTTGTAATAGTTGCACAAAGGTAAACGAACATATATATATTTTCGATTCTATTCACCTCTCAACGAATAATACCTACTTTTATAAGAGAATTTTTAACAAATATGTTGGAAAATCTCCTTAGAGTTCTTTAACATATGATGAGATTCGCAATTATGGCTTTTAGTGCAGTGCAGCCTTCAATAATCAACTTGCATAAAAACGGCAGCACTATTATTGTTATTGTTATTGTTAAAAGGCCTTTGTTGCGCACCGCGACCGCCGAATGGATCTTTTGTGCTGGCCTGTATTTAACCCAGTTGTGTTAGGCTCTTAATGAAAGACTTTACTGGGTTTAGTGTTCCATATTTTCCGTGGGGGCACAGAGTAGCCTCCTAGATGGATGTTTCTTAGCCTACTAATTGCCGGACAGTCGCACAAAATGTGCTCGGACGTTTCAGTCCCTGTCTCGCATAGTCGGCACGTATCCGTGTCGGATAATCCCATCTTCATCAGGTGGTATCGAAGACTGCAGTGGCCTGTGAGATACCCTGTGAGGATGCGGAGGTCTTCCCCTATTCAACCTGATAAGCCTTTGTGATACGGCCTTTGTTGGGGTCAGGAATCTTTTTGCTTGCCTTTCTCCTAAGCTGTTAGTCCAGTAGGCATTAAGCTTGGATCCCTCCCATTTCCTTAGCACTTGCGCTTTATGTCCCTTAGACAATCCCCAGAAAGGTTCGGGACCAATAAAGGGTCTTAGTGCTCCCCTTTTGGCAAGGCAGTCAGCCCTATCGTTGTCTTCATGACCTTTATGTCCTGGGATCCAGGCCAGTGTCAGGGTGGTTTTTTGGCCCAGTTCATTTAGAAATCTGAGGCAATTATCGCCTAGTCTGGAGACGATAGTTGTACCATCCAGGGCTTTGAGGGCCGCTTGACTATCTGATAATATGTATATGGTTTCGCCATTTGTCTTCCTGCGCAGGCATTCTCAGGCGCATACCTAACAACAACAACGGCAGCACTAAAAACAATTTAAAGTTATTTTGAAAAAATGGAATGAAAACGAAAAATCTTCTTTATCATTTAAGTTTATGTGATAGGAATCTAGCTTTGAAATAAATTCTCTGTCTTTACTTATTTCGGTATCCTTTATCGGTTCTTCTTTGTCCTTGGACATTTACACAGATTTATGAGGTTGCTCACACCCACACATATACATTCCATTCATAGCCATTCATATGCAAATTCTCTAATATTTACCTAATGATGTGGAAAATGTAAAATTTCTTAGTGCAGGCTTTATGATTAATGACAAAAATTTACGCCGCGTATTTCTCGAACGACTCTACTATTTGACTTCCTGTTTGCGGCTTTTCACGAGGTAGTTAAAATAGCATTGTTGCATTTACTGCCGTTTATACTACTTCATTTCTGAGTGGTATATAATATTTTACTTGTTTATAACTCATTGTTTGAGTACGCGCTTTCTTTTGTTATATTTGAGCAACATTTTATAACATATTTCTTTTTTACAGCTTGTAGCACAAAATTTGCACTTTTTATACCCTACACCTATAGTAATAGGGTATAATAACTTTGTGCGAAAATTGTAACGCATTAAAGGAGCGGTCCTAGGTATAGACATAAGTATATAGAAATGCTTAGAATCACTTTCTGTGTTGATTTCCGGTTGTCCGTCTGTCCGTCTGTCTTGCTGTCCGTGGCCACAGGAGAGAAAGAAGGAGTTGTCCGATTTGGAACAAATTTGGCACACAGTCGCAGTGAATCTTCCACTACTTCAGGTTCCAATATTAGCGAAATCGGCCGAAGGACACGCCCACAACAAGCCAGTAAGTCCCACTACCCCGAAATATTTTCAGTAAAATTGCTTAAATTTGTTGAATTATTCATTAAAAGGAATGGTATTTGGTATTTAAGGTAAGGTGTGGGCCCTCTATGTTATACCGAAAAATGGGCGTGGTCCGCCCACTATATAGACGGTAAGCGAAAAGTCCTTATAACTTCCATAATATATACAACAGTCTGTCCATATTTGGTCACTTCATTGCTGGTAAGAACACCTTTTAATTCACCAAAAATGGGCGTGGTCCGCCCACTCAGTTACTTGGTGTAGGGTATTACTCTGTCGGTGGAACCCGACTGATGCTTCCTTAATTGTTATATCACACATTTTGTTTGTAGAAAAATTTGCCAGCAAAATTATAAATTTCAAATTATGGCAGTCTTTTTATGTACAAATAGCGTTTTATTTAATAGTATGATAGAAAAGAACTAGCTTGGCAGGCCCACGCATGCTACGCACAAAAATGTACACTACAGTGGTAGAAATTCCGTCAATTAACTATAGAAATTTAGAAAAAATTTAATAATTATTTTGACTTGAAAATCAAATTGGAAAAACTCGAGTCATACGCCTCATTAGCTCCTGGAAGGGTCCGCAGTGCCCACCAAAGGCGATAACATGCATGTAAAATAAAAGTTGCTTGCGAGAAATATAAGCACACATTTAACTAGGCTCATCCTAGTCACTAGGCCCTTGTGCAATACAGCCATAGATCGGATGTGCTTACAAATATCAAATCTTTCCTAATATATTTAATTGATTGATATACACTCATAATTGAAAGCTTTTCAAGTAATTCCTGACACATTTTGATTGTTTCAAATTGCGAATAGCTTCAAGTATTTTAAGAGCATTTCCAATGGCATAGCACTTAGACAGCAATGAAAGTGTGTCTTCAAGTGGAAATTGCCGCAACAAAACGTGGCACATAATCGCGGCTTCTACCTCTGTTCGTGTGCATTCAGCAGGCAGGAGGTTAGCGTGCTACAAGGTGAAGTTTTAATTGCACAAGAGCAAATTAAACTAATTTGGGCAATATTACTTAAAATCCTTTGCATAGTTCAAGTTTCAATTTCTAAGTAGACCTTATAGTAGAGCTTGCTCTAGAGCTTAAGAAATCGTTTATATTGTTTTCCCTTTATATAATTTCAAGTATTTTCTTTGGTTTGATGTGATATGATTAAATTCAATTTAATCCAAGGTTCATTTTGTTTAAATCGATTATACACTTTTTCTCTTAACACGATTTTTTTTACACGAATTTATTTGGAACGTATCTATCGTGTAAAAAGAGGATTAGTTGTATTTGATAAATTTTTATTTTATTTCAATTGGTCTTATTTGAATTAGTTTATTCGGATGTGATTCGGGTATGATAGGGATTTGATATGTTATTATTTGATTTGATTTGGTTGGACTGATAACGATTTGATTAAGATTTGATTTGCCCTGACCTGGTTTGGTTTGAATCGGACTTGGTGGTAATTAGATTGGGATTTGATATGTTTTAATCTGACTTGAATAAGTTGGCTTTATTTTAATTGGATTGGGATTTAATATAACTTTGGTTTGATTGATTTTAACTGATATTTGATTAGATAAAATTTTAATTTCACTCATTTGGATTTATTACTTTTATGTTTTGAATTAAAGTGTTTGCAATTTACATGATTGAATCGAATTTAATTCGATTCGCTTTATTTTATGTGATTTGTTTCTGATAATGATCCAAGAAAATTTGTTCCCCCATATAAATAGTGCCAAATGCTGATATTTCATCTTTGCTGGCAAAAGTTAATACACGTCACTCAGCAGCTTCTGTATAAGGATGGCGAACAAGGTGGCACCCCCTCACCGATACGTCCCACTCCCAGGTAAGACATAAAAGAGTGAAATTTCACACGAAATCGCAGGGCTGAGCGCCAAATTTTAAGTTCCTTGCAATTTTGGGAGCAAAGGGAAGATCTGAAAGCTTAAAGAACTCCGCTTCGCAGTACGAACGACTGGCGGTATGGCATTCCACGCGCGCCATATTAATGCTAACATTATGACGGCATGAGGACGCATCCGTCACGAAAACTTTCGTTGCAGCCGACTCTCTTGCCACAGTTTGCTCCTGAGCTGTCTGGCTGTCTTGCAGCTTCTGCTGCACTCAAGTGCAAAATGATGACGCCTAAATGACATGAGAGCGAAAAGTTTGCTGATGAACTTGTCAACAAGAAGCATTACTTCTATTTTGGAGTGGAATGGAAGCGAATATAAAAGTAATTTGTGCTCAGTGCTATGTTGCAACATTTAGTGCTGCTATTGCTGGGTTGTTGTCAAAATCCATGTTCCATATGAGGGAAATTCCTGAATTATTATTCCTGAATTTCTTATTTGTTGCCTTTTTGTTTGTTTACGTCCAGCATTGTTCGTGTGATACCAAAAATCTTAATCATAACCTATGCTTTTTTTGATTGGAGAATGCACATATCTTAGTAGATTTGCACCAAAAAGTGGATGATCAATTCAATGACTGGTGTGAACAAAATTTTTAAACCACTGTGCAACCAAACTGACAAGATAAAAAAAAACTTTGGTCGCCTATTTGATTAGGATTATACTTGAATATAGTTCTCAATGACTGGACTTAATGCTCCGAAATGGCCTTAGTACACTCACAGAGAGAAGTAAAAAAAATTGTGTTTATTAAGAATTGCAGAAAATTCTTTGTTTTCACTTTTTACCCCTGTATTTGGATTACAAAATTGGTTGCTTTTCATTATTTCCTAGTAATCAAACAGAGAATCGAACTTTTTTTTATTAAAACTAAAATGTTTAAGGATATCTAATTACAGTTTTTAAACTCACATCGCTCGCATGAATTGAAGTCAGGTTATTATATATATGTATTCAATTTAATCGAAATTATGACAAAAGTATTATGTTCCCCTCTTTCAAGGAACTGCATGTCATGGCTTTGTCTTATCTCATTTAGAGAAATTATAATAAAATTAATTATATTATTTCGCGACAAATGTCAAGGTAAACAATTTTAAACGAGCCGCTGGATTTCTTTAATTTAGTATTAAAAATTAAAAGTGTATAAGTATTCCGTTGGTTAAACCTAAAATTTTTTTATATCATGCTTTCACATGGCATTCATTTTCACAGCATAGTTATAAGAAATTAAAATAAACTGCAAACGCCTTAACTGCTATCAATCACACTAACAATAAATATTTTCGCGCTGCCTTTCAGGCATTTATTTTAATTTATATAATTACTATTAATTAAGCACTTTGCCTACTTGCCATTTGCCTCTTTCGTTTGCCATTACTACAACTAGAACGTCTTTCATATCATTCCCACTACACTGTTACTCATACGTTCCGTGGTGCATCATCAACAAGACCATTACCATTTGCCACTACACACTCTCCCACACAAACATTTATGCATAATTTAACTCGTAATTAGCCATTATCAGCAGCAAAGAAAATGATTTTGAGATTTACGCCAGAGGGACAGAACCACTGAACGAAAAATGCCAACTGTTTCTTCCGCTTCGTGCGCCTGCTCCCCAAGTGCCAGTAAAAGTGATTATGAAAATTGCCACTGAGGCGCTGCTGGAACAAGCAAGAAGCAGTGGCAGTCAACAGGCATTTGTGGCATTATGACATAAACCGCAAAGCATAAAAGTCCATTGTGCGGCAGTAATCAGAGGGGAAGAGCGAACTGAAGAATCCTTTTTGCGGCCGCTTTTGAGCATGAGAGCCTGAAGGGAGGGCAACAAAGCGTGGGTTTGAGTGGTAATAAATGAATTATGGTTCGCCGGCAGTGTTTGCGGTTAGTTAGTGGCTAATAATTTCGGGCAGCGGAAAAGAGCAAAAGGAAGAAGGCTCAAATGGTGTTACCGACCATTACCCTCAGTGAGCGCAATTAAAGCTGAAATACCATTTAAAAAAAGTTTTTTGCCTGTGCTGGCTTTCAATAATTCCTTTTGTTTGCACACGTGCTGGGCAAATTTTCCATTCTTCTTTACTCGGAGCTTCAATCAGTGCACGAATTTTTTTAAACAATAGCGCTGCTTTCTTTTCACTTTGCAAATAATCCTTTGACAAGTGCTTATGCAAAGTTAATTAAACACCTGCCACTACAATGGCTTTACCTATACAACCACACAATATGTTAACCCTTTGCAGCTACACAAAAGCCGATGTCTCCTTTGTTGTGCTTACATCCCGGGTAGCGCAACCCAAAGTGCCAAAGTGGATTAATTTTGTGGCGAGCTCGGGAACAAGTTCTTCTGCTAACTCGAAGCGATATTGAAAAGGCATAATTGACACATTTGAACAGAAAATGTCAAAGTTGAGCTCATTATTAAAGCTTTGTGCATACTTTTTATGCTTAAAACTTTGCTAATAAAACAGGAGATGGCAAATTTTTCAAAGAATGAGTGAGGAAGTAATTGACTATTTGAAAACGATTATTAGATTGATTTCAAAATAATATTTTAAAAATAAGATTTCATAAAATCCCATAAACCTTATATGCAAAATAACAAAGAAAAACTTGAAGGAATTGTGCTTAGCATTAGGGTTGATAGTGACTCCCGATAGTCAAACTGCATTGATATTACCTGCAGTGTATTAATATCTAGGTTCCACCATATATTTCTTCCTGTTGCTGCATTGAAAAGCATAGATTTTAAACGAAATTCATAGTATAAGGATATGTTGACCCTTTTCCACCTCATACAAAATGATTTGTTTAAAAAAGTTTTTATATATGCGGCTATGTCTTGAAACAGGGATAGAAGGCTTATTCACTTAACCATGTTTTTTCTTTATTTGTATTATACTTAAACGGATCTTTGCTTCTATTTTCAGATAAAAATCCAATCTAGTACAGTTGCACTATTTCTGTAATCGTACATCTTAACTCAAGCAATTTCTTCAAATCATGGAAAAATGCTCGCTTTCCATATTTTATGCTGAAGCAAGATATCTCCATGGCACGTTGGAAAATTTTTAAAATTTTTATACAGACAAAATAAAACTGCTATTTTTCACACAGGAATCCCAAATTTAAGATCCCTTGACTCAACTTAAGGACCCATATGCGGCACCTTAAAGTATGCCAAAGCCTCAATTTACTATTGCCAGCAGCTGCATTATAGCCTCAACGGGTTTATTGCTGTGCATGAGAAAAAAACCCATTATGTGTGGCCGAAAAGCTCACACACATTCGCGCTTACTGACTCTCTCGCACACATGCACAGCGGCTCTTTGCATGCGCCTAAATGTGCAGAATAGCCACGGCTCTTTGTCGTTGCTGCAATGCAGCAATGATTAACAACTGCAATGATTTCCTTTGTTGTTCTGAACGTGAGCGTTTGCAGGAGTATGTGTGCTGCTTCTGACTGTGCTCGTATAGCGTTGGCAATAAAGCCATAACAACATGAATGACCTTGCCATTATGGATGCGAAACAGGTAATTTGCGGAAGTCGAAAATATTGCTTCGACTTGTGGCACAATTAAGGCAAGACTGGAATTATCTGGAATCGAACTGGTTATTTTACCAGTCGTCAAGAAATTTAAACGGATACAGCACTTAAAAGGTACGACGACATCTTGGGCTGTTCCATTTCTATTCTTGAAATGAAATTTCATCAAATAAATAAGAAGTAAACATTTTATTTTTTTTCCGACCCTTAACCTATGTGTTACCAACATTTTATCGTGAAATAAACTGTTTTCTAGTAATCTGTCCTGAATTATGTTTTCCGTCAAACTGTTGTTTTGAGAGCTCGTATCTGAATTTCAAGCAACGAAACATTTTGGCAATTTGCATCTTTTACACTCACAAAGAACTACTGGAAAAAACTTGCACAACTTTTGCATATGCTCATACGTCATAAACATATAAATTACGAACGAGTGTGAACAGAATTTTCTGCTCATTATGACACCCATGTCGCTCTTCCTGCTCTTGCCTTAGAGCTCGCCTTTAGGATTGCACTCAGCAAACATACGAAAACAAAGGCAGGCAAGCAACTTTTCCGGCGCATCACTGACAATACAACAATAGCAATAGCAACGGCAACAGCTTGAGGCGTGTGTGTATGTGTGAGCCTTGCAGCAAGTGCACCGCGCGAGCGAGCTGCTTTGATTAAGGACCTGCAAACATGCGATGGCAAAATTGCGCTGAAATATAATTAGTGGCACACATTTGTGAGACTGTCTGTGTGTTGGTATGTGTGACGCATTAGTGTGTGCTGCCGTTCATGTGTTGTGCTCATGTTGCCTGTCAAGCGCTCATTTGTCATCCTTCCGTTTGCGGCATGGCGTTCTGCTGATGTGCTGCCAGGCATTTTCAACGAAGGTGCGAAATTGGATATTATTGCTAAAATGGTTGGTTATTCAAATTCCTTTCCAATTTTTTTTTTAAATTGGGTTAATTATCTAGAAGTTTCTACAGAAATTTTATCAGAAATATGAATGCTTTAACATTTTGTAAAAAATTTGAACAGCTGAATATAAGCGGAGATGAACACTAGCAACCGACCCTGAAATAGATTAATTGAAAGGTTATTCATTTCTTGCATCCAATTTAACTAAATTCTTCGCTTCTTTCTCCTTTTATTTGTGAAAAGTTTTGTCTAAAAATTACCAGCCTGATCAAGCAGCCAGCAAATTAACTGAAAACTAAAAGGACAGAATGGTTAACTGGCGAAAAATTTAACAGTTTAACGTACAGACAGCCATAGAAGTAGAGAGATAAACCTTAAACTTAACTAAAAGAGAAGCAGAGAACATGCTGAAAGCTTTGACAAATCTAAGGCGTAGTAAAGGACCACTGACTGTCCTAATCATATCCAGCTGCTCTAACAAGTTCAATAAAAAATTGTTTATTTCACGTTTTATGGTTGAGTTTTGGAAAGCCATGTCATTTTCCGGTAGTTAAGTAAAGAATCTCAATGAAAATAGGGAAAGTAAAGAAATGCATGTGAAAAATCTTAACAGCTTTTACGCATCTTTCTTAAACTTTCGGAATTGAAAGAATTACGGAATTTTGGGATTGGATACACCGAGATTCAAGAAAGCCAGATGTTGCTTTTGCTTCATTTTCTAATGACTCTATTAGGCAATGAAGCTCAAGCACTCCATTTAATTTTAGCATTTTAGCATGCCTTCGGTAGAGCATGTATTTCTAAAAACGAAATAGTTTCTGTCTCGTTAAAGGTTCAAAGCCTACTTTAAGCTTAATTCATCTGTTATATAATAAGCGCGTGCATTTCGTTGTAATGATTAACTTGCTTACATAAAGGACAAAACTGTCACATTTCATATATTTCTACAAATGAAAGCTATTAATTAAATGACGACTATAGTTGAGTTGTCAATTTCTCCTGGCATTTGCAAACTTTAATTGCAACAGAATGAAGTCAATACAATTCAATTAAAACAAATCGAAGCTCAAAATTTTGGATTGTGAAATTTTCAATTAAAACCGATTCTATTTTCTTTATTTATTTATTTAAAATTAACAAATAATTAAAATTATTAGTTAATTGCTTAAAGCAATAGCAACAAGGGCCTTCAGCTAAATCTATTTTATAAAAGTGAGAGTTACTTAACTAGCTTCTTACTAGATTAGGTGGTACAGGTCTGTGCTTTTGAGGAATTTTGTGTATGTTGTTATATGGTCTATTGTTGGTTCGGAGAGAAGGGAGATAAAACCGATTCTAATTTGCAATTAAATAGCTTAAATGCCATGACTAATTTTTAAATATAATTGCATATACTAATAGAAAAAATTTACCATAGAATTTTAGAAAATTTACTGCTCAAATGAACCATTCTCCTTCACCCAAAATAGAACCAAAGAGTATGTTAATATAATAGAGTGCGCATCTCATACAAAATTTTGGCTGCAAAAATTTTGCACTTGGGCCATTTTACTAAATCCCACAGTTCCACTCATTTTGGCTCAGTCACTCATGCTCTCAGAAAACATTTGAAAAATGTTTGCGATATTTCAACAAAAGTCGAACTTCGATTTGAAATTTCGAAACAAGTCGAAAGCTGAAAGAAAATTTCATTCATAAATAGGATACGAAAGTGCGAGGAATTTCAACATACGCTTATATTGAAATTCGTTGATGGCAGAGCAGAGCAGCTGCAAATATACATACATACATACATACACATGCTTTGAGCACGCACAAAATGCCAAATCAACGACGGTCAACAAAATGCTGTGAGCGGTTGAGTAGTTTTTGTGTCCCCCTTTGCCGCGACCGAAATATGAAAAATGGCCCTCACTTCGATTTGCCGAAAATTTGAGTGATGCGCACTCTATTACATTAACACAAGTGGGGCCACCTGTCGTGTGTGCCTGTATACACGACAGCTAGTAAAACAATTAGCAACAATAAAACGCAAAGCAAAGTAAAAAATAAAAAAAATTTTAAAAAAATTTTAAAACCTGTGGGATTCGAACCCATGATCTGCCGAGTGCAAGCGCGCGGTTCTACCCATTGGGCTACACAACGAACTAATTTCATTCACCTAAAGTCGTAGAAGACAGAAAGTGGACAGGCTGCAGGCTGCAGACACTTTTTAGTCAGTCTGCGTTTTATATATAAGATACTCTTTGGTAGAACGTTGCAAAGGGAGCATGGACGCCTCAAGCATTTCAGGCAATTTGTTGAATTCGAATTTCCATATGCGAGTATGTGTGTGTGTAGCTACTTATTTCTTCTGCAAGAAGTGCATGAGTGAGTGCTTCAGCACATTTCAGAGCACCGAAAACATGCGCCACATGTGGCAAGAGTAATTGAATTTTATGAAAGCTCGAACACAAGCGCCGGGTTTTCAATTCGTTTTGCACATGTCTAAATTTATTGCCAAAAACAGTGCTCAAGTTATCAGGCATGAGTGTGAAGCAATGAGAGCAGTTTTCAAAGTGCAAATGGAAAAGTTGGCACTTGAGTTGATTGGAAGCTGCTATGTGTAATGAAATCTGCCAATATATTTCGTACGCAAGCGGAGCGCATTTTAATGAAAATATGTATGCAACAAAATCAAGTCAATCTTCTTGGCAATGCAACTAATGTTAAGTTAAATATGATTTTTTAAAAGAAAAATTCCGGCTTATAAAATGATAATTTAAGTTTATAATTACACGCAATAGTTTCTAAAAATAAAACTCGGAGTAAGGGAGACTTTCAAGAAATTTAAATAGCTCATACGAACTGATATTCAAAGGTTAGCAGGGGCTTCGGAACGGGGCATAATTGTTAATGGGCTGTATTTTAAAACTGTTTGAGCCCAACATTAAATTATTTATTGTATACACTTAAACTGTTGATATATTGTTTGGTAAAAAACGTGTTTTGGCTCAGATTTGTAACTATCAAGTGAATCGGTTCCGAGAATTTTTTGATAACCTCGAATCGAATTTTCTAGATATAACGTATAATCTGTATTAAAATGATTGATCTAAATAACAATAAAATAACTGTTTCTATCGAAAAATTTTATGTTAACTATTTGCTTGCAGTACCTACTCCTTTTTCACTCCGATGATTCAAGAATTGTCAGCAGGAGAAAAAATCATTTAGGTCTGCTCATACCTTCCATTTATTCACTGCTTATTTGATTAGGCGCACTTAACTCGAAAAACTGTTCTTCTCTGCTTGTTTTTTTGGGGTAGTAACAACTAGACTTCCTTACCTAGGTAGGTAATACTATATATCTACAACAGCGGGATATTGCGGAAAGATCGCCAAAAGAAATTGCTTCATACCTCTTGAAGCTGAAGAAGATCTGTAAAAAGCTGGAGAACTGCCACAATAGGTCTTTCTAGCTGCGGTGGCTAGGATACTAAAAACAGTTGCAGATTTTTCCAACGAGACTGCTTACAGCAATGCAGCAGCAAAGTCGACACTGAAGGTAGTTTACCTCAATACGAACGTAATGAATTTGAGCCGGAAACCTACGCTGAGCTTTTGATTTTAAATGGTGACGGCATCATTTTAATTGATGCGGCCGCAAAAATATTCGTATATAGTACATAATGCACCGGACATATCATGCATGCGGAAGATCAACAAATTAGTCACGTGACTGCGCATTGAAAAATGCCCGCAATGCATACCCACGCACGCACACATACACTCTTGTGCTTGGCATAATTAATTTAAATATCCTGCGTGCACGCATGCCAGTCCTTTAAGCTTTCCATCATAACCGCCGCATTTTATGACGTATGAATTGTGGCATTTAAACGCAGCAATCCGGGAGGTCGTTGACAATCATGAAACGACTTTGTCTGAAAATTAAACTTTTCTCGGTAATTTTGTTTTCAACTGTTGACTTGTCAACTGCGCAAAGAATCTTAATGGGCTATAAATTATTTTATGTGTGTGTGTTCGTGAGCTGGTCGGAAGGCAAAAATGCATAGAGTGTACTCAGAATGTGGACAGGAAAATGCGTTCACAGCTGTTGTGAATTCATAAAAATTAAAAACACTGATAGAAAAGACAACAACATTTATGAAATGTTAAATAACACTGTATTACATATTGTTCATACCAAAACCCCTCAGCCACTGGCCATCTGTATTTAATGTAAATTCAGCTGGTGACCCGGGCTATGTTTCGGCTTTAACGCAGCAAAAAACACAAACTTTGCACGCTACTGTCAACTGGCCCGGGCCCAGGCCCCGTTTGAATGCAGTAACCCCCCACAGAATCGGCAAATCTTAAGTGTAAGATGTAAAAGAGAAAATAAAGAGTAATACTCCGCAAACTCCTTATTGGATTCGCCCCCTAAATCTGCTTAAAGTATCAGCTCTTCCACGCTTACCCAGGACACTTCAGACCCCATCGGCACCCCAAAACGCGGAATTGACACCCTGTTCAGTTCTTGAATTTTCACCTAACACATAAGATAGTCCAAGAGATTCTTCAATAAATTTTCCGTTTCCATTAAAAGTAACAGTACTTACTCAGTCTCGAATAAGAAATCTTTAAAAAATTTCTTTCCCAATCCCATTTAAAATACTTTAGAACCTTGAATGTTTTTACAGTTTCCCACTGTTGTTCACTGGAAGGAAACTAAAGCCATTACGTTGTGTTATAAAATGGCTAAACTTTTCTGTTCCTCTTTTACTTCAGCAAACCGAAATTCAGTAACCGGTTACGATTGAATTTCTATTTGATGCCTGCACTATTGTCAATTCCTATTTGTACGGCGTCAGACTGGTTTTAAATAAAGAACAATTGGTACTCTCCGAACAAAACCTGAGGCTCAATTTTCGGTACCTTTTCATTTTTCACTGAATAAAATTCGAAGCTCATCTCAATTTTCGAGCCAGTAGTCATACAAAATTTCAACAGATAAAGACCTCGGCGAAGGAGATCGGGTTTTGAGTACCGAATTTGGACGAATTTAATTATTATGTTACTTGCACTTCTTTAATTTATACAATTGAAACCGTATACAGATATTGCGAAAATCTTTTTTTTAAGTTTTGGTGGCTCTTTCAAAAACAAAAGCGATTTTATAGGCATAGAATTTGATTTTTGCCAAATGTTAGAAGAATTTGTACGTATACTTCAATTCCAGGATCTCAATTCCTCTCAGTCTCTTCAGGTATATACTCGAATGCATTTTAATCATATTTGAAATATATCTTTTCCAAAGCAAATTTATTACTTCTCTTAGCAGCACACGCAAGCAAATCTGTTAGAAGGGATCAGTCCGCAGAGCTCCCGCATACATTTATTTATGCGCTGCATACGGAAATAATTTATCGCTTCGCATGTGCAGTTGTGGGATTGGGCAACTACTGCGGGCATTAATGTCTTAATTGCGGCGGCGTGTGGGGAGCATAAAAATAGATTAGTTGTAATCAGCAGGCAGCAGATGCGCCTATAACGCCATTTCGCCAAATGTGCGTTCAATTTGTCAAGTGTTCATGGCGTGTGGGTGTGAATGTGTTTCTGTGGACAATAAATAATTAATACTTATTAACAAATTAATACGAGGACTTAGTAGTTGAAGTAGTTTTGTGCGCAAGTGTAGGAGAGAGTACAGCTGTGACTTACGAGAAATATTGAATCGGAAACAATACTAAAACAAGTAAGGAAGTATCAGTCGGGTTTCACCGACAGAGTAATACCCTACACCATGTTCCCAAGTGCGGTGATAATTCACTGAAATTGTGGGTGCATTTGATTTACAACCCACATAGTGGGCGGACCACGCCCATTTTTGGCAGACTGCAAGATATACCTAATAGGACTATACATGCCAAATATTGATGCTCTGACAGGTGAAGAACAGATGTAATCAGCATATTTATTTTACTGCCCCCATGGTGGGCGGACCACGCCCATTTCTGGAGAATTAAAAGATATTCCTACCACGAACGAAGTAACCAAATCTGGACGCTCTGGTGTTTAAATTATGGAAGTTAAGAAGATTTTTTGTTTATCGCCTATATAGTGGGCGGACCACGCCCATTTTCTTGTATGGCATCTAAGACCTATATATCAACTTGGGAACCGAATTTCATTCATTTATATTCGTAACTAGTCAATTGGTAACCATTTTACCGGAAAAACTTAGCCGCCTATATAGTGGGCGGACCATGCCCATTTTTTCGTATGACATAGATGACCGACCCCTTAACTTGAATTCCAAGTATTATTCCTTTTAATGAGTAATTAGACAAATTACAGCAATTTGATCGCAAAAAACCCGAGGTAGAGGGACTTAAAGGCCCATTGGGGCGTATCCTTCGACCGATTTGAATAATTTTAACACTTTACCTAACCCGAGGTTCACTGTGACTGAGTACCAAATTTGGTCCAAATCGGACAACTCCTTCTTTCTCTTTTTTGCGTACACGCAGACAGACAGACAGACGGACGGACAGACGGACAGACGGACAACCGGAAATGAAAAGAGAAAGTGTTTCTGATCATTTCTATATACTTATGTCTATACCTAGGACCGCTCCTTTAATGCGTTACAATTTTCGCACAAAGTTATTATACCCTATTACCATAGGTGTAGGGTATAAACAGTGTCCTAGTTGAAAATATATCAACAATGTTCGTAGGTATCCAGTTCAAAACAAAACACCGTCCATTGCTGACGAAACTAAAATTCATTCAATGTTAAATAAATTTGGAAATCAGTGCTGAAATCCAAGCAAAAACTGTATAAGCTAAATTTACATCTTTCAGATGGAAAAACCATACTAAAATTATTTATTGCAAAGCCTGGAATCGAAATTCAATAATAAAATTTGGCTTCATTTAGTTGGGCATTGAACTAAAATCGGAAACCACGAAACTTCAAAAGAAAACGCTAGTAACAGAATATGACTTCTAAATATATATGACAGCGGGAGGGAACTTAAATGGAACCTTAAGTTATTGCAAAATTGTTATAGAACGGTGAACGTTTAGTCCTGACGGCTCTAGCTCTTTTAGGCTTTGCAGCAATAAAGTGCTGAATTAGTGGAAAGTAGAATGTAAGACAAAAAGGATAGGAAAGTAATTAAGGCTGAACTATTCGCATATGCTGCTGTTGTTGATTTTTACACATGCAAAGCATTGAACTTCTCCTGCCGATGGATTCTATTAATTGCGCCGAATCCGGTGTCCAGTGTGCAGTCCTGCCGGCTAAGAAAATTGTCGGCTACCCCCGGCGATACCAACCGCTTCCGCATTAGGGCTTTTGCTCTAGTCCGTGATTTATATATACAAAGGACACATTCGCTGACGGTCTATCTGTATCAAAAACTTGAATAATATATTTGAAATTAAACGAATTAGGGAACCAGATCCTCTATATTTGATAATACTGCCTATAATATGTAAAAATGGTAAGTCCAGAGGAACGTCGTCTTAAATTAGCAAAATACACACATAGTACTGCTTAGATAATTGGAATCAAAATAAAAGAAGGGTTTTGCCGGCCGGAGGTAATATGTATGTATTTAGAAATGGCTCAGCTTTCTTGCGGTTTCCTTTTGAGTGAGGCATACTTACATGTGTTGACTTATATTATCTATAATATGCTTATCCGATGTCGGTTCCGACTACAATATCTCTACTTCGCAGTTTCAAAACGATTTTCGGAAATGATCTGACTTATTTTTGAGGCGGATGACTTGATTTCAAATAAATCAAATCAGTTTTCGAATAGTCAAATAATTTTCAAAAATTTGTTCATATAAAAAATATTCGTAGTATAATTATACAGTTTGTAAAAGCAATTTTAAATGTTTGTCAAATCAATTTTAATATTTCTAATATCTGTGCAAACATTTCTAAGAAACGACTTAAATAACCTTTACCAAACTGCTCATAAATTTAACCATTTCTGAGTCTCATATTATCATTTTCGAAACCAATAAACTAAATTAAATTTTTCCCTCTTTGATACATTTTGGTCTAAATTGTAAACAAATTTTTAAATGCTGAAATCAAATCGTTCCTCTTACATAATTTCTGTTATTTATAATATTCGCAGGATGCATTTTTGCATTAAATTTTTTTACTTTCAGATGCTTGCCCTGCTTTTAGCAGGATACTTTGGAGATTTCGTTCAATGCATGCGGAATTTTACTTTGAAGTTTCCACAATACGAAAATCGATTTTGCCTTTATTACCCTTGCTAACAGGGAGAACGCGCCATAGGATGGCCGAATGCAGCAACTTTGCATGCTCAATTTGCGCGTCCCTTATTAAGGTGTTGCCTTAACCCAGCAACGACCCGCAACACAAACTGCGCCCACAGGCATGAGTTGGTTGAATTCGCCACGCGGCAAATCACGCGCAGAGAAAGTGTGATCAGCGAATTTTCTTGTTTCGCCTTCATTTCTCTCCCCTCCCCTCCCATGCTCGCTTACACCGCAAACTTTGTAACATGCTTTTTCTTGTTGGCAGGTTTGTAAAAGTTTTGCCCCCTCTTCCTGTAGCGACTTTCTGTCGCGTGCTATTTTTTGCAAAGCAGCCGAACTGAAATTTGGGCACACTACTCCTACACGTTCGGTTCGTTGGAGTCATGCATAAAATATTGAATTATTATGTTAAGCACACTTTTAGGCGTAAGGAGCTTGGAGTGTGTGGGAGGAGGGGAGCGGCGTGTTGCGAAACACGAAAAGTGACAAAAGTTTTAATAACTTTTGTTTGAGAAAAATAAAAAGGGAGCAGCAAACTGCTTACATCGCTTGCGCTAAAAGCGAAGAGATTATCCTTGAATGCAGGATGACTCATGCATTTAACACTTGTAAATGAGTTAGCAGACTTTTAAAAGTTTCCAATGAAGGACTACAGTGATGCCAAATTAATTGCATAAGAATTTTGGCATTTTCGACGTAAACTTTCTATGAGCGAGTAAAATATGTCTGTAAAAAATTCCCAGATTAAATAATCAATAAATTTCACTGATCCAAAGAATTACCTCTTTAATCGGGGTTGCTGGGTCCAAATGCCTTCACAAAGTTTTTTCATCTCGTTATAATTTTGAGACAAGAATATTTCAATTGAAAATCATAGCAAAAATTCGTATGAGAGATATTTAGTTATATTTTGATATTGCTTGCCAATTTCGCCCTTAAGTACTATTGCATAAACTGTGGAAATATTTATCCGAGTTCCAAAGGGTTTTGGGATTAAATTTTTAAATCGTAAGTTATTTTTAAAACTTTCTACTTCCGATTTTACCAATTGCATTAAAAAAGTTTTTAATTTTCTTTAAATTGCAAATTACTAAATTGATTACAAAACGGATATTTTTATCATACAGAAGCCTAACAGCTGTTGTTCATAGAAAACATTGATCGAATGCAGCGAATTAAGTCATCGGCATTACTTGTGCATCGATTCGTTAGCTTATATATGCCAAAACGAAGTAGATATCGGATTGTCATATGCATGCAAAGATTTACAATCAGAGGAAAGTACCGAAAAGTAATATTTTTTGGAATTTGAGCCAAAAAGTAAATAAAATCAGAAGTGAATTCGTAAAAATGCGATACCCAAATATGGAACAGAAGTCTAATTCGCATTAAAATTTATAAGCAGAACTGATATTGAAAGCGGTACTATAAATTTATGAACCACGGCAACTTGCTTTAGCATTTGCATTACTATGTTTATTCCAGCTATTTAAACTAGGATCAACAAACAATTGTGCAATTAACTAGAAAAATTACGAAGAACTTTTCATAAGTATCTTTGTGTGCATTTTCATAAGGTAATCGACCAAATAATAAAAGGAAAACCTTTTACTGGAACATATTAAATAAGTAGGACCGATTATGTTTAAGCAAAAGAATAGAAATAATAATTTTCATGGAAAGAAATGGGCGTTTTATTTTAGTGTGAACTCTCACAAGGGACTGAAGGAAATCTATATCGATATTTGCAACGCAAAACTGCTGATTTTTTATAAGCTTTATATTAGGTTCACATCCGGTATGTATGTCGTCAAATCTAGCAATCAATTTTTCACCCACTTCCCGACTACTTAGAGATCTGAAACTTTGCATACATGCCTAATCTAGAGCCCAATACATGAATCAATAAATTTTATGGGCGTAGGATAAGGGGCGTGGCACTTTTTTATAAACTCCAGATTTGTGTATAACTTTAGAACTACACATCACACATCAATGAAACTCGGTAGGAACTTACTACATATCCCTATCCTTCTACTGAGAAAATAAGGGGAGCACTGGATAAGGGGGCGTGGCACCCCCATACAAACAAAATGTTTGATCTCGATTAGCTTTGGAACTAAATGTCGTGCAGCATTGAAATTTCGTATGCAGTCGCCTCTTGGATGTGTTGTCCCACTGGTAAAATTTTATGGGCGTAGGATGAGGGGGCGTGGCACCCCCCATACAAACAAAATTTTTGATCTCGATTAGCTTTGGAACTAAAGGTCGTGCAGCATTGAAATTTCGTACGCAGGCGCCTCTTGGATGTGTCGTCCCACTGGTAAAATTTTATGGGCGTAGGATAAGGGGCGTGGCACTTTTTTATCAACTCCAGATTTGTGTATAACTTTAGAACTAAAAATCACACATCAATGAAACTCGGTAGGAACTTACTACATATCCATATCCTTCTACTGAGAAAATAAGGGGGCACTGGATAAGGGGGCGTGGCACCCCCCATACAAACAAAATTTTTGATCTCGATTAGCTTTGGAACTAAAGGTCGTGCAGTATTGAAATTTCGTATGCAGTCGCCTCTTGGATGTGTTGTCCCACTGGTAAAATTTTATGGGCGTAGGATAAGGTGGCGTGGCACCCCCCATACAAACAAAATTTTTGATCTCGATTAGCTTTGGAACTAAAGGTCGTGCAGCATTGAAATTTCGTATGCAGTCGCCTCTTGGATGTGTCGTCCCACTGGTAAAATTTTATGGGCGTAGGATAAGGGGCGTGGCACTTTTTTATCAACTCCAGATTTGTGTATAACTTTAGAACTAAAAATCACACATCAATGAAACTCGGTGGGAACTTACTACATATCCATATCCTTCTACTGAGAAAATAAGGGGGCACTGGATAAGGGGGCGTGGCACCCCCCATACAAACAAAATTTTTGATCTCGATTAGCTTTGGAACTAAAGGTCGTGCAGTATTGAAATTTTGTATGCAGTCGCCTCTTGGATGTGTTGTCCCACTGGTAAAATTTTATGGGCGTAGGATAAGGGGGCGTGGCACCCCCCATACAAACAAAATTTTTGATCTCGATTAGCTTTGGAACTAAAGGTCGTGCAGCATTGAAATTTCGTATGCAGTCGCCTCTTGGATGTGTCGTCCCACTGGTAAAATTTTATGGGCGTAGGATAAGGGGCGTGTCACTTTTTTATCAACTCCAGATTTGTGTATAACTTTAGAACTACACATCACACATCAATGAAACTCGGTAGGAACTTACTACATATCCCTATCCTTCTACTGAGAAAATAAGGGGAGCACTGGATAAGGGGGCGTGGCACCCCCATACAAACAAAATGTTTGATCTCGATTAGCTTTGGAACTAAATGTCGTGCAGCATTGAAATTTCGTATGCAGTCGCCTCTTGGATGTGTTGTCCCACTGGTAAAATTTTATGGGCGTAGGATGAGGGGGCGTGGCACCCCCCATACAAACAAAATTTTTGATCTCGATTAGCTTTGGAACTAAAGGTCGTGCAGCATTGAAATTTCGTATGCAGTTGCCTCTTGGATGTGTTGTCCCACTGGTAAAATTTTATGGGCGTAGGATAAGGGGCGTGGCACTTTTTTATCAACTCCAGATTTGTGTATAACTTTAGAACTAAAAATCACACATCAATGAAACTCGGTAGGAACTTACTACATATCCATATCCTTCTACTGAGAAAATAAGGGGGCACTGGA
The DNA here is from genome assembly GCA_963457695.1 of Neria commutata. Taxonomy (NCBI): domain Eukaryota; kingdom Metazoa; phylum Arthropoda; class Insecta; order Diptera; family Micropezidae; genus Neria; species Neria commutata. Next base: position 45,064,430 of record OY735246.1, read on the forward strand.
TAAGGGGGCGTGGCACCCCCCATACAAACAAAATTTTTGATCTCGATTAGCTTTGGAACTAAAGGTCGTGCAGTATTAAAATTTCGTATGCAGTCGCCTCTTGGATGTGTTGTCCCACTGGTAAAATTTTATGGGCGTAGGATAAGGGGGCGTGGCACCCCCCATACAAACAAAATTTTTGATCTCGATTAGCTTTGGAACTAAAGGTCGTGCAGCATTGAAATTTCGTATGCAGTCGCCTCTTGGATGTGTCGTCCCACTGGTAAAATTTTATGGGCGTAGGATAAGGGGCGTGGCACTTTTTTATCAACTCCAGATTTGTGTATAACTTTAGAACTAAAAATCACACATCAATGAAACTCGGTAGGAACTTACTACATATCCATATCCTTCTACTGAGAAAATAAGGGGGCACTGGATAAGGGGGCGTGGCACCCCCCATACAAACAAAATTTTTGATCTCGATTAGCTTTGGAACTAAAGGTCGTGCAGTATTGAAATTTCGTATGCAGTCGCCTCTTGGATGTGTTGTCCCACTGGTAAAATTTTATGGGCGTAGGATAAGGGGGCGTGGCACCCCCCATACAAACAAAATTTTTGATCTCGATTAGCTTTGGAACTAAAGGTCGTGCAGCATTGAAATTTCGTATGCAGTCGCCTCTTGGATGTGTCGTCCCACTGGTAAAATTTTATGGGCGTAGGATAAGGGGCGTGTGTATAACTTTAGAACTACAAATCACACATCAATGAAACTCGGTAGGAACTTACTACATATCCATATCCTTCTACTGAGAAAATAAGGCGGGCACTGGATAAGGGGGCGTGGCACCGCCCATACAAACAAAATCGTTTATATAGAATAGCTTTGGAACTAAAGGTCGTGCAGCATTGAAATTTCGTATGCAGTCGCCTCTTGGATGTGTCGTTCCACTGGAAAAATTTATGGGCGTAGGACAAGGGGCGTGGCACTTTTCAAGCAACTACACACTTGGGCTTCAGTTTATAATTATAGGTACACCACACATCAATGAAAAACGATAGGAACTTACTTGCCGCGCCCTGCTGGCAAAATAGCAACAACTCACCGCGTCACAAATATGCCACGAATATTAGGGTCGATCACAGCCGTATTATTTGTTAAATTGAGGATATGACGATAGGAGACACTGTGAATACCCTAAATATTGTGTACTGCTCTGCAAGTTTTAAATTCTTTTTGTGAAAAATTTCAGAGCTCTAAAATTGAATTTATGGAAGACTAAAAAGTAGAAAATAAAATTATATAAAAAAAAACTTTTTAAAAATAAGCTTTAATTTATTTAATGTACTAAAAAGTAGAAAATAAGTTGTTTCCAAGTCACCTGTATCTTACTATCCCTAAAAGCTTGTGCGCTCAATATCCATATTCAAAATATCTTTCATTACTAGAATCTATTTGCAAAAAATTATTTAAATAAAATATTGTGGTAACTGTTTGACAAATATTGAACACATGAGCGCCCCAAGCTTTTAGGGATAGTAAGATACAGGTGACTTGGAAACAACTTATTTTCTACTTTTTAGTACATTAAATAAATTAAAGCTTATTTTTAAAAAGTTTTTTTTTATATAATTTTATTTATTCAAAAGTACTAAATGCGTATCATTCATTCCTTTTCAAACTACATACATACATATGTACTACATTACACTAATACCTCTCGCTTTAACATATTTTAAATTTTGAAAGAAAATATATTTCACATTGTAATCCCTTCACACTGAGAACAAGGAAACCCTCTTTAATTTTCAATTAATTCTTTCGTAAGTGCTTGTCTAAAGTTAATTAGGCACCTGCCGCCATTTGCTCTGTATTCTATGTATGTAAGTGCCATCTTAATCCTTTGTAGCAGCACAAATGTGCGCCGAAATCTTTTGCAACATGTGGAAGCATGCCCCACTCCCCCGCCAAATGGCGCAACTTTGAACTTCCGAGAGAAATGCAGCTGCTATCCTTCTTCCTCAGCTCCGAAAGATATTGAAAATACACAATCGCAACAAAGTTTATGTCATTATTGAAAATTTATGCGCACTTTTCACTTCATTAATTTTTGGCCATAGAAAACTTTGCTAATAAAGTCGAAACATTTTGAAAGGGGATAGATGGGTCGATTTGACAAGCATCGAGGCTGGAGCATCAGACAAAACAAAGAGATACAAATATTTTAATTAAATACAAATCAATTGTTGGATTAAAACTTTTATGAAATAAGGTAATGGTTGTTACTTAAATATACATCAGGCAAATTTTTGGGGTATTAAGGTATCTATGTACATATATCTAAATAGAATTTAATAGCTTTAACAAGAAAAATAGCAAAATACACTTAACTAAAGAGTTATTACAGCGGTTTATGCGATACTTTTGGCTATACTCTGGAGATTTTAATTTTTGCGCCGTAAGACGCCTAAAGCTCTTCACGACTTAAGCTTCTCGGCAGTACGGCGTAGTAGTGGGAGCAGGGAAGTCATTGAAACTGCACTGAGCTGCAATAATTTAACAAGGAAAAGCAACGCCCAGAGCATGCGATAGCAAGGCTAAGATGGCGAATGCCATTTGGCGCAGCAAAGGAGCAAATATACTTTTCACGCTATTTCATGAGAGTTTTTGCAGAAATTTTAAAGACAGAGCGTAGAAGTGAATGATTTAATTGCGGAAAATATAAAGACGATATAATTTCACTAAGTATATGTGTCAAAGAGCCGATTTGATGCATCTATAAATTAACATAAATTTGTATTTCTCCGAATGCAACTGTGTTGCTATTACTACTTTTATATTGTTAAAACAACTCCGTATCAAATTTCCTGCAATCTTGGTAAAAAATAAGCTAACTCTTCTCGAGTACACTTGGGAGAAAATTGGGCTCTGCAACGTTAACCTACACACCCACGTGCGAGTGAAAAGGCTCATTTGCGAATATTCAATATGTTTAAACAATCGCTTGGTAATGTCGCCCATTATAAATTGTAGGTTGCACTCTAATGATATTACATAAGAACTGTACTTCTAATATTGTCAGCATTTCAGCTGTTCAACGCGATCTAGTATATGATAGTTCTTCTCAATTTAACAGGGTAAAGTTCTGGAAATATATCCGAATTTCTCCCTGTCTTCACCAACGGGTGTACACTTTTTTATTAAATTTCTTTTTGTCTTGTTAGTGTGCTATAGTATTAAATTAAAAGTAGTTTGACGTTGTTAAGAACATAAAAGGAGAAAGAATTAACAAAAAGATAACTGACAATAAATTTGAAGTTGGAGTCATCCATACATATTTTGCTTATGAAAAGGTGGCTACCAAAAAATTAAAAGTGTTCTTAAAATGGATACTATTGTTAGTTTTAAATACTAACAATTTCACGCAGGCATATTCTAATAATTTTTAACAATGTCAACCCCTGAATCTTAAATCACTAAATCTGAAATAATGAGCAACTTTTTAATGCAGTGATCCATTAATTGATGTAAAAAGTATTGAACTATTTTTATATTTGCTATTTTCCGTCAATTTTCCAAATCCGATCCCAATTTTTTTCGATTGCAGCAGCAGACTAATTCGGTGCAATATTGCACTATTCTTGTATCTATAGCTATATCTGTAGTGCAACCTTTCGGAACTGACATTTTTAGAATTAACTGTGCACTTACTTATATTAGAAAGTAGTAGATATTCTCTTTAATAGCTTTACATACGTATCACCTGTGCATTTGGTACCACTATCTTCCTATCTTCGAAAACAAAAAAATGGATACATATATAAATATGTTGTAAATCTTTTAACAGAATTTGAATTTATAGGTAAACAATCAATCGATACCAATTTTACCAGGAAGCGAAGCTATACGTTGTGCCAGTGCACTGAAGGGGTAGAAAAAGTGCCAAACCTCCATAAAAAAGATAAGAATTCACCATGAAAACGTTTCACGCTAAATTTGTGTCTTAAGAGATGCTGAAATGGTTCACAACTGCTTAAAGCCAAAAAAGGGCATGCCAGATTCTAGAACGCACCGACATCTCTACTCGATCGTCTTTTCCGCCCACTTCTCCTCCTTGCAGCGGCATTAAGTATGCAAAGCCACAAGGCAGCAGCGCAGGAAAACGCAATTGCTTGAAAAATGGCGGTTGCAACGAGCAATTTTTGGTTGCAATGCTACAACAACAAATAATAGGGAAAAACCAAAAGTGAGTGGGATGCAGCAAAGGCGTAGATATTTCTCATTGCTTTTGTTGTTGTCACACAAATGCAATTTATTGCTTTCTTATTTTCTGCTCGTCGTACTCCTCCCACTCCTCCGCCCACTGCTCTACAGACAGCACATTATGAATACTAATGAGCGATTCTTGTGAAAAACAAAAGTGAAATTGCTTCATTTTGCGTATAATTTTCTGCAAAAGGAAACGAAAATTAACTGAAAAAGGAACAGCAGCAGAGGAAATAAATATAATAAAATGTGCAAATTTTAATGGGAAATGCATTTTTGGGAAATTGACATGCATACAAAGTGCCAAAGGAATGCAGAGAATGTCTCTACAGCCATGCCAACTGGACACAATTTATCAAACTTTTTGGAAATATTTAATTTGAAATAGTAATGGGTAGTATTTTATTTATATAATTTTAAATTTATATATATCAACATTTGAAGTGGAAAACTAGAATGAGGAAAATTTAGTGCATTTTTCTTTTGGAGAAGAAAACTTTTAACCAATTATGCAGGAATATCAAGAAAACGGCTTAAATTATGAGGGAAAATGTATGCATCTAATTTTTTTGTTTGATCTGTTGATTATATTAAACGGGTAAACAAATTAAACGGGAGTCAATTAAGTGGGAGTTCCTTAGATGTGCCTCAGCCTACTACTGAGTAACATTCACAAAACATGTGCTCAGACTGTCAGTCTCTGTCTTGCACTGTCCGTATACATCCGTTTCAGATAAACCAAGGAAGTAGTGTCTCGTGAGATACCTTGTGAGAATGCGGAAATCTTCTATGTTTAATATAATTAGCCTTTGTCATATGGTTATTGCTGGGGTCAGGAATCAATTGATATAAAATCGCTTGCCTGCGGTAGAGTGCGTAAAATCTTTCGATATACTGCAATACAATTAGAAACACTAGAACTCAAAATAATAAAAAAATCGAACAAAATTTTAAAATCCTTTGACATTTCGTCATATATTGACGTACCTACTTTATTGAATGCGAAAAGCCAAAGCTCGATCACATTTTGTGTTGTACTTGATTATCAAACAATGAAATTTAATTTCCAAAAGCAATAAATAACAGTTACGATTTAGATTTTCGAGGTAGATTTTAGTAAATCAAATCATTGGATACGATGAAATATGTTGCAGTAGAGTCCGCCAGTCCGTGGATCTATAGGTAGTCATACATACATACATATGTATGCATGTGGTTGCACCAGGAGTGCACTTAGAATAAATGTTGAAAATTCGTTGAATTGCAGTTCGGTCTCCAAGAAAGGCGCCAATATTGATAAATGTAAACGATTTAAAGAATTGTCAGGGCAGGCTTACCTCTTTATGAAAGATATGTAAATATTTTGTGAAACTTAAAAATCGACTACTTTACCTTTTCATAAACTGGGTATAAGTGTATATAAGTCTATGGAGGTTCATATCAATCATAAATATAAGATTTTGTATATTTATTAAAGCGTTTGTTCAAAAAATACATCTAACTTTTATACTGGCTGTCGATTTATTCGACTAAAGAAGAAATTCCATTCATAGAGTTTAAAACATTTGTATTCTATTTACAGGTTTTTTACCTTGCATTTGGAGTTGATTTCGTAAGTATTTTCTTTAAGTGTACAGAGTGTACAAGCACACACACACATGCAGATGTATGCAAGCGCGTAGGCCATACTGGCATGTCAACATCTCTCCTATTGAACAGTTCGAAAATATTTGGTAGTTGGCTTGTTGATTGGAATGACGACCGTTAGCAAGCCACTGCCGTAATCTGATACACAAGTGTATACACTATTATGTGGCGGGGGGAGTTTGTGTGTGTGGTACCGCCATTGCAATTTATGTGCATGCGTGTGTGCACTTTACAACGCCGCAGGCACGCGTTGCATTGCCAGAAAAATTACCTGACCATTTTATATGCACTTTCGGCTCAGCATTTCAGTGTGTGAGTGCGTAGATTTGCCTGTGTGAGTTGGCAACCATGTAAATGCTGTTCGAGTGTGCCTTTTCACGGGTTTCGAAATACGAAGTGTGGTCATTTGACGCGTTGACATGGCAATCAGAATATCAATGAATATTGAACATGATTTATGCGAAACTTCCGTCGTTGCTCGCCGCTACGCAGGCAAAGGGATGTGACATTTGTAAGCATCGCTATACAGTCACTGTTCCAGCCTGAGTATCTCAGTCCATAAGTTGCTCTATGACATCATTGATACTTCAGTGCTTGCTTGTATTTGGCTGTGATAATATGAACCTGCCTTCATTCTGCTGCGTGCATGGATTGGTAAATTTTTTTCTAGCTACTCACACCTTCAACTCTCATTGTCTCACAGTTAGCTCATTCGAACTACAGGAAACTTTTGCCTTTGCTGCAGGCAAACAATATAAATCACCTCTGTGATAAATAGCATGTGATTTATGTGTATTTGCATTCAAGCGTTTGTAATCTAATGAAAGTGCGTAGATAACGCGAAAAACTGTGCGATGTGTCGGCTTAATTATTAAGAAACTATGTTAAGAGAATCGTTATTTATATGAATTGATAAACTTCAATGAGATACCTCGGCTATAGACTTATGAATATTCTTTTAAATATTTAGCAATCAGCTTTAACCTTTATCGTCACTCATTGCACTTTGCGAATGAGTTAATTTTAAAGCTCTTTGGACTATTTCGTATCGAGGCTGGTCATGGAGCTCGATAAGGAACAACCCACAACTCTGACAAAATAGAAAAGCAACACATTATTGAAAGCAAACGGAAAATAACAGACCACGTGAAAACATTTATCCCTGAAGCATTTCAGAAGAGAGCAAGCGAACTTGTAACGCTTAACAGAAAACGAATCGGAATAGACACGGGATTCTTGCTGGACACTGCAATATAAATCTTTTTATTTTGGAAATAAAAGTCGTAATAGTTGTTTTAACGTTCTGCGACTGACGTGGTAGTCTGACAGACACCAAGAAAGAGAAAAACGCGTCTGTACCGTTATTTTTCAAAAGTCGACTCTCACGTTCTTTGTACCATCCAATTACGTACCCAATCGTGTATTAGTGTGCCGAAAGCGTTCAAGGCGACCGCATGCGTCATTGTGAGTGCAAAGGTGTCTACTAGTCAACCACGTCAGCATTAAGGTATGTGTCTGAGAGACAACCACGTCAGTATATTTGCTATATTCTCGTAGTGTCTCCTACAAGTGTCTCCACGTCAGTGAATTCGTTTTGCTATGTTATATTTCTTGTTTATCCTTCTGTGACTGACGTGGTAGTCTGACAGACACCAGATCTATCCCTCCCCCACCAAGAGTTCAAACTATTTCACTAAGTGGAAGGAAACTTTGCTCCATTTATCCCCCAAAAACTAAGTGTAAACTTGAACAAAAGTGAAACGATTGTTTATAAAATTTAAATATAGAATACATTTTTTTCCTTTTTGTATAGATATAAGCTTTGGAGGGCCAATTTGTGCCATGTCAATAAATCCTGAGTAAAATGAAATGTCTTTTTGAATAATAATTTTTTTATTATTAATAACAACTTCCACCCTTAAGTTAAAAATAGCAATCACAACTGTAGGTGTACAAAACAAAACATGAAAAATGTAAGCAATCGAAATGGTGTCTGGTGTACTACCACGTCAGTAGAATTGTGAAGACTAAGTCACGTCAGTCGCAGAAGGTTAATACGCAAGTATCTTATGTTATTGAAAAAGTTGTGCAATGTTCCAGCTCTGCTGACGCTGAGTAATGAAATGCAAAATAGCGAAATTTGCGATAATGTTCTTCAGTTGCATATCGATCAAATTACCTGCTTTCCCGCAAACAAGTTCACAAGTCAATTAATTAAAAGCCCTCCGAAAACACTTTCAGTTTGTGTACGCCACTCTGCGGCGATTGAGGGGTAAGACAGCGCCAATTAAAATCAATTTTACACAAAATCAAGTTGACTTATTTTCGGTGTTGACTGTTGACGCCGCTGCTGTTGACTCTGAGTGGAAAAGTTAACTTGATTGCAGGCGGGGTGCGGTGCGGTGCGACGCTGCGGCGACTGGTGCTCGAATTAATGACTTTAGGAATTCGAGTGGCACACAGAAATAATTATTGTGCCGGACCGTAGTGATTTGGCATAATTAATTTTGGCCAGTGCAGCGTGGGCGGGAGGTGAGCGGCTGGTCGGTGAGCTTGCCATGTGCCATTTTGGATGCTAATTAGCAAATTGGCTGTTTCGGTCAATGAAGAGTTGCCCAATGATTTGAGTGTGATAATTACGTGTGCCAGCTGAGCATATAATTCCATTCTTTAGGCACAGTAGCTTTATTTGTATTTAATGGAAGTAAAAAAAACTTAAACTAAATAAACATTTTGACTTCAAATTAAGTAATAATGCAAGAAAAACTATTATTAAACTCACTCAAAAGTCAACAGTAATGCTGACTAAAAAAGGCGTCATTATTAGCTTGTAACACTGCTCAGAAATTTTCTGGCGATGTTGACAGCAAATGTAGTTTGTTGTTCATTCTACAGAATATTTGCTGACATTAGTCAAATTAAAAGAAAAGAGCATTTTCCTAGTAGAGCAATAAATTATTTTGTTGCACGATTATATAAAATGGATTTGGTGTAAATATGTTATTGTATTTCGTTTTTATAATGTCTTTATAAGTTTGTTTAGTTTCACAACTTTTTGATTTATTAATTTCATTATGTTGATGATCATTATAGAGATTGGCGAGTAAGAACAATTTCCTATCTTAACCTTTTCCACTCTTATTGCTTTCACTGCCAACAACAATAACATCAACAAACATACATACATAAATCTTGAGTGATAATTATTCTTTGAGCAGAGTAGCGTTAACTTTTCTTATCCTAAAAGCAAATGGGTATACTTGATAACAAAATAGGCACATAAATATCATATGAAAATTTGTTAGAACCAAAGCAACTTATGCTCAATTTCGCACATTTAATTTTCTAATCGAGTTTCAATTTGTCGGATTTTTCATTGAAATTGTACAAAGCCTATTTCAAACATTTCAAGTTCCTTTTTACATTTCTCGAAATTATTTTAATGGAAAATTTTATTGGGGTAAATACAAACTATGTAAATAGTTTAAAATTACAAGTTCGTGGATACATATGCAGGTCCAGCAAGAACATACAAGAATAAATGAGAGTTTTACATTCAAATCTTTAGATAAATCTCTACTTGAAGCATGGGATAAAAAATGGTTTAATAATTGCCTCTCCTAATAAAGAGCTTCATAGCTAAACATAGTGCGAAAACACTGAATATAAGAGCTTTCATGTTCCATTGTTACATGTACATATATCCAAAATCCGGTTCCAACCAAATGAGCATTGATATATGTACATAAGTAGCTCGTATCAACATTGGCTTCGGACCGTTGATTGTAGCTGAGCATTAAAATTACGCGATCTCTCGAATTTTAGATCTTGTAGACAATATGTGTCAAGAAAATTTATAAAACTGGTATGAATTGAAGAATATGTATATAGAAAGAGACATGGAAATATTTATAGAATAGCTAGAAAACTAAAATTTTATAAAAAATAATTGCCGGAAATGATTTCCAAACTGTAAAATAATACGGTATGGGCAAATATCTTCGCTTTTGCATACTTCTGTACGAAATTCGAATTTATCGCAAAATGTACATATAATTGGTTTTGCTTCATAAAATATTTGTCATAAATTGTAACAAAAACCTATACAAAAGTTTCGTCACTTTGCTAATCTTGCTTTATCTAGATAGTCATCATGCTGTCAATATTAAGCTACCAATAGCTTAAGTTGAGGGCTATTCCCTTAAATTCTAGTAAAATCCCATCGTTTTTCAGCTTAAATGCACGGTACTCATAAGGAGTTCAGTAAGAGCATGACTTTGAGAGCACTTCAAGCAAAGAAAAGAAAGCTCCTTGTGTGCACCACAAAAGAAATGTCATTTCTTTTCAGCCTTTTACTATTTTTAGGTGCCGAGCGGTGGAGATGGGAGGTGCGACAGAGCCATGCTACAAGAAACATGAGGGTAGCATGCAACTGCATTTACATAATGCTCTTCACATACTAATACAAACAGTGATGCACACATAATATAATCGTACACACATACACTTGCACACTAAGGCAAAGCGCACAAAATGTAAAACACAGAAATTCGAAGGCTTTTTGCCGTTGTTCTGCCACTGCTTCTACTTTCACTACTGACTGCTGGCTGCTTTTCTTGCCCCTACCACATCCTTAGTCAACGCTTCCGCTGCCAACGCTGCTCACCTGTAAATAATAATGCATTACACTTCAGCATTATTGAACCAGCTTTTTTTAAATGCGACCAGCGAAGCAGCTGCAAAAAGGCTTTGATTATGGCAAACAACAACAAAAATAGTGAGAACTGAAAAGGAGAGAAAAAGGGCGGTGAAAGCAAACTACGCAATAAAGCACCGGAAATGGCCAAACAAAAACGCCATAATGACTCTTGCTATTTGACTCACGGCGACAGGGCATAAGGATGTGCGAGATAGCCGATAACACCGTTATTATAAATATCGAATTTCTTAAATATTGCTGATGATATCCGCAAGGAAATTATTGCATGTTTATAAGATATGGAATACAAGTTATGATATAATTTAACTGCGAATATCGTCTTCAATATCGGATTGAAGATTATCGGTATATATATTACAAACCCGCAAGTTCTTCTTACTTGTTTGCGTAGATATTAATAACTCTTGCGTTCCCTTTCGCTCAAGATGATCCAAGCCTTCTTTTATTTTAGAAAGTAGCATTTGATCAGCAGAAACATTACCAATTCTTATCAAAAACTATAATCAGAGTTCAATAACTATTTTTTCGGCTGACTGCGATACTGATTTTTCGGAACAGATTTTTTGATACTGATTTTACGGCCGGACCCCAGCCCTAGTAAGATCGCTTGGAGAGAAGGTCGTAAGCCGGTAACGGTTGTTATTGACAAATCAAGAAAAAGAAGAAGACTTCAGCCATAAATGAAACATATCGCATTTTCGATTATCGATAAGAAGCTACAAAGTATTTATCGATATATTACCAGTCCTAACGACATGATGTTATAGTGGAGCACATTTCTGTTTTTTTTGTGTATGTTTGTATGATTTGTTTGAGCTCTTTCTGTTAATGCTGTTTTAGTTTCCAATGCCCTTTAGTATTTTTGCTCCTTCTGTTGTTCTTCAAACAGCATTATCGACATAATTATATGAATTTCGTTTTATATCCGGTCGTTTGTGGCTCTGTTCATATTTGAATACACATAAACATAAAGTACATCAATACAACAAACAAATGCCCCTTTCAACAGCTTTCGATTCAAGTGGAATATTTGGAACGGAAATGTTTCCAGCTTTGATGCTATTACTTTTGCACAGCACTGTAATGAGTTGAAAATTTAAAGAAAACGTCCTTGTTTTCTTATAATTTTTTGCTTTATTTTTTTCTTACATTTGCTTTGAAATAAGGATGCACTTTGCTGCTTTTATGCTGCTTTTATGCGGCATTAAAATTCAATTTCAAATTTTTACTTAACACAAAAATTAAAATGCAAGCGTCGAGAAGTGTTGACTTCACTCATTTGCCGCCACAAAGTATACGTATGCTAAATTGTGCTCTGTGCATGTGTGTAAGCCACAAAGAATTAGAATTTTTTCTACTAACAAATACAAGATATTATAAAGTATGAAATATATGCTAAATTCAGTCAGGCAGTTGACTATAGTTAAAACTTTTTTCCGCATTTTTCCTGTCGATTTTATAGAAAAAGTCTAAAGTTTAACGAAAATCTGAGGAAAAAGTGTCATTAATACGACTTTATGCAAATTCGGTCAATAAGTCACAGCTACGAAAAGAAATATAATTGATTTCGCCTATAAGACCAGAATATGCTGTTCGGATCTTCCTACAATTTCGTATATAAATGTCAGCACATTATGGAAAAAATATTAAACGTAAATACATACAAGTGTTAAATAAAGCTTGGAGAATGATGAACCAATATATGAATACAAAGCAGATAACTATAACATAACTACAACATAGATATATCTCTAGCTAGTAGGAATATAAAAGGAAAGCTATTCCTGGAGGAAATAATGTATGAAAGGGCTAGAGATGCATATTTTATGGTTATAAACTAAATAGGAATGTTCTTAATTAATATGGTTATATACTAGATTGGGTTTATAATGTCTAATTGCTATTTTTCTTTCTGTGTACGATAGTCGAGCAAAAATAACTTATATTATAATCGACAAAGTTCAACATATAAATAAATTATTAGACAAAAAGATGGACTTAAGAAATGTGCTCAAGATGTCTCTTTATATGACTCAAGTTCATTCAAAATAGTAAGATTTGCATATACAATATTTGGCTTTCATTTTTTAAAGTGAAACCGCAACGCAATGAGTCCACAGTAGTCTGGCAAAATGGCGACATTTGATGAATTGTGCTGTGAACATTAAAAGCTGCTCACAATGCCTATGTCACATTAGCCAAGAGCCTTAAAGGATAAACCTTTTGCCAAGAGCAAACCGGATGTTGAGCTGTAAAATGATAAACAATAGTGAAGGTGTATATGGAAGAGAGGTGAGAATATGTGGAGCTCAGGGATATGTGACAAATTTTTGATGCAATCGTTTAGTTATATACATAAATCGTCTATAAAGATGTACTAAATGTATTATTCATAATTATTAACATATATATATCACTTTGTCATTGGAGAAAACAAATACATACATGCATACTTGAAGTTGTCCGAAAACTGTAAAGGGAAAGCACACTTTCGAAATAAAGTCACTTATCTTTAACCACATAATATGCATATTATGTAAGTACGTTTATCTTTGATGAAGGAACCGACATTTTTGAACTGAAGTTTGCAGCTCACTCTGCCAAAAAAGTCACTTTAAAATCAATAAAAGACATGGCAATCCAGAGTGTACATTTGTCTTACCTCAACGTAATTGGCAAATGTTTGCACGTTATTACCACAAAACAGGCGCTTACAATTACCAGAAATTGTTGAGAGCCAATATTTGCACAGCATTATGGCACTCGCTTTTGGCACGCACTGGAACGCTCATCGGAACTGCTGCTGTCTTTCATTCGTGCTGGTTCAGCGCGCATAAGCACTTTTTTGTGTGTGCATATTTCTTACGACATTACTGAAGAGAAAACAAGTAAGGAAGCAATCAGTCGGGTTTCACCGACAGAGTAATACCCTACACCATGTTCCCAAGGGGGGTGATAATTCACTGAAATTGTGGGTGCATTTGATTTACAACCTACATAGTGGGCGGACCACGCCCATTTTTGGCAGACTACAAGATATACCTAATAGGACTATACATGCCAAATATTGATGCTCTGACAGGTGTATACCAGATGTTATCGGCATATTTATTTTACTGCCCCCATGGTGGGCGGACCACGCCCATTTCTGGAGAATTAAAAGATATTCCTACCAGGAACGAAGTAACCAAATCTGGACTCTCTGGTGTAGTTAAGAGTATTTTTTGTTTATCGCCTATATAGTGGGCGGACCACGCCCATTTTCTTGTATGGCATCTAAGACCTATATATCAACTTGGGAACCGAATTTCATTCATTTATATTCGTAACTAGTCAATTGGGAGCCATTTTACCGAAAAAATTTTGCCGGCTATATAGTGGGCGGACCACGCCCATTTTTTCCTAAGATATGGAAGACCTACCTCTTAACTTGAATACCAAGTATTATTCTTTTCCATGAGTAATTACACAAATTATAGCCATTTTACCGAAAAAAATCCGAGGTAGTGGGACTTACAGACCCGTTGTGGGCGTGTCCTTCGGGTAATTTGAATAATTTTATCACTTTACCTAACCCGAGGTTCACTGTAACTGTGTACCAAATTTGGTCCAAATCTGACAACTCCTTCTTTCTTTTTTTTGCATACACGCAGACAGACGGACAGACGGACAACCGGAAATGAAAAGAGAAAGAGTTTCTGATCATTTCTATGTACTTATGTCTATACCTAGGAAGGCTCCTTTAATGCGTTACAATTTTGGCACAAAGTTTATATACACTATTACCATAGGTGTAGGGTATAAAAAGAAGGAGCAAACGTTGTAAAAGTATTACGCGTTAACGCACATTTTAACGGAAAAGCAGGAAAAAAATTAAATTGAGAACGCGTCTTCCGCTGCCGTCGCGTAACAATCTGCAGAGGAAAACTGCAAAGCAGCCATTCTACAGGGATTTATTATAGCAAGGACATTGCCGGGATGCGCGCCTTGTTATGTCCGAGCTTACGTTGATAGCTGGATGACATTCGTCATGTTGTGCTGGAGTCATAGGCAGAAGGGACTCCCATCAGAAATCACGATTGGAATGCCGCATAACAGAATATAGCAGCTCTATGCCTTACAAAACTCAAACTAGGAAAGATGATGTTTTTTAAAGTTCACTGTAAGGAATCAAATTGGTATTGTAAACCGAAAAAGTAGTAAATAGAAAATGGAACATTTAACATGGAACTATATTAAAATGAGGATTAAGGAATAGCATAGAATTATACATAAAATGGGATGCTGTTAAATGGAATAGAAAAGAATTGGAGAGCATATAGTGAAATATCTATTCAGACAATGCAAAAATTGTAGAGCGCTCGTTTTTCGATTCACTCCGCGAAGATAGATTTTTATGGACGACCTGCTCTTTGCACCTTCGCTTTTTGGGAAGATTTTTCTTTGAAGATTTTTTATGTTATTCAGATTACCTCAGAGTGTTCGTTATGCACTTCACCTCAATTCTAATTTCATTTAAAATGCATTCAAATATCTGTTATCAAATCTAGAATAATGAATAAGTGAAGGATAAAACGAAGGAAAAGAAAGGATAATATATAATTGCATGGGATAGCTTGGAATAGGATATAACAGAATATCACAGAAGGAAAGATGATGAAGATGTACAGAGCAACTCATTATGAATGCCACTTTGGCCCTCGATTTTCGCATATTCCACAGTTTTCGGTCTCCTGCTCTCTCTTTCCCCTTATATCCTTCCATCAATAAGTCTGTTCGCTTTTTGCTCTGTGTGTGCCTGTCTTTCAGATTGGCTGTTCCCATTTCAATAATCACTTTCGACTCACTCAGACAGACACATTATTTTCGCACTCGCACACTTTGTATAATATGCTTCCACATTTCCTCCCATTGAATGCTTAATAAAACTTTTGTCATTATTCAAAAGCACAGGGAAAAATAAAGTTGTAACAGCAGAAAAATCTTCTTTACGCTTTCAGCGGAATAATTCGATATTTTATGCACGATTCCAAGTGAAAACAGAATTTTTTACAATTTTCACGTTTTTCTGCTTATTTGGCGCATTTTAAGCATAAAAAATGTGCAAAACTTTTTGGAACCTTATAAGGGCGGAGCACAAGTAGACGCAGAAGCGGAAAAAGCGCACAAAGTTGCAAAGGGACTGTGGTACATTGCCAAGTAGACGTCCACCCACATAGCTGCAAGCAGCACTAAGCTGAGACAGTGCGGGAGCTGGAGCAGCGCTGAGAAAAAATTGCCGCAGCGCTTATTTTTTTCTTCTGTAGGGAACATTTTATTTTCAAAATCTAAATTCTGCACGCAAAGCCGCGACGCGTGCCCAGCCTCAGCCAAGTGTGTCGGTGTAAATGGGGCCAAAGTAGATTTTACAGGTGCTTAATTTGCTACTAATTTGCCACTTGCCGTTTGCTGTTGAGTGGGAGGCAGCATTATGAAGTAGCGCAGAGGATGGAAATCGCAGATGGGAACTCCAAAGGAATTAAATACACAGAATGCATGTGCAATACTTCAAAGCAAATTTTCAAACTGTCATCGAGGTTGTGGAATAGGTTTCCCACGTCATTACAACATTCGTGAATTCAAGGCAAACGTCCACCGCTACTACTCCACTTTCTCCCCACCCACTAACTTATGATCCTTTATAAACCAACAAGTGCTTTGCATGTATAGGGGGCATCCCCTGAGTGTTGGTTTAAGCGGAAAAAAAAATTTGACGAGCTCTTCACCATTGGCGAAGAAAGTATGCCAAAACATTTACTTACATACATTGGTTTGTTCAATAAAATGTTTTCTGACTGACAATAGATACTTTGGTATTTATTCCAAAAATACAATTACTTTTAGCAGTTCTATTCTCATGTTGCAGTCACAATTGATTACCAATGAAGCCGGTATTCTAGATCGACTGCGGCAAACACTGCCCACTGTTAATTCTGGTTCTTTTCATTTTAACACACAAACAATTAATATCTCACATATTTATTATTTTTTATGATTGCATATGATTTGGTTTCTTTAATTATCATGCAAAATCATCTATTTAAAATATAAGTGGACGGTAATGGTGGCATTCCTACATAAAGATCTACAGCGCAAGGTTCACGTTGCAAGCCAGAGAAAATACGCTGCAAGATCCATGAGCATTTCAAAAACCGTGGTTTAGACATTATGCTTGTATGATAAAGATAAAAAAGCAGTATGTGACTTCATTTTTTGTTTCAGTTCTGCTGAAGGACTTTTTTTTAAACAACGCCAGCCAAACCATCTTTCATGTCTAAAATATAATCATTTTAGTGAAAATAGTAGCATTCCCGATCTATTGTAGCTGTTTTCGCAGTAGAGGGAGACCAAATCGCCGATGGAGGAACTAAGTGAAAGAAACTCAATCAAAGCTTTGAAGCAGCGACGGACGAAGAGAAGAGAGACCCGATACAAGGGGCCGAAACCTGCAAGAAGTCGAAGTGGCCATATAAGTATGTAAGTAATTTGGGAGCCATTACCAAGTTTTGAAAAAGAGAAACTTTATAGGCCATATACAGTGGCGGACAAAACTCTACGTACGACCCCTTTTTCTTAAATTTAAATGTCCCAATACATTTGAAAAAAAAAGTAATGATGCAGGTTTGTTTTAAATCTTATAATTATATAAAAAATAACAAAATAATATATACCTATCTCCAATATTAACTTTTAAAGTTATTCACAGAAAACTCAAAAAAGGCACCGACAAAAGTGTACGTACGAATTTAAAAAATGAGAAATAATATGAAAAAAAATGTGTGTGTCGCGGGACGCTCGACAGAAGTGATAACTTAAACTAATCCAAGTTAAACTATTTAATATTGAAATTTTTTAACTTGAGAAAAGCTTAGGTTATTACTTAAATTTCATGCATGTCAACATGATAATGTGAGGAAAGGTTATTCATCAATAAAATCTTTTATTGATTATAAAATATATTTAATTCTCAGTTACAATTCTTCAATATGTACATTAGAATTTTGTGTAAGTATATTATTAGTATCATTATTCAATCCTATAAAAGTAACAATTGGCTTATGGTAGCTATAATAAGCAACGAAATTTTTACATTGTATGTCATCTAAAAATCTTGCAAAGACTGCATCAAGTACAGTTCCATTTGCACTTGGGTCATTTTAATAAAGCCCACAGTTCCACTCAGTTTCGCTCAGTCACTCGTCCTCTCAGAGAACCGCTCTGCTACAAGAAATTCCAAACTCAAAGTAAATATAACGAGGGCTGCTTACTGTGAGAAAATTCTCCCATTTTGTGGGAATTCGAACTCTTTTTCTACATATTCTTAACAAAATGCTGTTGTTTTGTATTACAGCATTTTGGAACTCAGCCATACTGTTTTATTCATTGATTTATGTTTTTTACTACCATTATTTTGAATGAAAATGTGGCTGAAGTGCCAATTCCCATGGGAGAATTTTTTAAGCATTTGAGAGAATTGGCTTTGACTGAGTTTGCACCCCTGATCGCACGACTCAATGGCTTGGTTCGTTCGGTTTTCGTACTCAAATGAGCCGAACGAGCATTTTTTGCTGCTGATTTTCATATTTTGCATGGTGTTATGAAAGTCGTGTGCATGTGCTCTTCTTCTGCATGTCGGCAGCTCAGCCAACAAAGTATACGAAGAATCAGAGCAGCGCTCGGCTAGACGATATTCCCGACAGCGCTGCTGTTTGATTCTGTGTTGTTGTTGTTTTCATATGAAAGACAAAAAATTCTTTGGCTCTGCTCTGCCATAAACGAACAAAAGGAACTTCAATATACATACATATGTACATATGCGTATGTCGAATTTCCTGGCATTTGCGTATGCTGTGTTATGAATGAAATCTGCTTGCAGCTTCCAACTCGTTTTGAAATTTCAAATCGAAGTTGGAATTTGTTGAAATATCGCAAACATTTTTCCAATGTGCGACATTTCCAGAGATAATACTAAAATTTAAAAGGCTTTTTATAGAATATTTATACATTTTAATAAAGAATGAAATATGCACATATATTAATATTAGATATTTTTGTCAATATCACCTTAATAAAAGTGATGTTGGCAAATAAATAACTTCTTAATATAGTCATTGCCCTATAATAAGATCAGCAGAGGGAAATTGAAATAAATTTTAAATCGCCAAAATTATCATTTGGTATGAACAAGAAATACACAACAACAACAACACAGAAACAACCACATGCCTTTTTCGTGCTTTGAGCATACCCGAAATGCCAAATCAACGACTGTCAACGAAATTCTCTGAGCGGTTGAGTAGTTTTGTCCGAAAAACAGCTAAGCGCTGTGGGTTAGAGTGAGAGAGGAGGGGCCCGCGTACCGCTGCCGTATGCGTGAGAGAGAGGGAAGCCAGACAGACTGGCACCGTAACGCGTTACGTTACGAAGCGGTTTACCCTCCCATAAAAAGTTATCACTTCAAAAAGAATAATAAATAATAAAATTTAATATTTTGTTGGGCCACCACCAGCATCGATGGCCGCTTGCAACCGTCTATGCATTGAAGCTACTAAATTTTCGAGCTCTTACGGCGTTATTTTCTTCCACTCCTCTTGCAGCTTCTCTTTTAGAGTTGGAGCACCACTAATAGCGTGCTTTCGGATCTTTCGCTCTAAAATTTCCCACACGTGTTCTATTATATTCAAGTCCGGGCTTTGTGGAGGTGAATACAGCTGTCGTGGAGCATAATACAGCAGCCAGTCCTTCACTACCTGCGACGTATGCTTAGGATCATTGTCCTGTTGGAAGATCCAGCTCGTTCCTAGGCATAACTTTTCCACGGATGGTTTCAAATTCTGTTCCAATATGGACTTGTACTGGAAGCGATCCATAATGCCTTCAACAAATACCAGATTTCCAACGCCTGAGGCTGCAACTGCTCCCCAAACCATAACACTGCCACCACCATGCTTCACAGTCGCAATTAGGTGCTTGGGATCCATAGCAGTGTTCGGTTTTCTCCAAACTTTGGCTTTCCCGTCGCATCCAAATATGTTGTATTTGGACTCATCCGTAAATAAAACACGTTTCCAGAAGTCAATTCCCTTATTTATATGCGTTTTTGCAAACTCCAAGCGAAGTTTCCGGTTTTTGTCACTTATAAGGGGCTTCTTGCGAGGAGTTCTGTAGTTAAATCCTTCATTATTGAGGGCCCTTGTTACTGTGCGGGGGTGAACAACAATTTGGGATCTCTCAGCTATGTCCTGGGCCAACTTAGTGCCATGAACTTTGCGAATGAATGAAACGTCTCTGCGGTTAAGCTTCTTCGGACGACCAGTGCGCGGCTTACTCTCGACGGAATTTGATTTTTTAAAGTTATTAAATATGGTCTGCACCGTCGATTTGCTTAAACATAATAGTTTTGCTATTTCGCCAAATGATTTATTCTCATTTCTATGTTTAATAACTAGTTTTCGCACGTCCGCACAAATTTCTTTGCGTGGAGCCATTTTTCCGGCCGTATACACTTTTTAAAATGCCCAAATGCAACAAATTCCGAGAATAATTCAAAGTACAGACATAAAATGAAACAAACGGTAATTTACCGTAATGCTTCAGCAGAGAAAAATAGCGAAAAGAGTGAAACTAATAAAACGTATGTAGACTTTTGTCAGTGCCTTTTTCCAGTTTTAAGTGAATAACTTTAAAAGTTAATATTGGAGTATTATACTTTTTTGTTATTTTTTACACAATAATAAGATTTAAAACATACCTGCATCATTACTTTTCCTTCTCATCCTACAGAATTTGTTAAATTTAAGAAAAAGGGGTCGTACGTAGAGTTTTGTCCGCCACGTAGTTTTTTCGTGCACAAAAGAAGTAGCTTTAATTTGAAGTAACTGCTCTCATACGAAATGTCATAATCTTGAAAGCTTACTGT
Organism: Neria commutata; assembly: GCA_963457695.1. NCBI lineage: Eukaryota > Metazoa > Arthropoda > Insecta > Diptera > Micropezidae > Neria > Neria commutata. The sequence goes on from OY735246.1 coordinate 45,085,001, forward strand.
TCAAAATGTCAAAGCATTGACATAAAACGGGTTAAAATTGGCCATGCTGTGACATATGAGAAAATTTATGATTGTTGCTGCAGTTGTTGTAATCTCATAATCGTATGCATGGTTTATTATGCCTATAAAGCGCTGCAGTCTTGCACACAGGCCACAACCGGCAAGTGGCTAGCACGCAGTCGATGATGACAATAAATCAGCGCAGCACTGCAGTGGCCGCCATATTGCCGGCTGCTTGTTGCTGCGTGTGTGTGCGTGAAAGCCACATGCAAATATGGTTGACCGCATGTGGTATTGACCTACACACACATACTGGCATGCTGACATAATATATGGCATATGTGCATGTGTGTGTATGCGAGCATATCAGCAGAAAATAACATCGAAATAAAAGAAGGCAGCCTGAAATCGAAAGTGGATGGATGGGCAAAAGTGGTTATATGCTCGAGTTGAGAGATACATAATAATAATAAATATATAATTGAGCCATTCCACAAAAATGCTATAACAATTTTTCGCGTTGATTCGAGTTTGTTGAGAAAATTTTAATTGACCTATAACTTTCAGTTTGTAGTAGAAATGGCCTATTGCTCTTTAGATCAAAGAAACGCTCTTTTAATATAGATCTCATATTTCAGAATGAATAATTTAATTACTCTATTTTATATTAATATTAAAAATATTGCAATAAGCTATTTCGTCTTGATAAAAAGTTGCTAAGGATCTGCCTAACTTCGGAAAAATATACTTAAAATCTTAAAGATTTGCGACACTAGAGTCAGCATGTAAGGAAAGAACAACGCTCTATCGTAGAAGCAATTTATATAAGGTTCCTTAAAATCATAATTCACAAAGTGCTTAAACTAAAAGATCGAATAAAAAATAATATTGTAGTGCACCTAGAAATATAGGAGGGTGATGCTTATAGGTTAGATGCAGTCATTAAATTGCATGCAACTTGGTTCGATATATGGTGTAGTGGGCTAAAATCCGGTATGCTTTACAAACTGGATTGTAATTTTTGTTAAGATAAGTGGACAATGGAAAAACAATTTGTTCTCTTTAACCGATCACAAATTGCATATGAATTATTTAAATTATGCCACTTACTATGGTGTTATTTTTGAAACTTTGGGTCGATTTTTCCCTCTTCTCTACTTCTTCAATTGAAATTGTGGTTCCGATTACACATTTCTTTTTTTTTTTGCTCAAAAGTTTCTTTAATAGTACCTACCTATTCAATATTTTAATTTCAAAACTCCAGCTTTTGTGTAAATCTTTATAATTGATTTCGTGGTTAGGTTAGAAATTTTTGCCTGGCGAAAATATTTATTTTAGTGAAGTGTGAAATAAATCATGCGTAGTAATCGTAAGGGCAGTAAATTTAATTACGAGTATCTTTTCTATTAAATTATTCATATTGATTTCAATTTTGTTTTGAATTATTTAATATTTCCCTCCCTAGACGCTTGGACTATTGCCATTTCCGCTCAAAATAGAAACTACTCCTATCTGAAGAGTCGTTCAAAGCGTTAAGAGCAAGGCATGTACCTACATACATATATGTATGTATACAAAACAGATACAATTGCATGTGCAAGGGAAATGTGTATATCTATTTTATTATGTTTCACTTTATATACATGTATGAGTGTGTATTTAATTCAACAACATACAACTTCAGTTGTACAACAATCCCAACTGACCTCATTTTCCTCTGACATTTGGCTGAGCACTACAAATTTAATTAAGAAAGAAATGTACATTCGCATATGCAAACACATTTAGACATACATATACAATATTTTAGTACTTTATAAGTTATAGCTTTAAATAAGCTCGTCTAGGGTTGACTGTAAACTTTTGATGAAGCGGGAAAATATTGGTTCGTCATTATGGCTGAGATATCACACATATTTACATATTTTGTTGAAGAGAAAAATTAGTCTAACCGGATTTCGAGCTTAATGATTTTCGGAATAAATTACAGCTAAAAAATGTTTCACATATTGGCCTAATAAAATGGAAGAAACAATGTCAAATTAATCTGCTATCTCTCACTCATTTTGTAAATCCAACCCTATATCTTCTACCGCTGCCATCAAGCCTAAGAAATACATGTTCCTAGTTTAGCCTCTAATATCTTCGTTAATTAGTCACAATCACTATGTTCAGGTACGAGCATTACTCTTCACGTCACTCAAATTACCGCTGCAATTAATTTTGCCAGTCAACCCAATCAAACGAGCTTCGTGTGAGCCCAAAATAGGCGTACCCCTTCAACATGAACCGGCTTGATTTTTTACTGTGGGCAAATTAAATTAATTAAATGGTGGCATTTGTTTGCAAGGCTTCCTACGAAAGGTCAAATTGAAATGTGATAAAATGTCGCTTAAAGTGGGGAAAGAGTAATCAGATAAATGGGTATTACAAATAAAAAAGGTAGCATTGATAAAATTACCACATACAAATTTTGAACTGATTAAGCAAAGATTATGAGACGACTTACCCAATTACGGTGGCTGTGGATAGAGTAGTCCTATTCTAATAAGAGTTACACAAAAGTAAATATTGAATATTTTATATCAATTGAATCTCCGCGTAACGAGACCTTTATATATATTCCATTTCCGTTTCCGAATAGAAAGCTTTTACATAAAGATTTTCTGTAAAAAGCCTTTTTGTAAATGCAGAGTAGACTATCTGAGAATTTCCAGCACATCGCGAGAAATGGCCACGTGTGTAAATAAATGAAGTTTCTTTTTCTAAATGGCATGATTCGACTGGGGTTTGATCCAGCTACTCCATGCATTACGGGCCGATCACTTTTTTACACCGTCAGTTTATGTTCTTTTATTTTGTGATGGTTAAATTTTCATTAACCATTAAATTGCTTTTGCCATTATATGTTGCCATTTTATATATTGTACATATACTGACTACTATCTAACTTCTCGATAAGGAATAAAATTTGAATGTTTTTTAACTGTACAAAAGAGCATAGTAAGGTACGTACAAAAAGCCACAATTTTACTTCGGATGAAACCATACCCGAATTGCATATAAAATATGCAGGCATAATTGCACTTGGGGCATATCAATTGAAAGCCACGCTTTATTAACCTGGCTAGGGAAACAAAGGCGCAGAGCACGAACGCACTAACTGACACACACACACACTCGTGAGCACCAGTCAATATGCAAATATACACTTACACACACAAACGCATAGCCACTTGAAATGCATCAAATGCCCTGCTCATTATGGCGAGCCATTATTAGCATGAGTACCCACTTGAAAACACTCACATAGGAACACATACATAAACATTAACACACATACACACTCAACATTGTAGCACCACTCGCACTGTGCTGCACTCAAATTGTTTTCCATAATTACCACCTGCAATTACCTGGGGGCTGGACGTTAGCTTTTCAATAAGCCAATCGATAATGACTTTCGGCCGTAATCATTTGCCGCAGTTAGCTGCATTTTCCTGCTGTTACGGTAGTAGTGGTGGCTGTTGTTGTTGCGGTTAGGCTATAAATTGCCTTGTCCGAACAATCGATGTTATGAATTGCAAATTACCGCGCTTTAATTGAATACAATGCCGCGTGCAGGTCGCGCTCACAGAATGGCAAGATGAGCTTTGGAAAGGGTTTTGAGCCGCAGCTGTTGTATGGTCAGCCTATTAAGCCGCTACCTTTTTTGGAGAAACCAGTGTCCGACTCAACTTGACGCACTTGATTCAGCCACCCAAGTTAAAGTGAATATTCCTTATGGCCAGTGGTCATACCGCTCTTTCTGGTAGAAGTTCACAGCTTTGTCCTAGCTATTTAAGCAACTAATTAATAGTGGGGGAAGATGTGGTGAGCTTGACCGGGTGAGTAAACCCAACCCTTGTATTATCAAAATGATGAGAAGGTTCACCGAGGTGTAGTGTTGAACGCGCTATTAGCCTCTAACAATTTTGTATGAGTCTGGAATTCATCCGTTCACTTTTGTCCTTACGAAAGCGTATTTTATGTATTTTCCAAATGCCGTCGTGGTTCACTGAAGAAGCTCGTATCCTGATGCGTGTAGTCTCTGGATCGAATACCAGCCAACTTATTTATATATATGTATATATATAAATGGTGCAACATCCCGCGTAACTTGCTTTCTTGCATTAATTTCTATTTGCTTTTTATAGTTTAGCACAAGCTTAAAACAAGTAGTGCCTTGCTTTGTATAGAGGGTATCCCCCCGGGAGTTGTCTCATTTGGAAAAATAACTTGTATGCCAACTTTGAAATGCAGGTTCTCAAAAGTACATAAAATGATTTGCCATGCCATGAAATTATATAGTAGTTATGAAGGCCAGAATAGAATATTTGAAGAACTAAAGATGAATGCAAGTTAGTTCCAAGTAAACGCTATATTAAGAAATATTAATATTTGCAGCAAATTTTTTCGACTTCCAACCTGACATCCGAATTAATTAGTAGGATTATCAATAAATTATTAAACCTTTGAATTGAAGTTACTCCTTTTATCTGATATTCCCATTAGTTATGCACTAAGTTTCAAAATCGTTTTCAACTTTTACCATGCCACTTTAAATTCCGGCAATTTTCAAGATGTCACCAGCTGAAGAGCACAACAATGAAATCAATAATGAAGGGAAAACGAAAGAGAACTGAAAAGGGCATCAGTTGTGCTCCTGTATGATATTTACAAAGGAATAAGAAATTGAAAAACTTTTTACGTCATTTCGTTCCGATGACAATTTTTCGCCTTAAACGCAAACACAAATTCAAGGATCAGAACAACCGACAACTCGGTTTTTGGTCATCTATTTGTGTAGACATGGACAGCAGCAGCAACAATAATAGAAGGGGTAGCCATTGTTGCTGCATACACTATAGTAAAAAGCTGCTGTTGTTGTTGTTGGATGCACTTGCGTTTAACGACAAAATGGAATCGAAAAATTGCAACTGCACTTTTATTCACAGCAATTTCATTTTGCTGCTATGTCATTTGAAGCTGCCGCTGCTCTTTAACAAAAGTAACATTGATCTGTTGCTTAAGAAATTACTAACTGTAAGTGTTTCATTGCCCGATTTTATTTTTTCTACTCGTTCGTATAAATTTATTATACCCTACACCTATGGTAATAGGGTATAATAACTTTGTGCGAAAATTGTAACGCATTAAAGGAGCCGTCCTAGGTATAGACATAAGTATATAGAAATGATCAGAAACACTTTCTCTTTTCATTTCCGGTTGTCCGTCTGTCCGTCTGTCCGTCTGTCTGTCTGTCTGTCTGTCTGTCTGGCCGTCCGTTTACACAGGAGAGAAAGAAGGAGTTGTCCGATGTAGACCAAATTTGGTACACAGTTAGAGTGAACCTTAACTTAGTTTAAGTTCTAAGATTAGCCAAATCGGTCGAAGGACACGCCCATCATGGGCCTGTAAGTCCCACTACCTCGGGTTTTTTGCGATCAAATTGCTGTAATTTGTCTAATTACTCATTGAAAAGAATAAAACTTGGTATTCAAGTTAAGGGGTCGGTCATCTATGTCGTACGAAAAAATGGGCGTGGTCCGCCCACTATATAGGCGACAAAATTTTTCCGGTAAAATGGCACCCAATTGACTAGTTACGAATATAAAAGAATGAAATTCGGTTCCCAAGTTGATATATAGGTCTTAGATGCCATAGAAGAAAATGGGCGTGGTCCGCCCACTATATAGACTATAAACGAAAAATCCTCTTAACTTCCATAATATATACACCAGAGCGTCCAGATTTGGTTACTTCGTTCCTGGTAGGAATACCTTTTAATTCTCCAGAAATGGGCGTGGTCCGCCCACCATGAGGGCAGTAAAATAAATATACCGATAACATCTGTTGTACACCTGTCAGAGCATCAATATTTGGCATGTATAGTCCTATTAGGTATATCTTGTAGTCTGCCAAAAATGGGCGTGGTCCGCCCACTATGTAGGTTGTAAATCAAATGCACCCACAATTTCAGTGAATTATCACCCCCCTTGGGAACATGGTGGAGGGTATTACTCTGTCGGTGAAACCCGACTGATACTTCCTTACTTGTTTTTCTAATAATTTTAAATAATATTTCTCTATAGATTGTTAATGTGAAAATCATCGGCTCCTTTTTTGCTAGAACACTTGCTCCAACATCCTCCCCCCTTGAGCCCTGTCGGGGTTAAACGAGCTCTAAGATAGCATGCCACGCCGCTGAATCGGATTCCGAATACTGCTCCTGGCCGATCAGAGTGTCATGTTATGCACCGAATGTCGTTTAGTGCGCTGCTGAAGCTCCTGTAAATGACTGCCGCTATCCGATTTCTAAACTTATTAAGCCGTCTGCTTCCGTTAATGCCAGAAAAAAAGTTGATTTTGAGAAACAGCGCCAGAAACCTATGCTGCTTGAACTGGGACTAGTGGTTCGCCAGTTAGTTAATTGCCCATTTTTCTGGAACTCAGACACTCCGTTTGACTGAACTGCTGACCTTTTATGCCTGCCATTCCATGCCGCTATACTCCATATCCGTCATATTAGTTCGCGCATCATCTTCGCAGGAGGCAATTCAAGGCGTGGTATTGTCCCAGATTGCCTCGCCTCTACCTTTGGCTGGGCCAGTCCTATCTTGAATGTTGTCGCGTCTCCTAATAACCGACTGTGCCATGCGCCTTAAGCGGAAATTTCGAACCGATTTAACCACTCTTTGTTCCAAAAGGTGGGGTAAAGTCAGGCCTTCAAGAAAGTGAAATCTTGGCAACAGGTCTTTGAGTGGTGGATTCTCAAAATGTAGACGCATCGACGATTTGGTCGCTTGTAGTATTACGTCGCGTTTATATGATGCTTTTTATATTTGTTTGACTTGTCCAACGCTCTACCTGTGATTTCCATGTGGTTACAGGCTACAGCCTCTGATACGGCTTACTCCATCCAATCTTCGCCATATCTGAGGGGCTGCAATATGAGCATCGATAAGTAGCGCCGAAGTGTCGCATCCCTGAACTTGGGCATGTGATTTCAGGTTACTCGTTTCTTTTGTGCCGCGAGTAGCTTCCGAAGGCAACGGTCGTTATTGTCATCGGCGCTATTTTCCATGATGTACTGGAACTCGTTCCATATCCATAGCTACAGGGGCTTGCTGAAATAGCTGAACTTTTCCATCCTTCTGCTTACTTGCAGAATTTTGTCCAGACGTCGTCCTTGCATTTTACATTGATTGGGCTTTATTTTCGGTGGACTTTATGGTAATCGAGCTGGATAGCTCAATCTGGCTCGATTGGACCAAAATGTTTCACTGCACGATTTTATTTTTTCTACTCGTCCGTATAAATTTATTTTTCTACTAATTTTAAATAATATTTCTCTATAGATTGTTAATGTGAAAATCATCGGCTCCTTTTTTGCTAGAACACTTGCTCCAACAGTAAGTATTTGAAATTCGAGACAGTTTTACTTGAAAGTTTGATCTGAGCAAAAATAGTGAGAGAATAAATGATGTATGCCTTTCCAAGTCACATTCCCTTAAATCAGTAGCATTTTCAACTTCCTGTATTTTTGAAAAGGTTTGGATACTCCTTCGTGGTATGTAAACTGAATTAGCTATAATGAAACGATATCGACATGAGAGCCAGAATACGCATTTTATGGAAACTTCGGACTATAAGGAGCGTACATAAGTACATATTCAAAATTATTTCGACTAGAATGAGAATCGCAAGAGCGGAACTTACATTATAAATAATGAAGGAACTGAAGTCGAGTCAGCTTTTCAGATATCTCTATTACTTACATATAGGGAAGGACTAATATTCGTATTTGTATAGACGATATTTGAATTTGTATTTATATTCCTGAAATCCATTATATTCGCCAGTATCTCTAGTATCATATACACACATGCTTCCCCAGGGAATGAAATTGATTCTCGGCCCCTCTCCAGCTTTCAAGTCATGTGAACACTTGCTTAATAAAATTATTACAATAACCATACCAACAAATGTAAGGATCTAAATTTACACATAATTTAGACCTCACAAATAATTCTATATATTAAAAACACTATTGAATATAACATAAAATAACATTGAACGTCAATATAGCTTCCAAGATCAAGCGGACAACGAAAATACCAACACAGGTCAGACCGACAAAGCGAAGCACAACAATAGAAAGAAGCGCAACCGAACAAGAACAACAACAGCCGACGAAGAAGAAGAAGCACTGCTTTGAACAGACTGCAGCAAGCGAGCCACAGGCAAGCAGACAAGCAAGCAAGAAGGAAGAAGAAGCATGGCCAAATATAAGACGCTGCAGCAGCCAGAAGAAATCACTTCTCTGCTGGCTCCTGAGCAGAGTGGTCATCCCCAGTAGGCGAGGAAGTTTTACTCCTCGCAATAGTAGCTCCTACCGTAGTCACTGGACGAAAGTTTTACTTCGCCAGTCGTAGTTTTATTACGCTAAGCATATACACGACCGAACGTTTTACTTCGGTCGTACTAGTTAAATTTAAGCTACACGTCGTCGAGGAAGTTTTACTCCTCCGACTAGAAATCGTAGTCGTGATTGTCACCATTTGATTTCCGTTTTCTATAAATAAACTATCCAAAACACCGAAAAACATCCCATCTTCTCATTTCTCCTGAGATAGGACCCGGACAGCCGCTGAGGTTATACCCCAGCTATCCAACCCCGAGGAAAGGGTCATTACATTGGCGCCCGAGCAGTTTAGACAAGTGCAGGAGAAAGAGAACAAGGAACGGAGACGAAGATGGTGCCCACTCCGACAGAGAACCTGCTAGCCGTGACCAGCCAGGTCACACAGGAGATGACATATCCCACGGTGATCGACCATGTGAGGAAGTGGTCGATCAGATTTGATGGCACGAAGGATCCACTGGCATTTGTAGAGCGGATCGAGGAGCTGGCAGACGTCTACGGTTTGCCCAAGGACATGCTGCCCCGTATAATGCCAGAGGTACTGAAGGACAAGGCGGTCCTGTGGTACCGCAACAACAACCAGGCGTGGCCCAGCTGGGAAGGGTTCAAGAAGGACCTTCTCAAATTTTTCTTGCCTGCCAGGTTTTATGAACTCCTGGAGGACCAAATTCGCCAACGGCAACAACGACCCACGGAACGATTTACGGACTATGTGATCGACCTACAGAATATGATGAGGCACGCCGGTATGTCAAGAGAGCAGCAACTGGAGCGGCTCTATCGAAATACCCGCACCGAGTACCAGTTGTACATACGGCGTCGAGATTTCACTACACTAGGTGAGTTGATTGAAATGGCCAAAGAGTACGAGAGTTTGGCTGGTAGCCGAGACGTCGAACGACATACCGCCGCAGAGCCACGTGAGGAAGAACTGCGGCAGATAATTAGCGAGGTCGCACCGGTTCACCCACCAACAAAACACACCTTAGACACGACACGAATCTCCACCAGCATTACCCTAGGCGGACAGATGGCAAAGGCGACGGTCGACACAGGGGCAACCACGAGTTTCGTCAGCGAGAGGTTCCTGTGCACACATCGGGTCGCTGGTCACCAGATCACGGAACAGGTACGTGTACGCTTGGCCGATGGCACGAAGCGCGAGCTAACAAAGGCGCTAATTACCGAGGTGCGCATTGGCGCACATGCATTTAGGACAAAGCTTCTCGTGTGGCCAGAAGCAGTGGATGACGTGATTCTGGGGCTTGATTTCCTGCGGAATGCAGGGGCCAAGTTCCAGATAGCGGGACAAGGTTTGGAGTTATCTTCCGTAGGTGCGGAGGAAAGCTCATCAGCAACTCACAGGTGCACGGTTGTGCGTGCAAACGAGGCGACGCACAAGGTGACAAGAGACGAGTCTCTACAAGGGGCACTCCAACAGTACACTTACAACGTCCGAGACAGGAGGGACAAGCCAAACATGGTCGCTGATGCCCTTTCTCAACCAAGGGAAGCGTGCTGCAGAGTGACAGTAGAGGACGATCCAGCTTCGGAATGCAACTGGATAAACAGGAAGAAAGCAGAGGTGCTGGAAGAACCAGGAAAGTTTCCAGACTACGCGCTGAAGAATGGGCAGCTGTACCACTGCATTCCCAGCAAAAGCCAGGACGAGAAGTGCAGCCCATGGAAGCTGTGCGTTCCCACACCGTTGCGTGAACGCGTGTTACGGGAAAACCACGAAAGTTCGACGGCCGGTCACCTAGGAATCCGGAAAACCATAGCAAAAGTAGCTAAAAACCATTACTGGCCAGGCATGTTTCGGGACGTAAAGAAGCATGTCGGAAGGTGCGAGTCCTGCCAACGCTACAAGGCTAGTCAGCAGGAGCTCGCCGATCAAAAGCTGAGCAGAGCCCATCCCAATCCGGGGCGCGACGACAGGAGGCGTAAACAAGGCGTTCCGAGAACGGATTCTGGCACGATTCGGCGTACCAAAGACCCGAATTTCCACCAACCATACACAGTTCGCGAATCGAGAGATCCAAAAATTTCTACTCGAACACAGCGGCGAGCAGCAATTCATAGCTCCACACACAGAGGGACAGCGAGTTCTACCGAAACTGCACCCGTTGTCCAGAACAGGAAATGTATCCGCGGCGAAACTAGCGCCAAATTACGACGGACTATTCAAGGTAATCGAATTCACCCCACCCGTAATACCCAAAATCCAGAAGACACGAGGAAAATAGACTTGTACCGCGCATGCCAATCAACTGAAGGCATACCACAGCGCCGACGTACACGGGGCCGCCGAAGACGACAGCTGCACGAAGGTGAAGCTTCTCCCTTTGAAGTAAGGGGGGAATGTAAGGATCTAAATTTACACATAATTTAGACCTCACAAATAATTCTATATATTAAAAACACTATTGAATATAACATAAAATAACATTGAACGTCAATATAGCTTCCAAGATCAAGCGGACAACGAAAATACCAACACAGGTCAGACCGACAAAGCGAAGCACAACAATAGAAAGAAGCGCAACCGAACAAGAACAACAACAGCCGACGAAGAAGAAGAAGCACTGCTTTGAACAGACTGCAGCAAGCGAGCCACAGGCAAGCAGACAAGCAAGCAAGAAGGAAGAAGAAGCATGGCCAAATATAAGACGCTGCAGCAGCCAGAAGAAATCACTTCTCTGCTGGCTCCTGAGCAGAGTGGTCATCCCCAGTAGGCGAGGAAGTTTTACTCCTCCCAATAGTAGCTCCTACCGTAGTCACTGGACGAAAGTTTTACTTCGCCAGTCGTAGTTTTATTACGCTAAGCATATACACGACCGAACGTTTTACTTCGGTCGTACTAGTTAAATTTAAGCTACACGTCGTCGAGGAAGTTTTACTCCTCCGACTAGAAATCGTAGTCGTGATTGTCACCATTTGATTTCCGTTTTCTATAAATAAACTATCCAAAACACCGAAAAACATCCCATCTTCTCATTTCTCCTGAGATAGGACCCGGACAGCCGCTGAGGTTATACCCCAGCTATCCAACCCCGAGGAAAGGGTCATTACACAAATGCACAAATGCAATTAGGACTGTAATTGAGATGAAAATAATCGATTTCATATCATGCTCCTCAATCTGTATCATATTGATATCATATACAACTATTTGGAACTGTCATCCTACAAAAATATTTTTTTTTAAATATTTCTTTTCTCTACATAAATTCGCTCAGAATTTAAGCTTTGAAATGGCAGCTTCCCTACGCTGGTGGTCACCGACGCTGGAAATATCGCTTACTCGCTGCTCTACAATATAGCCACCGGAGAGGCGTTCGGCGAGCTGCAACCGCTGATACTGCACCTCTACGATCTGCCCCTATACGCCAGTGAATCGCTGGGTCTAGAAATAGAGCTTAACGATTGCGTCTTTCTACTGCTGCAAGAGATTGTCGTTACTTCTGATCCCGCAGTAGCCTTCAAGGACGTGAGAAGTGCCTTTATCATGGGCGGCGGAGCGCCGGAGCTGTGGAATAAGCGCCGCTCCTCAGCAACCCCCAGCCTGTCGTACTTCAAGCGTTTGGCCACAGCTTTGGACGTGACAAGGATGTGAAAGTGTTGGTTATGGGCAGGTTCCGCAACACGTCTGCATGGGTGTGTACAAACTATGCGCCCAGGATACCGCCAGAGAACTTCAGCGCGCTAATGCGCCTTAAGCAGAACCGTGCTACGGCAATTATGGCCGTCAAAATGGAATTACCGCCTGTTTCTGTGGACAATATGATTGTTTGGGGAAACTGCACCGCAACATCGGTACCGGACGCTAGTCAGGGTATTCTCAACAGAAACAAGAGAAACAAGAGATTGAAACTGCCGGAGACGTTCGGTGAATACAAATACATGAAGGAAGCCTTCTTGCGCTCTGTACAGAACCGCGAAGCAGTCATTAGGGCAAACCGGAATTAACCCACAGCCATGTTGGCTATGGCGGCGTGCGATCACATGCGGGACTGGTGGTTGGGAACACCGCGTGGACAAATTTCCTCCATGGCGGTCCTGTCGGATGGCAGCTACAACGTGCCAGAGAATATATTTTTCTCCTATTCCGTGGAGGTGGATGTGAAAGGGCGGTGGCAAATTGTAAAGGGACTGGAGATGAGCTATTGTACTATAAGCAACATTCAAAATGCAAGCCTGCAAACTGGCGTATAGAGCTTAAAGCCCTTTCACATAAATACATGTATAGGTATATAAATATTCGTAGTTTATTCTGAAATTATTTTACTCGCGTTTCGTGAACATCTAGCTTGATTTGAAAACTACATTAAATCAGCAAAAGTATTTCGATAATAGCTAACTATTTTTCAATCGATATCTCGCAAAGAATTGGCCATTCTATAAGAGTATAGCTTTGTAAAGAGCGACAGAACAGCGACAGTCTTTGATGCCGAAGCTGAAGCCGAATTGTTGATTTTGGGAGGAAGCCGAAACCGAATATCGTAGGAACATTTACCTTTTACTTAGCCTGTACAGCGCTGAATATAATATAAGCAGTCGACAGAGCTGCTGCTAGGGCAAGGGGATTTTTATTAACAGCGTTGCACAAAAAATCTTAAAATTTCTTTTTTTTTTAATTATTCGGCCTATACCTGGGCTAATTAGCTAAAATTACCTGTCAATAGGATATTCATTTATAAGAACCATATTGATTTTTGAATTTTAGTGCCAAGTTTTGTATAAAAAGTTCGAAATTCATTTTTTAAACAAAATTGTACTAGGAAAGGCGATAGAGACGAGTTTTATCTATTGTTTTGACAGAAAATATTATAAAATAAAATAAATATTAAAAGTATTTTATCTACTAAATATTAAAATCTATCAGCGAAAAACCGCAAAAGATTGTGGTCCTGAGAATTGTGTTAATTCCTGTCGAAATGCAACTGTAGGTAAAGGAACTTTGAGCAAGATCTTTCGTGGAAGTTGCAAATTGGTGCCTTTACTTTCTGCGTATGTGTGTGTGCTTTTATTTCTGCGAGTGTTTGTTTGTTGTAGCGCGTGCAAAAATGTTGCAAAGTCAAGTAAGCAGAGCGAGCACGCACACAAGCATTAATAAATGATACGACACACCGTCACACACAAACGCAGAACACACATACAAATAAGCTGACTCGTGAAAGCACACTTTTTAGCATTTATATGTTGTTGTTGCTGTTGCTGTTATGAGCAAGTGCGATTCTAAAGGCACACAATTTATCGGCGAACTCACTTAACGAACAATTTTATGCGTTTCGTACGTGTTTGTCAGTGTTGCTGCCTTTTGTTTCCTCGTTTTCTTGCGTATTTTGGGTGCACGGAATTCCAACTAAATGAGCAAAGGCGACGGATGAGAACAAGGACATTTTTGCACTCGCAGCTCACTGACAATTGTATTTCTGTAATAGTGTTTGTGTGAGTGCTTGCGATAACAATTTGTTGACATAAAACGGTAAATTGCACAGTATGAAAAACAGCAATGTCTGAAGCTAGTATAAAGCAACAAAATATATAATGAGTACCTACTACAAAATGGAGTTGCTCTTCCAAGTTAAAGGTTGCATTCAGGCGTATAAATCGTAATTGGCAGGATAGACAGCAGGGGTTCTAACTATAAGCGCTGCAGTCAACTGAAAAGAAAGCTATTCACCGGAACAACCGAAAGTATCGAAGCAAAACACAAATTTTATAACTTCTGAAAATCATACCATGGAATACTTTTAATAAAAATTATTTTAAGAAAGTCGCAAGAAAAGTTTGTAAGAATTCAAAAATAAAATTAAAATTTGTTGATTTATCACATACAAAATTTTGCTTGAACAAACAAAAAAACCAGTAAATCTTCTATCAACAATTTTAAGCGAAATTTCAGCGGGTCATCTTCTTCTCATTTGGACTTTTTAAATACAGCGTGTCTCAAATTCTACACTAAGAAAAACATCGCGACTTAAAATTTAGCCCAGTCGTGCTTACTTTGAAGTTGCTGCATTTTGAAAGAAATCGTTCGTAACAACATCGACATTGTCTGCATTGTATGGCGTGTAATTACGGCTTTATGCCGGCGAACTTATAAGAGGCTCTTAGTGAAAGTTTGGTTTGATAGCTTGCATCTTTTTATGCATACAATTTATTTTTATATTTTATATACATACTATGCTGCTTCGCCCTTGGATACTGGCGTCTACTTAAGTACGCCCGGCTTCTTGACTTTTGTGAATGAAGGTTTTTAACTAATAACCGAAGCCTTTAATTTTGTTTTATTGATACAACTCGAGCCTTGCGATCGGTACGCTTGGCCCACCAAAAGGTCAGATATTACTATCCCGCGAGGAAGAAGCACAAATATGTGGCATCAGCTTAAAGAGTCTACATTAAGCATAGCTACATACGTTTAGGTGCAGAGTAAATATAAATTGTTGCAAAAAACTTGACCGATTTTATATACAAGCATAGATATGTTTGTGTGTGTATTAGAGGCACTATTAGAACACTAGTGCCAACTATTTAAGTAGACTCTTCTCTAAGAATAGTTTAATTCTATGAACACAACTCGCGGGGATGGGGTTCGATATGTATGATATCAAAAGGTTAAAGCGTTAATGAAACGTTAAGGGCAATATAGTCATTTTTCTTGTGATCTACAAAAATTCCGACATATATTACACGACACATAAAGTAAATGCCATAATTGAGGATTTATGACTCGCGACATTTTTATTATGTATCTGCAGGATGTGCGAAGTATTCGATCGGCACATGGCATAAGCCGCTTATGCAGATATGACGAGGCCATATTGCACTCAACTGCCTCATTTATGTATGCAAGTGCAAGTGCTGCTGCAGGAGCCGAGCCCGAGGCGGAGACAGAGGCTCTCGCAGTTGCTGTCGCTGCCTTGTTCTGATTTATGTCGACAATGATTTCTTTTGTTGTCGACATCGTTTATCATCGCAGCTTAAGTTGCACGCCTGTGCTGATGTTGCTATTGCAGATTGCTGATTGCTGATTGCCGATTGCCGTAGCACCACAGTGACAGCATGCTACAACAACAACAATAACAACAGCGCCAGTAACAACAGCAACTGCAACAGTCGAGCCAAGGCAAGGCGATGTCTATATTATTTCCAAGTACCACCGTCATAAATTCTTCAAGGCAATTTTATAACATCCAAAATTGTTGCGAAGTTTGTAATTATGCCATTGAGTGCTGCAAGCAATCCAATTCTTCAAGTTTTTATGAATCCGCAACACGTTTTTAAAATGTGAAGTATGGATAGGTGAAGGCTTAAGTGACTGACAGTAAGATGAAGCGTAAAGCTTTAAACACAATCAAAACGAGAGGCGGATTTTACGCGGCGAACAATGGCTGCTTGACGGCAGTCGTCGTGGAATTTCGCCCAGTGAAACAGAATCAGAGCGAAATTCGCATCAGTTAATTCGGAAAAAATCATCCCCACAACAAGAACAGAATTTAAAAAAAACCACGGAAACCACGAATTTACGAATTTTCCGAGTTGTAAAACTATAAAAATAGTTTCCGCACAAAAATTTACAATTTCCTTACTTCAATTTATTTATTTTTCACCACTGACAGCTGAAGCGGCAGCGACAAAATTAGAATTTGTTATATCGCGAGGCGAATCGTCGAGAGGCGAACTACGCTAGCGTCGTCATTGTGGGCAATCACATGCACTGCTGTGTGTTTTAATTTTGACAGCGCTCGTTCACCGCGTAGAATTCGCCTCGCGATTTGATTGTGTTTAAAGCTTAAGAATGAATCACTTTGAATTTAAAATGCTAAGATTTGAGTATATAATTTATTGTAAGTGATATTGACTTGAAAGATAGTATTAGCTCATTAGAATTATTGAACATTTTTTGTTTTCCCCTCTGCAGGGGAAGTACAAAGCGATAAGGAATTAAAAAAAATTTGCCATTACTTCAAACTAATATTCAAATGATAAAGAATGAAAGAGAATTGATCACATTCTTTTCATGAATATTTTTGCATACAATTTTCAGATAGAAAATACTTATAGTATTGCAGAGGTACCAAATAAAAATGTACAAAAGTTCTTCAGCGCAAACAACTTGCTTTAAAAATTTTTTGAATATACATATATCAGTTCGAGCTTAGACGCTCAGAAATGTAGACAAATTATTAAAATATTCTAGACCGAATCAACGATATTCCAAAAAAACTCATCATATCAGTCATATTAATAATAATTGATTGGACAGCCCGTGTGCTTAGTCATAGCTTTCTCGGTTTTTTTTGTTTGTGCTCGTACTATCTAGCACAAAATAACGGGACCGCGTCCGGACGGGAATTGAGAAGCTTTTTTTCACATGTCAAAGTCAACTCTCGGAGAGTTGTCAACTAGCTCGCGAGTGACATATCACGTCAGTTATGCTGAAGATTAAAATTACAATTGTTGGCTCAATAAAAAAATTGGAAGTGACTGAAAAAGGCATCACAATTGTGTAAAGTATGATTTATTAAATATGTTTTCTATATATTTCAACAAAAACGTTTCTATGACTATCGATTTGATTGTCTTACTCAAATTAATTTTTTTGTGATCAACGCTACTTTTCTAATTTGTACTAAAGCGTAAACCCTCGCCAAAAATCTGCTATGCAGCATGTCGGAAATATTACCACACTCACGTGTGAAATAGTTTTGCGCTCATTAAAAACAGCTTTAGGAAATGCACGCTGAATAAGAGCAACAACAACAGCGTAAATAACGCAACAGAAGCAAAGCGCAAAGTGTTGCCGTAGTTAAAAGAATAAACCAGCAGCTGGCAACGCCAGCAAAGCAATGTGACAGCAAGCACCACACGGCACACAAGCGCACATGCACACACACACATACACATTTAAACACGCGCGTTTTTTGATTAAAGACCTAAAAACATGCAATCGTAAACTGAAATATAATTAGTTGCAGGATTGCAAGCGTATGAGTGTGGGCAATTCAGGGCTGGTATACATATATTTTTTTTGTGATTTTACAGTCTTTCCTAATTTTATCTCTTTCTTTTTTGAGTATATAAGGAGATATATGTACCTATATGAAAATATATTTTAAAAAACCAGATGAATGCTTCGCCTCATATTGCTATTTCTTCAAAAAGACTAATGTTTACACTAAAACTAGAACCTTAAAAATAAACTAGACCCATACAATAATATTAATGGCATCCAGCTTTATTAAACAGTATATGATTTTTGGTAAGAAAAAATTTCCATATTACAGTTGCACTACAGACTTTGATTCGAAAGCATCCTTCAATAGAGTCAGTAAGCAATTTTTATTTTGAAAAACAAAAAATTTTACTTTTTTAAAACATTTTTTTTTAAATAAATTTTAAGTACAGAATAACGGATGGAGCTATAACTCAGTAAGCTGAGTGAAGTGGTTGCTCTTTTTGTAAGTGGGAAAAGTCTGGGCTTAAAAGCCAAAAAACAACAAAATTATTTTTAGTGAGAAAATCATGGGCAAATCTTTTTTTGTGACTTGTTTGTGAGATTTTAAATTTTGGACTCTTCTGTAATGAATATTAAAAGTAATTTCTAATTTCCAATCTTAATTTTAATGATATTCGTAGCTCCATCAAGCATGTCTATCATTCTCGACAAGGTTTCAAATGGTACGAATGCTCTGCATGGTACAAAAATATTAACAAAAATAAGAACAATATAAATCAAATACACTTGGACGGTAATTGTTATTTTTCTAGACTAGACTTAATAAAACTGTTTATGTTGAAAGTTGGTCACACTCGAATCTCCCATGAGCACCTTATGAACTCAAGCATATCCCCATACTGTACTTTTTGTAACTACGATATACCGGTTAACCTGCAACACCTACTTTCAGACTGCAGAAGCTTTCAAAGGCATAGAATACAAATTTTTCAAAATCAAAACCCTATTGACCTACTTTCCGATCTGTCCCTACATAACATAAAAAAAATCATAAATTTCCTAAAAATATCCACATTGTACTATTTAATATAACTCATTAATATTTATTTAATAATAATAATAATTATAGTTCATTAATGTTACTTTAATATATCTTTAAATAAGCTGAGTGCTGAAGGCAATCGTTGCCATTGCCTTACCATATTAGTTTATAATTTTTAATTATAAGTTAATAAATAAATAATAATAATAATAATAATTTCTAGAAATATTGTAAAAATTGTGTTTTAACTTTTATTTGGTCAAATTTTAATTTTGGCCCAAGTCGAAATCGAGTATCCAATTTTGGGGGAAGCCAAGTCTTTCGTTCATTCTTTTATTTGAGAACATTTCCTTCGCATAAAACGAAAACATTATACTACCATGCGAATTACACAACCCTGGTTGCTAACGGCGCTTTGGTTGCGCTTTGGTGTGCATGGCCTGGTGAGTATCCATATTTATGTGTGTGTCAAGTGGTACACTTGAGTTCACGCTGCCTGTCAAAGGTTCATTTGTCATAATTCTCTCAACGCGGCGGCGCCTGTGACAGGAAAAGGTGCGAAATTATTAATTAGGTTTTTCGCGTTGCTACTAATGTGCTTGTGTATCTGTGTGTGTGTGTGTGTGTGTGAGTTCAAAAAGTGCATTTACACAAACACGCACACATGCAGTATTTTTGATATTTTGTGCTCTCAGCTGCTATCTTCTCTTGCTCTTCTTTTACAGCGTTGCATTACACATTCGCCGTAGTAGCAACAACAACGAAAACGGCAACGAAACCAAAAAACGACTAACAACAACCAATTGCTCACAACAACAACAAAAGTTACCGCAAACATGCAACAATAATTACAACATAAAGCAACAACAAACAACTCAAAACTAAACAGCAACAAAAAAAGTAGCAATGACAAATTATGTTGTCGCGTTGACAGCTAGCGCTAAACTAATGCAAAAGCAAGCAAAACTACTCAGAGTTGTGTGCGCCTTCGTGTATGCATGTGTACGCGTCAGTGTGTGCGTACGGAGTGGCCCGAAAAGTTCAGAACAACATGTAACTCATACGCTCTCGCGAACCTAAGGTTTTTGCTTCTAATTGCTGTTGTTTAAACATTTCGACATTTCAATGAAAATAATAAGAAGCTGTATAAATTAATAATCGCGTTCTTTCGCGAATACAAGATAGCTGTATTATTGTTAACTTTTGTGGACATAAGAGGTAAATCTGAAGGCGTAAACGCAATAATTCCAAAAATATGACGTCAATGCAATCAAATTTACATCCGGCATCAAGCCCGTAAGTATTTTTGGTGGTTTTTTTTTAAATATTTCCTCTAAAAGCACATTTAATCTCAGAAAAAACTCAGTGAAATGCATTTAAGCTGTCTTTTGTTCTTTCTTCAAATTTACAATATTAATATACATTAATATACACTAGTAATAACTCCCGATTATCGGGTGTGCCCTATGACATAGCTTAATTAAATTTAAAAAAAAATGTACTTAATGTTGCCAAAGTTTTCCAAATCTATTCAGCAGGCTTAATCTCGAAAGGAAATAACCCAATACAAAACTTTCGAAATTACAAACTCTAATATTTCAGAACATTTTCAAACAATCTTCGAGAATTTATGCCTGAAAATTCAAGGTGAAACTTTCAAAATGGTGTATCATTCAATATTGTGCAATTTTTAAACCGTCTAGAAAAGCCCATTCTTAGAATAATAGCATGTCTGTCAAATAATAGACCTCGAAATCTATAAAATTATATATATGTAACTTATCATGCAACTCTCTCTAGATTGTCTGAATTAAGCGCCGGTCTTCAAATAAATAATAGATGTAGCATTCTTTAATGTTTGTAATAAATGCAGTGCAAACACAACTGTGGCTCTTCAGCGATTAATGGGAATGGAGAGAGTGTGTGACTTTTATATTCCCTTTTCTCCATCTTCCGCTAGCATGCAGAAATAGAAAATATAGGCATCCTTTAAACGCAATTATTTCGGAAATGACTTGACCAATCTGATCTGATATTTTTGTGCAAATGTACTCATCGAAATCTTTAAAAAGATATATAATTTATCATGCAACTCTCTCTAGATCATCTGAACCAAGCGCCGGTCTTCAAATAAATAATAGATATATGTACATATGTACTTGATATAGAGCTTCCGGTCTGATGGATTACGAAACCGTATTGGAACAAAAGCCACCCACTCAGCTATCCAATCGGTCGTCCACTTACACACACATTTACCCACTTACTGAGTGACCTCCTCAATTACTTACTCACTGCACTCTCAGTAAAATAGACTGACTATAGCCCAGCCTTCTTTCTCATCCCAGCCTGCTGTTGGTCGCATCTGCCTTTTACATAGCAGCATAAGGATTATTAACATTTCAACCTTTTCAACTGCTTCTTTGCTCTGCTCTTCACCGACTTCATCTACTATTTCTTCATCATCTAAAACACCTCCCTCAATTTGTCAGTCCCTGCTCACCCACACACACTGACAAGGATTCCAACGACGACGACAGGCTGCGTAAAATAAAATTCCCCCGACGGGCGACTTTGTGGCTTGGCTAACAACGAAAACAACAACAACAAACAAATATTTATGCATAATTAAACATGAAATTAGGCATTATCAGTTGCGTAAATGTAAATGTGGAGTGTTAAGCATGAGTTTGAGATTTTTGCTGCCCTTTTTGTGGGCCAGCACTGGGAGAACTGTGGGCAAGGGAAAACGAGCAAGAAGAAGCTACAAAGGCAGGCAGTGTTTAATGGGCCAAAAGGCTCAATCCCAACCGCAGCGAATATGTAGTTGTAATTGTAATAATTGATAGTGACAGCGCAGGGCAACCCAGGTGCACAGGCAACTCGCACTTTGGTCCTTTTTGTAGGTCATTCACACGTTATGACATACAAATGGTCATTTTAGTTTTGTTTGCCGCAGGGGCAGTGTTATTTATACCTTCATACTCCACGCAGTGTTTAGTGCGAAGTTTCCACTTGAACTCCTTTGGGGACGTTGAAAGGTGAGAGGCTTTAATGGCGCTGCGTGTGAAGTTTGTGGTTATATTGCTGGCCCAGCAGCCACGGAGGTTAAAGAATAAATGCAAAGCAAAACAATGAGCCTTTGTCCATGGAATTCCGTCGAGTCGGAAATTAATAGAGTCACTTTATACAAAACACATTTTCCTGTAATATAGCAAATTGAAACACAAATAAGAGAGATTAACTATTTGAGAACTTTGATTCATTTTGAAAATATTATGCAAAATTATTTACTCAAAGAGCAAATAAATTAAATAATTGAACTTTATTTCCGATAGTTGTCTTTATTCAATAATGTATTATATTTCATATAACATATTTCAAAACTGCTGATTTGATTTGAATAATATTTGTAAATTTCTCTTACTTACAGCTCTATTATAATGTTAGATTTAAATTTTCCCAGCCAATAATACTAAGATGCTACCAAAATGCAAGCCTGTTGTTATGAGGTTCTTACCTGCTTATCTTTGCAATAGATGTATATGTATATTTCTGATGTACTGTTTAGGGGTCTTCCACGCCACCTGCATATCAAAGTTGGAACTCGTATTTTGCTTACATTGTGTCCAAATTATTTCGGTAATTTTCCCAGCTCTAGTTTGATACTTGCTGTTACTACGTTTAATAAATGGAAAGAGCTTAATGTCAGTCGGGGTTTCCGTGTTTTTTCCTCAATTTGTTAAAACTTTTGTACATATTTAATATTTCGCATTCAATATGAGCCTACAAGCGGAACACTTTTTATACCCTACACCTATGGTAATAGGGTATAATAACTTTGTGCGAAAATTGTAACGCATTAAAGAAGCCTTCCTAGGTATAGACATAAGTATATAGAAATGATCAGGAACACTTTCTGTTTTCATTTCCGGTTGTCCGTCTGTCCGTCTGTCCGTCTGTCTGTCTGTCTGTCTGCGTGTACGCAAAAAAAAGAAAGAAGGAGTTGTCCGATTTGGACCAAATTTGGTACACAGTCACAGTGAACCTCGGGTTAGGTAAAGTGTTAAAATTATTCAAATCGGTCGAAGGATACGCCCTCAATGGACCTATAAGTCCCTCTACCTCGGGTTTTTTGCTATAAAATTGCTGTAATTTGTCTAATTACTCATTGAAAAGAATAAAACTTGGTATTCAAGTTAAGGGGGCGGTCATATATGTCATACGGAAAAATGGGCGTGTTCCGCCCACTATATAGGCGGCAAAATTTTTCCGGTAAAATGGCTTCCAATTGACTAATTACGAATATAAATGAATGAAATTCGGTTCCCAAGTTGATATATAGGTCTTAGATGCCATAGAAGAAAATGGGCGTGATCCGCCCACTATATAGGCGATAAACGAAAAATCCTCTTAACTTCCATAATATATACACCAGAGCATCTAGATTTGGTTACTTCGTTCTTGGTAAGAATATATTTAAATTCTCCAAAAATGGGCATGGTCCGCCCACCATGGGGGCAGTAAAATAAATATGCCGATAACATCTGTTGTACACCTGTCAGAGCATCAATATTTGGCATGTATAGTCCTATTAGGTATATCTTGTAGTCTGCTAAAAATGGGCGTAGTCCGCCCACTATGTGGGTTGTAAATCGAATGCACCCACAATTTCAGTGAATTATCACCCTACTTGGGAACATGGTGTAGGGTATTACTCTGTCGGTGAAACCCGACTGATACTTCCTTACTTGTTTTTAAATCGAAATGGATCAGTGAAGTTGTATTTAATTTTAAAAGGATATGAATACCAATCAGCTAGAATCAACTACATATATCTAAAATCTCTTGAACGGAGCCATCGAAATCCAATTATTTTGCTTTTTATACCCTACACCTATGGTAATAGGGTATAATAACTTTGTGCGAAAATTGTAACGCATTAAAGGAGCGGTCCTAGGTATAGACATAAGTATATAGAAATGATCAGAATCACTTTCTCTTTTGATTTCCGGTTGTCCGTCTGTCCGTCTGTCTGTCTGTCTGTCTGCGTGTACGCAAAAAAGAGAAAGAAGGAGTTGTCCGATTTGGACCAAATTTGGTACACAGTCACACTGAACCTCGGGTTAGGTAAAGTGTTAAAATTATTCAAATCGGTCGAAGGATACGCCCCCAATGGACCTATAAGTCCCACTACCTCGGGTTTTTTTCGATTAAATTGCTATAATTTGTGTAATTACTCATGGAAAAGAATAATACTTGGTATTCAAGTTAAGAGGTAGGTCTTCTATATCTCAGGAAAAAATGGGCGTGGTCCGCCCACTATATAGCCGGCAAAATTTTTTCGGTAAAATGGCTCCCAATTGACTAGTTACGAATATAAATGAATGAAATTCGGTTCCCAAGTTGATATATAGGTCTTAGATGCCATACAAGAAAATGGGTGTGGTCCGCCCACTATATAGGCGATAAACAAAAAATCCTCTTAACTTCCATAATATATACACCAGAGAGTCCAGATTTGGTTACTTCGTTCCTGGTAGGAATATCTTTTAATTCTCCAAAAATGGGCATGGTCCGCCCACCATGGGGGCAGTAAAATAAATATGCCGATCACATCTGTTGTACACCTGTCAGAGCATCAATATTTGGCATGTATAGTCCTATTAGGTATATCTTGTAGTCTGCCAAAAATGGGCGTGGGCCGCTCACTATGTAGATTGTAAATCAAATACGCCCACAATTTCAGTGAATTATCACCCCACTTGGGAACATGGTGTAGGGTATTACTCTGTCGGTGAAACCCGACTGATTGCTTCCTTACTTGTTATACCCTACACCTATGGTAATAGGGTATAATAACTTTGTGCCAAAATTGTAACGCATTAAAGGAGCCTTCCTAGGTATAGACATAAGTATATAGAAATGATCAGAAACACTTTCTCTATTGATTTCCGGTTGTCCGTCTGTCCGTCTGTCCGTCTGTCTGTCTGTCTGTCTGTCTGTCTGTCTGTCTGTCCGTCTGCGTGTTCGGGAAAAATAGAAAGAAGGAGTTGTCCGATTTGAACCAAATTTGGTACACAGTCGCAGTAAACCTCGAGTTAGGTAAAGTGTTAAAATTAGTTAAATCGGTCGAAGGACACGCCTACAATGGGCCTGTAAGTCCCACTACCTCGGGTTTTTTTCGATTAAATTGCTCTAAATTGTCTAATTACTCATTCAAAAGAATAATACTTGGTATTTATGGTTAGGTGTGGATCCTCTGCAAAATACCAAAAAATGGGCGTGGTCCGCCCACTGTATAGGCGGCAACAATTTTCCGGTAAAATTGCTCCCAATTGATTAGTTACGAATATAAATGAATGAAATTCGGTTCCCAAGTTGATGTATAGGTCTTAGATGCCATACAAGAAAATGGGTGTGGTCCGCCCACTATATAGGCGATAAACGAAAAATCATCTTAACTTCCATAATATATACACCAGAGCGTCCAGAATTGGTTACTTCGTTCCTGGTAGGAATATCTTTTAATTCTCCAGAAATGGGCGTGGTCCGCCCACCATGGGGGCAGTAAAATAAATATGCCGATAACATCTGTTGTACACCTGTCAGAGCATCAATATTTGGCATGTATAGTCCTATTAGGTATATGTTGTAGTCTGCCAAAAATGGGCGTGGTCCGCCAACTCTGTAGGTTGTAAATCAAATGTACCCACAATTTCAGTGAAATCACACCACTTGGGAATTTGGTGTAGGGTATTACTCTGTCGGTGAAACCCGACTGATTGCTTCCTTACTTGTTTTTAGTTGCAGAACTTGGCTTAGGCTTTCAAGACTTCTGTGAATCGTTTCTGGTGTGCCAAAAAATTTTACTGAAATTTTTTCTTAAAATTTTGTTTAAATTTAGAATGTTGTATTTTAAATTTTTTCTGATTCCTTTTAGCAGTTTATAATACTATCACATCGTTTTTAATTATTTCAATCACTAAAACTAGAGAATGCTCACCAACCCACCAAGCCCATTCCTCAGATATTCCATAGCATATTTCACGGCTCATGAAAAATGCATACTTCACGCTTGTTGATTTAGCCAAAGCCTGCCAAGCTTCGTGTGGCTTGTGTGCGGTTAACCAGGAATTGCACAACGCAACCACTTCATACTATCTGTTGCCAGAATGGCTTTTGCTTTTCCGGCATTTGGCTACTAGTGCACACACACGGACAGCAATTCGCACTCACACTGCGAACACAGTTTCGTGTGCGGTACGCACATAAGGCCAGCCTGTTCAAGTGGCGTTTGGCGCAGATTTATTTTATGACATATTAACGCTTTGTTTGTGTGTGTGTGCGCAAACTATAGCCAGTCTTATGTGTGACTATGGCGGAGTTGGCAGTGCGATTTAGGTGAGTTTTGAAAACTAAAAGATGTTTGAGATAATTAAAACTAGAGCCTGTTGCTGCTAGCAGGCATACATATAATGAATGCTTGTACATTGAACAAACAACGACCAAAAGATGAACATATGAACAAATAGGGGTAAAATTTGAACGAAAAAATTACCCTAACAATACTTTTGCTAAATAATACTTCTTCTTTCATTTTGGTTCATAAGTTTTGGAAATAACTTTAATGAGTGCAGTTCTTTTGAAAATGATGCCAAAGACATCAAATATGTATTTCTTTCAAAATATCAAAACTTTTCAATAAATAATGTTCAGCGCTTAATACATAGATTATAAGCAAAGAGCAATATTGCATTGATATTTACTAGTATATACTGAAAATTAAAAAGTACTAGCAAGCATTATAAAATCAACTACATCAAATGTTCAAAGATATTTGCCTATACAAAAATGCTATAACAACTCTGTTATTTACTCTGCTGAAAATTTATTAAAAAATTTTTCCTAATGAAGCTTTTATTAATTGATTTAAAATTTGGCAAATTATAGAAACACATTTAAGAGTTTCTAAAGTATGTTAATTATATGTATATAGGTTAGGTTAATCTGGCTGCCTAAGAAGGCCACGCATAGACCCTGTTGGGTCCTTAGCGATACCAGTTCCGTTTAGGAATTGTCAAAGTAGTGATCTGTCAGAATTTTGGTGTTTTTCACAAATTTCCAAAGAGGCTTAATGCCTAGTTCCGAGATCTGTTCGAGCCCTGAAAAGAATGGCGCTCCTAAACAAGTCAGACGAGTTCTAGCGATGGCGGGGCAGGAACACAGTATATGTGCCAAGGTTTATATGTATATAATATCTTAAAGTTTTAAATTAATCTAAAGTATTGCAAGCATTTTTAAATTATTTGAGTATTTGAAAGTATTTGCACATATTTGAATCATATAATAATCAATTACAAATAACAAATACGGTTATAAGGTACCTACTTGGTTTCTTAAATACAGATTATTTGGTACTACTAGCTTTACGTGCAATTTACAGCTTTCACCTTCGATAAGAAGATTACGCGTGGTTGCATTGTTTAAGCGTTTTGACAGCAGATCTCTTTGAACAGATAAATAATGTATGCAACGGCATAATGTATACGAACACTGTGCTCCAGAGTAGCGTGCAATCAAAAAGTGGTATTTAAATCGAAAAATGTACTGCTAAAAATAAATACCAAATGTGATATATTCTACTCGTATGCCTGACAATGCAATATAACAATTTCAAATTGTATCGAGAAGATAGAATAGTTTGTATTTTCAGTTCGCTCTCGATCGCTATAGATAATAGTGTGCAGAACATAAATCGATTAGAATTTAAGAAATATGTACATATTCACAGCAACTGACTATGGAATTCCTGATTCTAGATGGATGCAGGGCTGAAAACGAAAAGGCATCGGCAAACCTGGTGCTTTAGCCTTCAGTTACAGAGTTTTTTGGGTATAAAAATGTGTCGATCCAATGAATACTGAAGGAAAACGTACTCAACACAAATTTCTTAATTTTTTTGGTTTTGTAGAATTTAGGTATAAAATTACCTAATTTTTTTGTTCTCATATATCTTATCCAATGCTTAATTTTGCATCACTCCTGCTATTTTCGTTATTAAGTACCTTTTCTTTTATGCACCTTTATTCACAAGTCTTTGTTCAATTTCATTACTTAAGATAATAATTCACTTTCATTAAATTAACTTTGCCTCCTGCATCTCCTTCGAACTTCTTCGAAGCTGCACACTTCACTAAAATAATTATTTTCAATAATTAACGCTTCGTCGCAATAATTCACGTGTGCGCACATAAGAAGATTTGTGTGCTGTCTTATGGAAAAATTGCTATTGTTCGCTAAATTATACATATATAGTTTGCATAGCACGCGATAAGGCCTCAAGTTCAATATCGAGCCACACATATACACCACTCAATAAGTACACCCACCACACAATTCAGGTGCTTAATTCTCTTGAGCATATGCACAGTTGTGTGAGTATAGTTGGGTGCTAATCGCTTCATTATATGGCATAAAAATTAATTAATTGTAATTGAAGGTTCGAGTATGAAAACATGCACACATACGTATATGCACTCCTGCATGGAAATATATGTATGTGAGTGTGCATGAATGCCTTGAAATCCATTTGCCTAATGAATGCTTGATTACAAGTGTGTGATGCCTTAATAGACGGACTCTTATGACTACTTGTAATTACTAAACAGCAACAAATGGTAGAAAAGAAAATTTAATATTAATTAATTTCGAACACATATACATATAAGGGCCTAGATATAATTCGCTGTACTATATTTCAAGCTATAAAATCAGAAATGTTGGCGCTTAGTGAACTCTAAATTGTATATAAGCTTATGAGATCCAATTAATATTTTAAAAAATTTTCAAAAATTCTTTAAGCTGGTTTTATGTACTAAAGCGGTTAAAATTTTTCAATATTAATAGTGCTCCAAAATACCGTAAATATAGATCAAATGTATCTTTCGAGAAAAGTTAGAATTCGTTCATCCAACCCACTGAAATCCGATGTGAAAAGATATTTGCGTATTTTATTTTATCATATTTTAATTCATCTGACAATATGACATGTGAATATGTATGTATTGGTAAAATTTTTTGCCTGAGAAGACAAATTACACATATGCATACACAAATTTTTCGATGTGGTATTGAGGTTTATTTTACCAATACAATTTTGCTTATAAAAAGCATCAACGAATTGAGCTAGAAAAATGGCCAGATACGAGTAATTTGTTTTTTGCTCTACTCTCAAATTACTCCATGCGATTTCCTTATGTGTCGGAACAAAAGTTTTATTTTGTCGGCCAGTATAATCATTGAAAGTCCTTCCGAAAGAAGTTACACCAAAATTTAAGGGAGAGGGAGTAATTTTAAATTTTCTTTAGCTGCAATAAGATTTTACAAAAGAGTATAAGGACAACATTTGCAGAACTTTTTGTTAAATATATATATATATTAAGGAAAATAAGTTTAGTTCAAATCGTTAGAGGGACTCAACATATTTTAACAGAACTAATACGACAGCATTAGTTTTATTAGGTGAAAATTATAAGGGCTTGTTTTGGTTTTTGCTTTTAGAAATATCATTCCCACCACTCTAATGACTAACTTTACCAAAAGTTCACGTTCTTTGGAATTATGAATAGCACTTCTTAAACAAATGTTAAAGATAAGAAAAATAAATTAATAAAGCTTGCGAAACCCACCTTTTATCCGCCCTTTTGATTGAAAATCGCCTAACAACTTTTTTAATAGAATTCAGCTAGTCCTTTTTATTGAAATGTTTGCTTTAAAAATTTAAGCATAATTGTTGCATTGGCACAAAGCTGACAAATTTTTTAAGTCATGTTTCTGTGCTCACCTCCTCTACAAATTAATTAGCTCGCCATTAAAAACAACATAATTCGTTTAAGCTCGCCAAAAAGTGACAAGAAATTAAAAATTGCCAAGAAAACAACTTTAGCAGCAGTTAAGCGTTGTCTACTTTCAGGCGCTGTCTATAAGGATGTGGCTTCTCACTGCATTGGAATTGAGATTTCTTCATCAGAATGTTGCAAACTTTGCGGCGACTTTACAGCAAGAAGCCCCTTCGAGACTCCAGCCTGCAACAAAGCAAAAGCGATGATACGGTGAAGCGGGAAATTGTGTGCAAAAGAATGCCAAACTTTGTGCAACTTTCCCCCACCTATTTCTACCCAAAATCGGGATTTCTTCTTTCAGCTGTTGTGCTCTGCTTTCCCTCTCGCTCTTCTAAACTCAACACCAATTTTCTTGTTTTCAAGTTGAAAGCAAAAGTTTTTCGGGGGCATTTGTTATGCTTACAAAGCGCCAAATAAAGTGGAAAAATTCGTGAAAATTCGAAAATTTATTTATACGCGCAGCGTCATGCATAAAATATCGAATTATTATTATGTAAAGCATACTTTAGGGCGCGCATTTTAAGGAGCAGGCGTAAGTCACGCAGACAACTGAGAAAAGTGACAAAAGTTTTAATACCTTTTGTTTGTTAATAAAGAACATCGCATACACACATACATGCACAAAGTAAGAAAATAAAGAACTCTTATATTAAGAGCATTTGTACTATGGCTAACAAGGTGGATCGTAAGCTTCTGTTTTAAGTTGGCAGCCTTTAAGCATTTTTTAAGTTCTTAAGCCTTAAAAATGCGAACTTTGATTTTGATTCTTACAGCAAAGTTTCGTTCAACTTGTGTATGTAAAATACCTCATTTGCCATGTTAAAATTATGGAAATTTTTTGCCGAATTGACAATTACTTTTGTACCGAAAAAAATTTAGTAATAGATAATAGAAGTCTAGCATGTTTAACCTAAAAAAAGTGCTCTTTACGAAAGTTTCTAAAACTATTTCTTATTTTGAACATTTCAAAATCCGGGCTTCGAACAAGACTTCACTTAAGATTATTTTAATGGTAATACGACATCTTTTACTCCACAGAATTTTGGCTCTGAAAATATTTGCTGCCAGAAAAAGGTTACTTTCGAGCTGATCTCTACACGATCCTTACTGAAAATTAGTAATTATTATAAATGTTTAGTATAGACAAGTGCAGAATAATATGAACTCTTCAAGCACTGACAGCGGCAGCTCTGTTGCGGCATGGCGAATCTTATTACAACTCTTTACCGTATTATATTAATTGCGGACATTCTGGATTCCTTAATTACTACTACCCTTTTGTCTTAAGGCAACTGGTGCTGTTCATTAAAGTATCAAAAATCAAGACTTCGAGACATTTACTTTAAATTATTTCAGCCACTCCATTCTGTGTATTAGAAATCTTTCCAAATTTCCAAATTAATTTTGATATATTCTACCCTTTTCAATGAAATTATCTGCCATTCGCCGCCTCGCATTTCTGAGTTTTTTTATAATTTAGCTTATGATAAGGTTTGAAACTTAAGTTCAAAACATGCTGAACGGACTCAAAAATGGCGGAATCTGATTATTCTATTTGGAAATTTGAGACTAGGCACTTTACCAAAATCAATATCAAATTAGTATTTTATATGTTTTGACTAGAAATAACTTCACTATGTTCATAGATATTAAAAACATAATTGAAAATCCGAGCTTTCATTTTGCTAATCTGATTCATCTTCACCTAAAAGAAGCTTCATTGCGAAAAGCCGACTTAATCGTCACTTAAATGGGTTATGTTACTTTTACTAAAGGATCTTTGAGACCATCATTTAAACGTAAAACTTATAACGCTGCCATACACTTAATTCAACACTTTCACAAAATAGCAAACACACACTCAAATGCAACTTAAGTGCCTTCTAGCCATGACTTCCGACATAAAGTAGCAAAATATTTGCTGCAGAATTATGAAAGAGCACCTGAAAGTGCATGTATGTATTACATATTTGAGTATGTGTTTCATATAAGTGTAGCTTTCTAGGTGTGAAATTTTCTTTAAATCATTTTAATCATATACTTAAGGGAAGTGAGCAAATCAGTTTAAGCCTTTATTTCTAAAAGACCACTCAACGTGGAATATAGATAAACGCAAAATATTCTTTTTTAAAAAATTTTTCCCCGAACAAATATGGGTCAAAACTTATTTCTCAATCAAAAGGAAGAAGTGAATTTTCGTTTTCGATTATTTGTGCACCAACAAATTAAATTGTTTCTAATATAAAGTCATTCTATAAATGTTCACATAATTCGAGGAAACTGGTAAAATCACTATTGCCATTTACCACAAATCTTTAAAAAATTTATTTTATATTTATTCCATACCATTCATGGAAATTGCCGCGCTGACTCAGTGGACAAGTGCTTGGTCGCCTGGGTTCAAATCTCAACCGGGGCACATAATATCTATTAAAGTGATTATTGCTTATCTTATTGCTTTATAAAACAAAAAATTACTGAATTCCTTATTTACATTAATAAACATTAACTGGAATTTTTGACGTTTTCAGTCAGTTTTGAGCACAATAATGCAATAATAATGAAATTATATTACTGCAAACACAGAGCTAATCATACACCACATTTTTCATTAGGTCTAGATTTTTACATATAAAGAAAGATCCAAAGTACATTGCTTCACAAAAATGCAGAGTTCATGCCTAAACCACCGGCTGATTAAAGTGTTGAGTATCTTGTCAAAAATTTCAACAGCATTTGGTTCTTAAAAGCTTTAAGTAATGGTCAGTTTATTTCTAGAATCGCATTGGCTGATCCCACTAAGCTTCCTTTCTTTGTCGAAATTAAATAAGAGTATTTTATTTACAATAACAATCCAAAATACAACGGTTATCATTAAATTCATTGAAAATTACGCACAATAATTCGAAATAGTATCAGCTAGTGAGATTCTTTAAAAAATTCAAAAGATCTCTGAAACACCAAATCTTAATAGCTAGTATTTTGTTGTACCTAGTTCCTTTTAGTAGCAGAATTTATGATATGATTCATAGAATTTAGCCACTAAAAATAATGTTGCTATACCACTCAAGCTGATTTCGATCATATAATCCACCCGCTGCTTAAAGCTGGAGGGGGGAAGATATAACTGCACTCGCATACACTCATAAAATTGTCATATATTACGGCAGAGGAACAACAAAAAAAAGCAGAGCCTCAACTCCATCTTTCGATAATAGACTTTGAAAAAGAGACTTTGAATATCTTCAAAAATGTCCCCAAAGCAGAAACGACTAAACCATATCATGTCTTTTTCAATTTCCTACAGCAATTCTACAGCTCGAATTAAGCTCAAGTTCGTAGAAATTCTGCGTAAATATGCATATCAGTTCAGTGACTGCAGCCACTTCGCTCGCAAAAGTTGCTGGCAACACGCCACTCCAAAGCAGCAAAGCAACATTCGCCGCAGCAGAGGGAAACGGCAATTTCCCTGCAGGAGTCGGCTTCTGCCAAGCATTTAAGTGAACGCAGTGCAGCGAATTCCCCGCCCGTGCTGCAGCGCAGTTTTAATTAACCGCCGCGCAGATAAGCCTATTTCCGGCGATTGCCGGCTGAAGGACCGGAAACGATTTTGTTGCTCCGCAGTAGCAAAAAAGGATTTGCTTTGCGCTGTAAATGTCTTAAAAGCCTTTCAAAGATTTAAAAGTACCTCTTCTTTTGTCTGGCTGCAATCTGCTTACAACTTTTCTAATTTAAATTGAAGCGATTCTTTGAAGGGTGTGCGTAAATTTGGCGTGTGCGGATATGCGGTGTCCTCGCAAATGTCGCAGTTGCTTAAGCCAAGCAATTTGCAAAACTTCTCTTTGAATGCACGCCGCAATGGACTCATTACGTGGCTAACCGTTTCTGGAAGTCATTGACTTCTTCTTATCGAGCGTGAAGTGTGGTTCGACGGAGAAGAGTTGCCTGAGTAAATGCTAATGCCATAAGCCATTTAAATGCCTGAGCATTAACGCATAATATAAAATTTATGCCTTTAGAAAAGTTGGAGAAGCGCTGCACTTACATGAGGAAAGATAGTAGTTTTATATGGTGACCTCTATTTATACTGGTATGCTCTCCCGTGTATCCGAAGCTCGAAAAACTTGTATCTGGTCGTTCTAGTTTTCACAAACTAACAGCACCTACAAATATGTGCAAGGAAAGAATTTCTCATTTTTTAATTGGGCACACTTCCACTGAGCCCCTAGAAGCTTTCAGCTTCTCAAAATCAAATATGACTATCGTTTCCTTAACCTTCTGCGACTGACGTGACATAGTTTCACAATTCTACTGACGTGGTAGTACACCAGACACCAATTCGATTGCTTATATTTTTAATGTGTTGTTCTGTACACCTACAGTTATGATTGCTATTTTTAACTTAAGGGTGGAAGTTGTTATTAATAATAAAAAAAATTGTTATTCAAAAAGACATTTCATGTTAAAACGGATTTATTGACATGGCACAAATTGCCCCTCCAAAACTTATATCTATACAAAAAGGAAAAAATATATTCTTAATTTAAATTTTTTAAGCAAACGTTTCACTTTTGTTAAAGTTTACACTTTAATTAATCAGTACACAAAAAATGCGATCCATTCAATGGTTTAATAAAAAGTTATAACTTATCTTGGCCGTCATTACAAAGTGGCTTAGAGTACTGCTTGGAGCAATCGCAGCAACAATATCTGGTTACTCTTGTTATGTTTGGGGGATAAATGGAGCAAAGTTTCCTTCCCCTTGGTGAAATAGTTTGAACTCTTGGTTGGGGAGGGGATAGATCTGGTGTTTGTCAGACTACCACGTCAGTCACAGAAGGATAAACAAGAAATATAACGTAGCAAAACGATTTCAATGACGTGTTGCTTAGGAGACACTACGAGAATATAACAAATATACTGACGTGGTTGTCTCTCAGACACATACGTTAAAGCTGACGTGGTTGACTCGTAGACACTTTTGCACTCACAACGACGCATGCGGTCGCCTCGAACGCTTTCGGCACACTAATACACGCTTGGGTACGTAATTGGAAGGTTCAAAGAACGTGAGAGTCTACCTTTGAAAAATAACGGTACAAACGCGTTTTTCTCTTTCTTGGTGTCTGTCAGACTACCACGTCAGTCGCAGAAGGTTAAGGCTAACATTTCTTGAAGCATTGAAAATCTATATATATAAAAATGAAAAAATGGATGTATGTATGTATGTATGTTCGGAGTTGCGTTCCAAACCGCTTGATCGATCATAACCAAATTTGGCACATAGACTATAGATGTTCCAAGGATGGTTATAGGCTATAAAAAATTTTGATACATCAAGAGGGCGTGGCACCGCCCATACAAACCAAATTGTTTACATCGAATAGCTTTGGAACTAAAAGTCGTGTAGCATTGAAATTCCGTATGCAGTCGCCTCTTGGATGTGTCGTCCCACTGGTAAAATTTTATGGGCGTAGGATAAGGGGCGTGGCACTATTTTATCACTTCAGATTCGTGTATAACTTTAGAACTACACATCACACATCAATGAAACTCGGTAGGAACTTACTACATATCCATATCCTTCTACTGAGAAAATAAGGGGGCACTGAATAAGGGGGCGTGGCACCCCCCATACAAACAAAATTTTTGATCTCGATTAGCCTTGGAACTAAAGGTCGTGCAGCATTGAAATTTCGTATGCAGTCGCCTCGTGGATGTGTCGTCCCACTGGTAAAATTTTATGGGCGTAGGACAGGGGCGTGTCACTTTTCAATCAACTTCACATTTAGGTATTACTTTAGAACTATACATCATACATCAACGAAACTCGGCAAGAACTGACACCATATCCGTATCCTTGAACTGGGAAAATGGAACGGGCATTGGATAAGAGGCGTGGCACCACCCGTACAAACCAAATCATTGATATCGAATAGCTTTGGAACTAAAAGTCGCGCAGTATTGAAGTTCCACAATTGGATATTACTTTAGAACTATATATCATACATAAATGAAACTCCGTATTCTTCAACTGGGAAAATGGAATGGGCATTGGACACGAGGCGTGACACCCCTCATACAACTTAAATCTTTTATTTGGTATATATTTAAAACTACAAGTCATTCAACATTGAAATTCTGTTTTGTTATTATTTAGTCATACATACATGTAAACATTTTGACATAATTTGGAGTTTTATATATATAGATTTAGGGTCATGGGACAAGGTGGCGTGGCACACCTTCAGTGTATTTACCGTAAAAAAGTGGTGGGCCATGAGGAGTCACTTTAATTTTGGCCTTTCACCAAAGGAGTAATCTACATACACAGATAGTTTTGTAAGGACCTACATTTATGACTTCCCCTACAGGTACATATATAGACATCACAAGCATCAGCAAGGAGAAGCGCTGCTGTTCAACAGAAAACAACAAAAACCAAGAAAAAGACAGACTGGCAAGTACTTCTATTAAATTAAATACAATTAAATACAGCAACATCCAATCAGAGCATCATTCACATTACGTATTTTTATAAAAGCGCGGGGTGGAACCCGCGGGTAACAGCTAGTATAGAATAGAATATACCAGAGGTATAATAAGCAAGCTACTGCAGTCAAAATTAGAATAACTTTTCAATTCAGGAATAAACCACAATTGTAACCTCGATTACTCTGAGTTTCTCTCTGTAAATCGGTTTTTAATCTAAATCTAATAGACCAGTTTTTCAATTGGTTTAAAAGCATCTTACACGAGAATGATTTATTTGTTGTGTATTGTAAGTAATACATAAATACATATTGCCAAATCATTAAATGTTCAGCAATGCAATTTCGACTAGTTTCCCATATGTCCCATATGAATCAATGAAAATTAATAAAGTTCTCACTTTTCGTCTCTGTACTAGGAAATTTCAAATTTAAATTGAAATGCTATATAGTTAATAGAGCGACATTTTCAAATAATATCAAATAATAGAGTAGCTAGCTACACTAAACCCAGTAAAGTGCTACTTTTCATTAAGAGCCTAACACAACTGGGTTAAATACAGGCCAGCACAAAAGATTCAGGAAAGATCCAAAAGGCTTTCTAACAATAACAACAATAATAATAACAATAGAGTAGCTTGTATTGAAGCTCCTGAATTTAATTCAAAATTGGAACCAAAACTTTATAAACTGGACCGGATCCCGTACTGAGTTATCTTTTTTGGCAGCGGTATCAGAACTAAATCCTAAATTTTAAAAACTAAAAGGGTTGGAATCGAAATCAGCATTAAGATATTTTATGCATCGGAATTGGAGTTGAGAAAACTATTTAGACTTCTTCTCAGCAGCTTAAAGTTCTCCACTAATTACATTAAAGGATATTATTTAAGATGATAGGCTTACTTTAGAGCGCTAGAAACAACGTGTCCATAAATTAAAAGAAATTTTGCTTTCGCAAGGTGGGCAATAACTTGATATCTTCTTCCACCACAGTTTATTTTATGTGATAATTCATTAAAGCCTTTCATTACTTAATATCGCTATGAAATTAATAGCCCTGCTAATGTTTCGGTTTCATCCAATTTCTAAATGCAACACGAGTACATTGTTTTCTTATATTTGCTTATATATATACCCTTCAACGTGTACCTTCGTCGATGTGCCACGTCGTTTCTTAACTTACCAGTTTGAGCTTTTAGTTGACGCGTTGGCCGTAGCCAACTAGCTACACTTCTGTTTAGTACTTAAAAGTACACCCGAAGGCGAACATGGAAGCCTCGAATGCACCAAGCAACATTCCGGGTAATCAGGTCACGATGGAGCGAAAGTGTAAACGCATTGTCCCTCTGTCCAAAACGCAGAAGATCGTTCTGATTGTGAACATCACTCTCATTGGGCTGTGCTTGTTCATCATTACGATTTGCTTCGTATATGCGCATGTCTCAATACAGGCCGTCGGTATACCGGAACGTTCGGAGTCTGCGATAGCGAAAGTCTTCAACTGCGATCAATCGGAGTTGATCCAACAGACCACACACTATAGTGATTATTGGCTCATACGCAACTACTTTATTGGATGGAAAGTGCGCGAAGCAGATTGTGGTGATGTGACCTATGTCACACACAGCGGAGACTTGCGAGTCTTCGATGAATTGCCGGAATTGGTAAAGAGGTGAGTAGGTTGCTTCAATGGTTCAACTGGTTCAATTTTCAATCGATTGGAGTAAATTGTAATCCGAAAAATTCTCCAGTTCTTTTTAAATATCGAATTCGATTCTTACTGTAAAATTATTAAATTGGGAATACGCATTTCATTAAGCAAGAGTAAAAACCGGCATATAAGTAGTATCTGAATCATGAATATAAATTATTTTGAAATGAATATCTTCAAAATTCGTTCATTACAACAAACTTCTACATCTGAGAAAATGGAATAAAAAGCTATTGCGTTTTATGCTAAACACCTTTGAAGTTTTACACATATTTATGCACTTTTATTTAATTACAATTAAAACTTACCTTAGGATATATCTTTTATTATCGCTTTTAGTCAAAAGTTCATGGGTTCTGTAAGAGACCATCGATATCGCCCTAAAATTGCTCAACATTATCTATTCACTTTTCAAACTATTTTCTCCTCTCTCCAGTTGGAAGGCACCCATCTCTATTATGCTCTTCGCTCCCGGTACTGACTTCGACGTCGCGATGAGTTCCATACAATATGCACGCAATTGCATACCGGAAGGCTTGCTCATCAGCAACTTTGTCACTTTCCACATATTCTTGCCGTTCGGCCATACACCCAAGGCAGTGCCAAACAGCGAAGAGACTGCACTGTACTGGCCCTACACATGCAATGAGCCTGCGCCTTATAGAAAGTTCAAAGGAAACGAAACTTATGCGCAGCTGCAGAAGCTGGATTATCCGTTGAACGTGGCTAGGAATCTGGCCAGACGAGCGGCGAATACGCATTTTGTGTTGATGAGCGACTTTGCATATAGGCCAGGAGGAGAGGGTAAAATGGTGCAGGCGTTTCTGAACTTCCAGTTGCAAAAGTACTGCCCAAGTGGAGTTCTGAGGTAAACATTTACTGAAAGAATAGAGTACATATTTGGATTTGAGAAATTTTAAATATTTTTCACAGCAAGTGCCATCAGGCACCTGAAGAGGCAGAGCGTGAAGTGTTTTTGCTGCCAGTGTACCAGCTGGCAGAAGATATCACAGCGCCCGCGGACGCTGCGGAGCTGAAGGTGGCCGTGCAGGCGGGTAAGGCCAAGCCTGTGCCTGTGGTAGTGCCTCCATTCATCGGTCATCGGCATGTGCCCTACTATGACGAGCGTTTCGTGGAGCCGCAGACCAAATGGCACAATCTTTTGCAGGTGAAAATTAATTTTGGGAAAATTAGAGACATTTTCGAAATCTGCTACTGCATCGTAACGTTTTCCATTGCAGTTCTATGCCATGTGCCTGCAGAACTACAAATTCAAGCAGCTACCAGGCGACTTTTTCCTAACTTATCACCCAGCAGAGCAGCATGCTCTTGAAAGTGTGGAGCACACGGAGCACATGAAGAGTTTAGCATTGGATCACTTTCAGCAGGAATATTTAATGCTGTTCGGACAGCAACGTGAAGAGGAGTGCAGAGGTTGCCTGCAAAATGGTGCAAAATGCTATCAAGTTGAGAAAAAATGAACCCGACCGAAGTGGCTTTTCCAATGTAAAGTTACATTAATTATTGAAAATTTGCACACAAATTTTAACTCATTACATATTAAAAATTTGCAACATTATTTTAAACACTGAACTCGCACTGAATTTCTTCAATAAAATCTGCTGCAAACTACCAATATTAATTTTTTTACTTTATTGTGTTACTTCTTATGCTACGAATTTAAGAATTTCTAGAAAGACTCTTTACAAAAAATTATATCTGTTCTGAACTATAACTGTTCTTGGGAAAAAACCAACCCGTGCCGCAGCTAATTCTTAAATGATTCATACTGTAAACAAAGGAAAGCAAGAATAAGTAATATTCTAGTATTCAACCTGATTATCTTCTCTTTGTGTATCCGCTTGAACACGCCTACCCTATTCTCTTTTACCCAAACATATACGATCTTCTTTACTATTATGGGATCATGTCCTATTATTTACTCGAAT
This sequence comes from Neria commutata, assembly GCA_963457695.1. Classification (NCBI taxonomy): domain Eukaryota; kingdom Metazoa; phylum Arthropoda; class Insecta; order Diptera; family Micropezidae; genus Neria; species Neria commutata. The sequence goes on from OY735246.1 coordinate 45,124,533, forward strand.
ATAATAACTATCATATTATGTCGCAATTCTCATATCCTCTCCTGCAATATTTCATCTTATCATTTTCAATTATTGGCTGTTATTTCTTATCCTGTTCTTTTTCATGCTATTCTTTATTATCCATAACTATTATTGCTAATGAATTATCAATTCGGAATATTGTAAAAATATCACAATAAATTTGATTTAAATTAACTATTAGATACATATTAAAAAAATCCGTTGTACACATCTTACCGTACCATGCTCCTGCTTTATTATAGCTTTTTCTGCTTATTTTCAAACTTAAAATTTGATAAGAAATTAGCGCACGACCGCTTAAAATTGTTTGCAATTTAAAAATTGCAACACTGCGCATTTACGTGACTGCAATTGCACGTGTGGAAAATTCAACAATTCCTAATTTGCATACTGAAAGTTATGTGTATGTACATATGTGGTGCCTATATTCCGTTTTCATGGAAGCTGCTCACTTTTCCATTTTCGAATTTAGAAAAAATATTTTTTTGTAATTGATGAAAGCGTACATGATACAATTAGATACCAGCAGAAGTGGTTTGCCACCGGATTAGGCCCTATATATGTCCTCATAGGGTATAATGACTTACATCTAGTACACGTAGGTATATACTTTCATATAGGAATGTCAACCTCTTCTAGAGAACGTGAGTTTTAACTAGCTTTTGCCGTCTAAGCAACTTCATTTGAGTTGTTTCAGCACTGATTGGTTCTTGTTGCCTCCTGCTCTTGTCCTTTAAGACTAAATTTACTACATTAAGAAAATTCCATTTTGAGTTTTAAATAAAATATCGTTTGCCAATGGTTTCTTAGAGTTATGTAGCTCTTTACTTTCTCTGTCTTATACTTTGATATTTGAGTAGCTTATCACTATGCTAGTCAACTTCAATCGAAGCTTGGGTTTCTAGGAGCGAAGAGTTGAGCATAGCTTCCATTTCTTCTTAATCTTTTCTGAGTCTAACGTACTCAAATTGTGTAGTAATGCAAATTTAATATTTCCAAATTTACTTGAAACTAATAATTCTAAATAAAATACAGTTGAAGTCTAAATTTAATTAAAATAAATCCTAAGTTTTTGAAACTTAGCAGTAATTTAAAATTAATAATATAATAACAAATCAAATTTTTTATTATGTGATTTAAATCTGTATAAAACCAAATACTTTCGCTTTTCAAGCATTGCAGTTTCATCGATTTTCATACAAACTCGATACTTTCATATTCGAATCTACGTAACAATTCTCAATAGGAATTGAAAATGTTTTTCCAAAACAGCTCAAGCGTAGTTATTTCGTTGATCGTTTAAGAATAATTAAACTTATTATTTAAAAATTATAATTTTTTATTATTTCAGCACATCTTTTTCAAGTCTGGCATGTACATTATTCACTAGAGTTTCATCTATTATAATAAAGACTTTATATTTAATGGAAAACAATAATTTTTGTGAATAAGTATTTTAGCAAAGGATCAGCTGCTACTATTCTGCAAATGCTGCACTCAACAAATTAACAAACTCTCGACTTTTTGCTGTCAGAAAAGTAAAATACTCTCAAATATACAAAAATACATGCATAAATTATAGTTTGGATGCAAATCAAATTATTTCGCCTTTATGACTAAAAGAGAATGCAGTTATTATTCGCTGTCAGCAGCAGGCATAAGTTCATTAGCTTTTAACCAAGTGCAACGGCAGCAAGCAAAAAGCAAACTAAATGAAAGGAAATTAGGTTGAGAGGGGGAGAAGGTCGGCGAATGGCTGCAAGAAAAAGAAAAACATTTAAATTAAAAGCTTATTACTGCTTTTCAATTTGTGTGCGTCTGTGTTTGTGTGTATCTGTATGAATGTGGTTGTTTTGCATCTGCTCAGCGGCTGCCGTTGCTGCTGTCTTTGCTGGAACTTTTTAACGGGAATAAAGAAACTACAAGCGTAATAGCTGTACGGCTGTACGGCTCGTTGAAGCACAAGAATATGAGGAACAACAACAACAGCAACCAAATCAAAGAAACACCACCGCAACAACAACAACATTATTATCAGCAACAAATGGCGACAAAAATTACAGGAATGTCGACTACAATAGCAACAAAAACAACAAGGGCAGCAATCAAAATAAGAAAAGCAACAAAACTATTACAACGACAGCAACAACTTCAAGCACCATCGACCAAACACACAACAAAAACAAAGCTCAACAACGAATGAAACAATAAGGAATAACAACTACTTAAGTAAGTCGAATTGAGTCAAAATGTTACGATCTTTCTTTAACACAAGGAAGTATAGAATCAATACAATTTGCTGTTAGGGCTTCAGTTTTTTCGGGGAATCACGACAACTGAGTTTTTGAAAGCAGTGATTTTAAATCGGTTTAAAATCTGTCTTCTGTTGTTGTTAGAAAATTTCATTACACATTTTCATATAGTTCTGTATCCGGAACTAAATGAATAAATTATGACTGTATAGATATTCAAAATGTACTTTTCAATTAGTTCAAGTTTAGATTAACTGAGTAATGAAAAACCGACTTTAGATGTATTTCCCTATCAGACTTATTAGAAATAATGATTTGCTCAATAAAGCCAATCGCTGGCATATCAATGGAAGTTATTCTGTTGATTTCGCTATAAATTTGTCCACAAATAATGATCAGAATATAGTATAGGACAGCATTGGGACAGTAGCAGCTGATTCCCTTGTTGGAAGGAATTAACAATTTTGGAAAGGAAAAATGAGTCACAACTACTAATATATTTGCTTCTGTAATATATTAGCTTGTAATATATTCAAATATTTTCTAAGTTGTTGTAAATTACTTTTTAGTTGGCATCACAAAATTAATTCTTTCTGTGTGTATTTGAAGTATTAGCAAGCAGAAGCATAGAGGAGAAAGAGCGAAAGAGAGTTAGAGCCAAGTTTACTGCACAAGCATTTGCGGCAAACCCTATCCTTCATTACTACCTCCTCCTTCCTCAGCTAAAGTTCTGCCATCCACACCACAAAAGCAAAGGACCAAGTTATTAATGCTTCTTATTAATTTACAAGTTCTGCGGTATTGTTTCCAAAATGACTCCGCTATCGCAGTGCTACAAGTGGGTATTGCTGATATCCTTGCTGCTGCTGCTGTTGCATGTTGTTGACTTCTTACTAATAACTTGCACAGCACTTTCCAATTATGCGGAAGTGAAAAATCAGCGGAATTTAGCTCAAGAGAAATCGCACTGTTCTCGGAAATTGATTTCCAAAAGTGGCAACCAACTGCATTACTTACAGCTGCTGCTTATTTTTAAGTGATTTCACGGATTTTTCTGGACAGGAAAAATATGTAAGGACTTCATATATTATTGTATAATTATCACAGTCACTCATTTCCAATACACCAAATTCTGTATCCACTCCAAAAGAGAGTGAGTTGGATACTTCCAACTGGCACGCTAAACTAGCAGCAGGAGTGAAAAGAAAAATAATACTTAAGAGTTAAAGGTAATAGTGGAATTTTGTGGATTGCTGATCATCCAGTTTAACAGGCAATCTTTTAGGTTCAAAAGGGAGATCTTCGACCCGTCACATTCATATATCACATTATAAAAACTAACATTTAGTAATGCCAATTAACTAATTAGTAAATAAAAATTAGTTAAAATCAGGGACATAACTATTATGGAGTTTACCGATAAAAATTGAAAATAATTGTTGCGATAAAACGAATTTTCAATTTCGTTAAAAATAACTATTATTTATAAGAGAAATACTTTTCAATTGCTGGTAACAATTATTTGTGAGAAATATTTTTTACGTTATCGAATAACTATTATTTTGTGAGAAATATTTTTTCCGTTGCCGCATAACTTTTATTTTTGGGAATAAATTTTTTATGTTGTTTTTGAGTCACGCCTCAACGGCTGAACTTATTTGGCTGAAACTTTGTGGGTATATAGTGCATTTTGTGGGCTATAACCTAGCCCACTTTTCATCCCGGAAAAATCTGAAGGGGCGTGGCACTTCCGGTTTACAAATTTTATGTTTTACACGTACATATATTGGAAACTACAGCTTAAAACTCGGTAGTCTGTTATAATTTGGTTATGCCTTTACACTAGTGCAGTTTTGGGGTTTTGAGTAAGGGGGCGTGGCACTTTCCATATAACCAAATTACATGATTTGCTATAACTTTGGACCTACTACATAAAACCTTTTTCCCTATCTAGAAGCCTCAGTTTCATTTAACCTTACCAGGCGCTCATAAGCCTGTAGGCAGTGTCTCCCACGCATCTTCTCTTTCCATTCTCCTGTATATCAAGCGGTGCTTTCTCGCGGCATTGTGGAGCACTTCTCTCGAACACTTCAAGAGAGGCCGCTCTCCCACGCCTGTAGTGATAGAATTCAGTTACTTTTTCAGCATTCAATTTTCAAATTGAATTTTTCCAATTTTGGATATGCAAATAAAACAACAACAATTATCTTCGCTGGCGCTTCTTTGTCCACACGCATTTTCATTTTAATAACTGTGAACTACAAAAACAATTGTAGTTGGTGGGTCTGGTCTTTGGCTCTTTTGTCGGAACAAATTTTTAATGGCTTAAAAATACCTGCTGTCACTTCGCGAAATATTTGTTACCTAGTTAATGAGCGGTATGCGAATATAAAAAATCAAATTATTCGAGCTACAAAGGGACGCATGGTATCCCTAAAAGTTGATTCTGCGACACGCCACGATCGGTCGGTTTTGGGTATAAATTTGCAAATTATCGAGAAGTATAAATTAAAAATTTGTATACTTTCGATGAAAGAGCTTAGCTGCAGACAAACTGCTGAAAATTTCAAGCAGGCAATACAAAATGTACTGCAAGAATTTGAAATAAGCGAGAAGCAAAATTTATTCTATAACAACCGAAAATGCGTGTGGACAAAGAAGCGCCAGCGAAGATAATTGTTGTTGTTTTATTTGCATATCCAAAATTGGAAAAATTCAATTTGAAAATTGAATGCTGAAAAAGTAACTGAATTCTATCACTACAGGCGTGGGAGAGCGGCCTCTCTTGAAGTGTTCGAGAGAAGTGCTCCACAATGCCGCGAGAAAGCACCGCTTGATATACAGGAGAATGGAAAGAGAAGATGCGTGGGAGACACTGCCTACAGGCTTATGAGCGCCTGGTAAGGTTAAATGAAACTGAGGCTTCTAGATAGGGAAAAAGGTTTTATGTAGTAGGTCCAAAGTTATAGCAAATCATGTAATTTGGTTATATGGAAAGTGCCACGCCCCCTTACTCAAAACCCCAAAACTGCACTAGTGTAAAGGCATAACCAAATTATAACAGACTACCGAGTTTTAAGCTGTAGTTTCCAATATATGTACGTGTAAAACATAAAATTTGTAAACCGGAAGTGCCACGCCCCTTCAGATTTTTCCGGGATGAAAAGTGGGCTAGGTTATAGCCCACAAAATGCACTATATACCCACAAAGTTTCAGCCAAATAAGTTCAGCCGTTGAGGCGTGACTCAAAAACAACATAAAAAATTTATTCCCAAAAATAAAAGTTATGCGGCAACGGAAAAAATATTTCTCACAAAATAATAGTTATTCGATAACGTAAAAAATATTTCTCACAAAATAATAGTTATGCAGCAACGGGAACAATTTTTTCCCAAAATAATAGTTATTTTCAACAAGAATAATTAATATCAATTGATAATTATTAAAAATAACATTTATTAATACCTCTTAAAAAGCGGTAATTTTTTCGGCTGTGAAAGCAGGCATAATAATTATTTTCGGTCCCTGGTTAAAATTTAAAATAGATTATTCTCCAATCCAAATTTCTTTTGAACATTTTTTAAAGATCCTCATGATTAAGGTTTTTTTCTGTTATCTCCTTTGATGCTTACATTCGATGAGATACTTTTCTTCCTTTCTAGATCCCTTACTCAAAACTACTTTAACTTTAAGTCTTTTATTATTATTTTTTCCTTCTTCTTAATGCTCTTCCTTTTCCTCTACTTATTATTGCTTTCGTAATCTATTTTATCTCCGCATTCTACTGTAACTTTTTCTGTGTCGCATATTCCAAATTTGTTAATTGGCAATCACCCAAGGTAACATTTTTTCCCTCAACTCACTACACAAACTGGTCGTGCCACATGTTGCAGTTGTTGAGGGGCGGAGAGAACAGCGTGTGCTTGTTATCTACACATGCAATCATGCATACAATTTTAATGAACACAATTTCATTTTTAACTGTTTATGCAGGCTCTGGGGGAATCGAGAACTTCAAATCACACTGGCCATCAGCAAAATTTGTTGTTGTTGATAAGCTGTTTGAGTACAAAAAAGGTTCTCTTGACAATGCATTTAAATTTGTATAAATATTTCTTATAAATTGATGTAAAATTTTAAGTAGTCTTATATATAGAACCTTAGAGCTCACGTGAGAGCTAATTGGCAAATAATTCGCCTTCATGCCAACAAAAATGGAAATATATCTTCCAGTTCCGGATATATTTGGATTCAAAACCAATTATAACATTGCAAGTGTGATATTGAAAAGTTAAAGTCAGCGAACGGAGTCACGCTGAAATCGCAAATCTTTTTTTAATAAAGAACAAAAATCGCATTGACCAGTTTTATTGTTGCCAAGTGTAATCATTTGAATTACGTTGTGCAGCAATGAGTGCCTCCAAGGATATCTTTGCGCCTGCCACATCGCTTGACTATTTCGAAATTTTGAATTTCATTGCATTAAATTTAATTAACCGAAATGCAAATAGGCGTGAAAATGATAACGACAACGGAGCGGGAAGGATGCTATTGTCGACATTAGTGACAGCTGCTGAGCGCGTCACCAACGACGAACGTAAAATAGCGGCAATGCATTGCGCCTTCACTGAATTTAATAATTAAAAGACAATCGCGCCTAATACGTATAAGCAGCAGCAGAATTGCAGCCATGAAAGGGGAAACAGGAAGCGGAAGCAAATTTTAACAGCTGCCACTTTGCAGGTAATTAAAAGCGTCGTTTAAGCAGCTGCGATAAGTGCCAGCGCTCCTGTCGCAGCTGCTATGTCCAGGGAGTGAGACGAGGCAGCGCCAAACTAGAGCACACCTTAATGGCAACAATGAAATGTTGCTGTGAGCAAATGTTGCGAATGTCGGCGACGAGTTGTGCTATGAAAATGTAAGCGATAAATGTGGAAGTGTCCTCGTTGTAGGACAAAATGGCGCCCTTCCATTGGAGCTGCAATTGTGAAATTTGCGAAGACGGGCAAGCTTCATTTGCAGAGGCAATTCAAGTGCAAGATTCGTTGAAATTTAGGGAAGAAATGATTTCGAGTAAGTAGGTAGGATAACTTAATAAAGTTATCCAGTCGAACGTAGACTTAAGCTGGACAGTGATGTGTTCGGACAGCAGAAATAATGGGCGCTTTAAGAATAGATCTACAAAATTGTATGAAGGTGTCTTCTAATATAACTTCATACACTCAACTGCAATATCAAATCCAGTAAACAAGCGAAGATGGGAATTTTTCCTTTCTTTAGAATTTATGTATATTACTAACGGGTAGAAAAGTTTTGTCGAAAATTCAGATAAATTAATGTAGGCTGATGTGTATCCAGCAGTAAACCAACAGTTAATAACTCACTGTATAAAGCGCACTGGGCGCCATGCGAATCACCCTAAAGAAGAAGAGAATTGCTCTCTAAGAAGGAGTCGAATTCGAGTGATGACTACTCGGAAGTATAGGTATTGTATTGGACACTTTTCAATTAAAATTTTTATCTTTTGGATCTTACAAAACCAGAGCAATGAGTTACAATATTGAATAGATTTTATCCCACTCAAGCCATACGCTAGAGAGGATAAAAAAATGGCATGTTCAATTAATGTAATGAACTCTCAGTTTTACCTGGATCTATACTGGGGTGAACTAAGCATGATCCAGTGGGTTGGTACTAAACATAAGCTAAGTCTTGTAGCGATTTAGCTAAGAGTTGGGAAGACGCAATGCAGGTCTTTTGTATTCACATATTTACGAAAACAAATTTTTTTTAATATAAGATTACTTTTTCCCCATTGATAGGAACATATATCATTTAAGCAGTTATTACTCAAGTACACATAGAACCAGAACCGAAATCGGGTTTGGAATACTTTGAATTTGTGAAAATCAATATTGGAAGAAACATGAAATTCAGTCGAACAAATGGCAAACGGAATGAATGTTCACTTAAAGAGAACGAGTTTCAGTTTTTAAAACTGTCAAAAAAATGGAATTAAAATTGATGATAGTACCATAGTAGAGATACAAACACTTTTTAAAAACGCGATCATCATCGAAATCGGAATCGTCAAAGTTTTTCGTAGCAAAATTTTAATCATTTGATTTCCAATTAATTAATATGATTTCAAAATAAAATTTTTCTGAATCAAATCGATCAGAATTGAAGTCGAAATAAACTGTTTCTAAATTTAGTAATCTCATTTCTAATCGCTACCTTTTAACATCAACCTGAAAATTATAGAAAATTAGCCAGCTATAGAAGCATCGGAAAACATATTTGAAGGAACCCAGAATTGTAAACAGTAAGCGTTGGTAATATTTTTTCAAATACGAATATATACAAATGCAAATATATTTCGTTCTCAGTCTGTTATATGAATTCAAAGCTATTATACAATTGTACATTGAAATTTGTGGTATATGAAAGAACATTTTATTAAATCGCTATGTCATCAAAATCTTCATAACTAAACAAAAGAAGATTTGGCAATATATTGAAAATATTGTGATTTTAAGAATTATGCGTCAAGTGACAATTTTACAATTTCAACAGAAATTTCATTTCGTTATAAAAGCGGAGTGCAACAACAAAAATAAAAACTCTAAAATGATATGAATTGTAACAGTATAATGGAAGCATTTGTCACAATTGCTTAGAGCGTAGATAAAAGCAGTATTATACGAAACACGTATCAAATTCAACAGTTTATGATATATTTTTGAAAGATTTTCATATACACAGCCAAAATATTTGCTTTCAATTAAAACGACTGCATTGCATTGCCTGGTTGCACTTGCAACGTGATAGCAGCATAAAAATTCATTTGACAATTTTCCAACTTTTTCCGATGAAATTCATATGAGTGCACAAAATTTTTTGTTGTTGCTGTTTTTTTGGGGAAAACAGCAGCTACCGCGTTTTTTTTTTGGGATTTCTAAAAATTTCTCAACCGAGCATTAATATCGCGTATGCCTTCGTTTTTCGGAATTTTGGGGCAGTTCAACACTGGCCAAATTGGATTGACTGCAATTTGTGTGTCTGTCATAGAGAGAGAGAGAGAGAGAGAGAGAGAGGGAGAGGAAAAAAAGATGGAAATAAAAGAGTTTCATATCACACTGAGCAACGCATTGAACTGTGAATTTTGGATTTTAAAACTGTTGACAATGTTTCGTCAACAATTTGAATGCCAACTCGGCAAAACATTTGCGATATTATATTTAAAGGACTTTTAGGATAGTTGATTTTCTTTCTATTGTAGAGGCTGGAATCCAGCTTATTAAATGCAAAATACTGAAATGGCAACGTATCTTTTAAGACTGTTTTGTTGGATATGTATGTATGTACTCATATATATCGAAAAACAGTATATATCGCGCTGTAATTTAAATGGAAAAATATGTGGCTAATGTTTCAAACCGTGGAGATAACCTGTATATTGCACCATATCAAAAAAATAAACTCTGTGATTCAAATTGCGAAGTATTTTTCTGTTACTATCAGAACTGTACATTTTCAATTTAAATTCGGTTTTGCTTATACTTAACTATAATTAATAAATAATTGATTGGCCATTATACTTAACTGTGGATTAAAAATTTAGATGATTTCAATTACATGCATTACCAATAAAGCAACCAAGCCTTTTAGCCAGCTTTCGAACCAACCGAATTTGATTCTCTGAGACGTGATAAAATCAGTTCGAACACGAATGGAAGGCGAAGTTGGATCCAAAAACCACGATCTACGAATAAATAAAATTGTGTGATCTGATGAGACAGCTATGCTACATTCATAAGGCATGACAATGAAATTTACCAACAACATCTTCTTGGAATTTAAGAAATTATTAGAAATATAAATTACAAGCACTTAGCATGTTTGATTTATTTACAATTGCATTTGATTGCCTCACGAAAAACCAAAGTATGTTGTAATTTTGTAAACTGCAGCTAATTTTATACCTACCACTACTTTAGCTAGTCAAAGATAAGGATTCTTGAATAATTTGCCGGTGTTTACTTCACCTTCTTGTCATTTCGGTTGTAACAACTACTTTTGCAGTTTTCATGACTTGTATTTTACGAAAACGGTGGTCTATAACAGCAGTGGCCAACCCGCCTGAAAAAATTTTTCTGCCCCGCGAATTTCATCACACTTTCATAAAGGATATTTTTCGGGTCGAACAAAAACAGAAAAATATTTTTATACCGTATCGTGTGGGGTATCGTTGGAAAGGGCTACGTTCGTGGGTTCCAATATATTTTTTTCATAATTTTAGGTGGATTGGTTTCGAAGATATATGTAGGTCAATATGTATGGCTTGTGGCCCGCGGAGCTACGATGCATTTCCAAAGTAGCCCGCGAGATCATTTGGGTTGACCATCCCTGGTCTATAAGGAGATTACCGCGTTGTATCTACTAAAGAAATATATTCCAGTTTGTCAATAAAGGATAGGAATCTAATCATCGAATGTAATAACGTTTTGCCTTTAAAAAAAGTTTTCTACAAAAAGCAATTTGAAGATGACGTTGACTAACATCGGCTGTGGAGTATACAATTATGTATAGTGTATTTCTCTTCTTACTTCTTATACAACTACAGTACTAATGTAGGAATGCTTTCTGATGGCCCCCACTCTCTTATCTTTTTCTTCACAAATTTTTTTCATGCAATTTAAAAAGTTAAAAGCAAGCCATATTTTACTTTCAAATTGTGCGCACTGCTAGAAATCATATTAATATTTTTCCAAACATTTGGTAAACTTTTTACATAAAGTAACCTGCATTTAAGAGCACCAAACAAGCGCAGAAAATGTGCAGTTCAAAATAAGTTGACTGTGAATTTCTAACCCCCACTTCACAGTGCCAACAACACAAAAGCCGCTGAACGCCTTGCCATTAAATTACCGCGCATCAGTGGAATTTCTACGATTTTGCCGCCGCCTCAACTGCCTTTGTGCATTTCGTTGCACTTTGAGGCGATTCGTTTTAAGGTTGAAGTTATAAACCTTTTAGTAGAAATTTGCGTAAATTTGTCTTTCGGGTTTTTTCAAGTCGAGTCCCGAGTTAGAAGAACATGGAAAATTGTTTAAAGATAAATAATGAATCACGGGTCGTATGAGCAACTTCAATGGTGCAAGTCATAAAAGAACGCCGGGTTTATTAATATGTATTTAAAATAATTTTAATATCACATAGTAGTATATTGATCAAAAATTTAAGCATAGCTAGTTCCGGCATAATGCTACAATAGAAACAATAAACGCTATATTTACTGGGTTTGCTAACATTCCAACTAATAACATTTCTGTATAAAGTATGCTCACACCTGTATCAAATATCAAATGTTGAATATTCTTTTAATGCAATAACATCTAAGCGAATTTTTCGGGCAAGAAAATCGAATTCCGAATCGATGAAAAATTAATTATTATTACTAACTCAAAACACCGGTAAACCAAATTTAGATTTCAAATTGCACTCAAGAAAACACATCCATGCTCAATATAAATTTGATTCACTTATTTCTGCACTCACACAAACAGGCTCAGACCTACAACACATATGAAAATGTTAGGGCATACTGGAAACTTAACTTGATAGCAAATACCAACATTTGCAGCGGCAGCTCTCATAAGCGCTAGCAGCGAAGCGAGTAGCGGCTGCAGAGCGAGCAACGTGAAAGGAAGAAGCAGAACACACATGTACACACTTGTACAATCAATAACAATATTTTTATTTTATTTTTATCGCTCGCCAGATGCAATGCTCTGGAAATCTTTCCGCATGCCATCAGATCACTTAACGGAATATCTTGATTGTGTTTAGAGTCCTTTGTGCTGTTCCTTCAACGGGATCTTCTTGTCTTTTCAATGTTGTTTCTATTTTAATAACACTAATCAACCAATTATGCGTTTTCTGTGACAGGTATAATTCATACTTTTTATTATAACTGATTGCGACCTTGCGTCTCATACTAAAGCATATAAAAACACATCCCACTTTTGCAAAAAACAACACTGAAACATGAATTTTTCCATAACCATTTTAGAGTAAAAACTTAGATATTTTTTATGACCATAATTTCGGAACTGACAAACAGTCTTACTTAGACAACTATAACCAGTTTAAACCATTTTTGAAAAATCCATCAAAATTCGGTATCTTCCAAAAAAGAACCCCTTAAAAAGCAATGAGCACGAAGAATAAAATCCATTGGGAATGATACTCGACATAATATTGTTTCGATTGAAATTGGCTCCTCTAAATGAAATCGAAGGATTGTGATTTTTTTAAGAATATTGAGATTGACAGAATTCTCGATGTGATCTTGAAACCCTTTTAGCATCCAATTTCCAAACTTTTGAAACCAACTTAACTGCGCTGGAACTAGTAGTTCAGTTCATATCTTATGTACAAAAATTTTAGAAAGGAACTTATTATAAAAATCCCATCACTTATAGGTACTTGAAGAATTGGGAAGTAAGTAAAATATGGTAATGCATTACAAATTGTAAAAATTCAATGACGAAATAAATTGAAAGAAATATTCAAATATTAAGTCCAATTTTCTGGGTTGAGTAGTGTTATTGGTGTTGTTGTTACTCTTTATTATGCAGTTACAATACCAAAGAGGGCATATGTAATATCAAATGATTTATGTGTGTATGTATATATGTACACATGTGTTTGTGTGCGCGTGTGTATACCAGCCGTTGCTGTATTACTGCATATTTCATGTTACAACAACAACGAACTACATACAACCTCAACTCGATAAAAGTACGGGCAGAAAATACTATCTGAGAATGCATAAGTGCATGTGTGTCTGTGTGTGAAGCGTGCAGCCGCCGTTGTTGCTTTCATAACGTTGCTTCACAGCATACTAATATGATTTCTTGGATGGATGAAGTTTTTGATGCAACAGCAACAACAGCATCATCAGTATTACCAACAGATGTTCAAGAGAAAAATGTTTTAATTATTTATTAATAGGTTTTCATTTAAAATGTATGTTAAATTATGTATTTGGGCTTAATTCTCAAAACTTCTAAATTGAATTCTGCTCAAAATAGGGTCTTACATTAATTTGCTTTCATAAAAGATATAAAATAAATGTTACAGGAGTAAAGCTTCAACTAAGTTTATGGATCGAATTCACTTAAGGTTTTATTACTTTTGAATAAAAGCTGTTTTGATTCCATTTGTTTTTGGTTTTTAAAAGCATCGATAAATTAAAATCAAATCGCTTCATAAGAAAAGCAAATTTTACAAATCTTATAAAAAGCTTTAATCCAGTGCAAAAAGTTATTTTTAATGAAAATATAAACCCAAAAGTTAAGCTTTTTTTGTAGTATTAAGGATAGTGCAGCAAATATCTGAAAGATGAACTATCAGACAAATGTTCATCTGGAGGACGCTCAATCCTCAAAGTGATAGAAAAAGATAGGTTGACAAAAAAGGAACGAATAATATTTCCACTATTTCAGAGAACTTCAACAAAAGTTCAGAAGGCATTAATTGAGATTACGATGCCAATATGTGCTACTAGGAAAATATTATAAGTTACATCATATTAATCAAAAAGCTAGAAGCTTGAAATAAAATAAGTTTATTGATATTAAATTTTTAATTTAAATTACGGTTTCTGTATTACATAAAAATCTTTTTGTAAACAAATTTGTAAAACTTACTTCTAGCTGTCAAGCTTATTTTCTAATAATATCACTATTTTGACATTTTTTCGAATTCATTTCTTATATTTTTCTTTCAAGAAATTTACTTGCATGTACAATTTCGGGAAATACTTTTTGCCTAGTCACACTATGCAAGTACAATTGCTGTTTCAAAAATCTTTTTGGGAGTTTTGAAATTTTTATTTGTGTAATTTTTTGAGTGCGGATTGAGTATTTTCCGAAATAGATTTGCTTTCAAAAAAGAGCAGTTACACTATGTAAGTTTTTCGATCGAAAGAATTTCAAACAAAGTCGAAAAATCTTGCATAAAGTACTTTTTGTGAAGTCACACCTGAAAATTTTATTCTCTGAAACGAAAACGTTTTTTGAAAATGATTTTCTTGCATAGTCTGACGGCACCTTTATTATCTAAAATATTTTTATTTGACGACACGAAAATAAATTTTACTTTAATCGTAGATCAGATCTTTAAACTGTAGATCAAGCCGATACATCAGTGAATTCTATTCTCATCCCAACATTTTGCTCTGAGTATCCCACATCGCTGTTGTAAACGTTTCAAAAGCGACAAATAGAGATAAATAAAAACGTTAAATGTCAACGAGAAAAAAGGCGAAAAACTACGCCATTGAGGAGAAACTTGCAAAAACTACTTGCAACTAATTAAAATAAATAAAAGGGTGCCAAAGCATGCGAAAACGAAATGCAAATTGAATTGGGCAAAAGAGGCAAGTGAAAAATAGATATGCATTGGTGGTGGCAAAAGAGGAAAAAGCAAACAGAGCAAAGAAAAAATACGAAACACTGCAAATGAATGCAGCAAAGTGAGGCACATCCGCACTTCCGCTTCCGCTTGCCGGCAGTAATGGCGGGCAGTGCGTTTAAATATTTATGCAAAAGGCAACTACAAAAGTGCAAAAAACAATTACAACAAATACCAACAGCATTTATACTAACAACGCCAACAACAACGCACACAGCAACATTAACATCATCACAAAACATAAACAATAAATACGAGCATGAAGAGGATGAGAGTATGTATGGTGCTAATGCGGGGTGTGGAATCTAAAAGGCACAGCAGCTTAAGTGACGTAAAACGCACTGTACATAGTAACAAAATAATAACTAACTGCGGAATTTTATCTCTTAATAAAGGAACCAAAAAAACTTCTTAATTGGCATGTTCGATAAACAGTCACGAGCATATCGACAAAAGCTTTTGATTTCGGAAAGAGTTATGAGTACTAAATATTGAAAAGTTTACATGAAAATCTTCTATGCTTTGTATCCATCCTTTATGGAATTATTTTGCGTGCAGAAAGACTACCTCAAAGACAGAGAGACAGTAATAGGAAACGATAGAGTAGCCAGCTCTATTGATTCCTTGGAGCACCGTCGGAACGTGGGATGTTTAAGTCTTTTCTATCGTCTACTTTAACGGTAAATGCTCTGCTGAGATAAGAGATCAGGTACATTCGTAAATGCAGGAAACTCATGCAGCGGCATCAGTAACCGCTATCGGCGATAAACTCCTGAGAGGAATGAAAATGCAGGTGTCTTAAATTTACTGTTTACATAGTAATTGGACCACGGTATTTTTTATAAACTGCAAGATAACCCCAAAAGGAACAAACTTTGTTGGTATTCATGATTGTATTCGTTTGCAGCCCGACACTAGGGCGCACTATTTAAGTGTTTACTTATCCTAGAACAGTGTTGAGAAGCGACCAAAACAGCAGAGCAAAATCAACGAGTCTGCTGGGCTTCGAACCAGCAACCTCTCGCATCTCTCAGCACTTTTCCGCTGATCTACTGCGGTAAAATGGCTCCCAATTGGTAAGTTACGAATATAAATGGATGGAATTCGGTTCCCAAGTTGATATATAGGTCTTAGTTGCCATACAAGAAAATGGGCGTGGTCCGCCCACTATATAGGCGATAAAAGAAAAATCCTCTTAACTTCCATAATATATACACCAAAGCTTCCAGATTTGGTTACTTCGTTCCTGGTAGGAATATCTTTTAATTCACCAGAAACGGGCGTGGTCCGCCCACCATGGGGGCAGTAAAATATATATGCCGATAACATCTGTTGTACACCTCTCAGAGCATAAATATTTGGCATGTATAGTCCTATTAGCTATATCTTGTAGTCTGCCAAAAATGGGCGTGGTCCGCCCACTATGTAGGTTGTAAATCAGATGCACCCACAATTTCAGTGAATTATCACCCCACTTGGGAACATGGTGTGGGGTATTACTCTGTCGGTGAAACCCGACTGATACTTCCTTACTTGTTATTACATTTACAGACGTATTCGGGCGAGAATCACTAAACTTACAATTCAATATTTTAAATCAATTTATACTTTTTCGTCGAAAAATATTATTTGAAGTAGTAATCAGTTGTATGTAAGTGCACCCATAATTGAAATGTACATAATACAATAAAAAACCGGTAATTGAAATCAATACATTTATGTATTTTGAATGTGAATTGGCATCGACATTTAAACAGACATCCACATGAAATATATAGTTCAAACGGTATTTACAGGGATATTGATATCAGTATGAAAAGTAGATCATTACCTCGAAGTTCATATCATGAAATAATAATGAAAGGGACTGCGGCACAGAAATAAAACTTTACTTGAAATATTTAATTGAATTGGTGACCAATTCGACAAATTAAACCACAAAAGCTTAACAATTAAAACGGATGATAATATTAGAATGCACACCAGAAATTAAACTGGAACTGGAACACCGGCAGAACAAAGGATTCTAATTCTAAATCCATATTTAAGGTGAAGTGCAATTGACACTCGTATGAGCAATGGAATAGATGTGGAAAAAAATATAAGCAAACCCTTCCTCTATATTAAACTTTAAATCCTGGAAACTGTTCATACATCACAAGTTTTCCAAGGCTTTTCCTCATGTGTATCCTACCCTTTACTCTTTATATCAACCATTGCATGTTAATTGTGCACTTAAATTGTGTTTGTATGCAACTAGAATTTTTTGTAATTGTCGTGTAGATTATAAATAATTAAGAGTTTAACCCTTTCACTACCCTTGTACACTACAGTGTACACATCTTTAAATAAAAAATATTTAAAATATGATCGATCAAAATATATCCGTTTTTTCTTTAACAATCGTATTAATTGAGGTCATGGCATGCTACTACTATTTCATTGTAGTCGCGGTTTTTGTGAGCGAAGGTTGTGTTTTTTGCCTTAGCAGCGACTTTCGTGCCTATAAGCTGCAACAACAATAACAACTGAACTTTTTTTAACACCAACTAATTTTTTCTTAGTTACTAAAGGTTCAAGCAATGATCTTATGTTTTTACCACAAAAATTTGATCAACACTAAGGATAGGGCAATTTTTTGAAGTGAGTGTCACTTTAGTGTACATCAGTAGTCAACGGGTGCTAATTTGAGCATTTTCCTTGTGTTTTTCTGCAGTCATTTTTTTGTATAGTCTTGTAAAACAAGCATTGAACGTGGAAAAAATATTTTTAATATCTTCAATCAAAGGTAAGGCTAAGTAAGAAAATTTTGGTTTTTGTTGTTTTTGTTGTTGTTGTAATAGTTTGGTTTTTTTTTAAAGAAAATATGGATGGAGGGGGTGGGGAAATTTTTTTTTTAAATCGGCTATTTTGAGAGCCCTAAGCTGGAATCTGAGGTCAAAAAAATTATTCGTCCACAAACAAAAAGTGGGTAGTGAAAGGGTTAAGAGAATTGCATAATTACTCTGATAAGTGCTTATTTTCATAGGCGGAACCAGACGGGGATCGGAAATGTGCATAACATATACACATTTCTAAGTGCACTATCTTATGAAAGTGAGCGTGTATTCTAAAAAAGAAAGTCACATTTTTTTTTAATTTTAGGAAAAAGTTAAAATATTTTAAAAATTACAATTTATCAACTTATCTAAAGCTTTAAAAACTCCGGTAAATAAATCGGACGTTAAAATTAACTTTCCTTTAAATTTTAAAAATGAGCCGTTGATTCAGATGTCCCTTTTAGAGTGTAAGCAGTTGTAAATTAAAAATAACAAAATATAATTTTTTTATTCCGTCAGATTTTAACCCCCGAAGAACTATTCTAGGAAAGCCCGTGGCTATTTTCTGCAGTTAGTGTTGAATTCAGTAGCGTTTAAAGCGCTGTAGGCAAATAGGTTGTTCAAGTTTCGCGTATCCCTCACATCGAAGAGGAGTTTTATTAAATTTGTTATTAAAAATTTTTATATCCACAAAATGAATATCAACATTAAGGGACGTCCATCTTATCGAAAAAAAAAATTACCAAAGTCAAAGCCCATGGCAAAATTTCGTATAACACTAAAAAGTTGTTCCACGTCAGTGTTTGGTGCGTTGAGGTTTCTCAAAGCATACGCGAGGCATAGTAACATACACGGCGTTTGCTATTTGGCCAAGGACGAACTCACCTGGTTCGAGAGGTATGAATATGTATATACAGTATGCGAAATCCGTTTGCGCGCTCAAGTGCTTTATTTTTCGCTTATCTTAAAGTAAATTAGAAACGCGTCACACACACACATATACCTCCACCTACACTGCAACTCCCCCTCCACCCACACCGCACTCACACAGGCGAGCAGCATATGCCAAGTACTGAAGCAGCCCATTCCTTCCCTTAGCTCGTTGCCTGGGCCTACGGATTTGTCACGAAATTGCAATGACTCCACGCCATTGCCCTTGTTTCGTTTCCGCTGCTCCATCTCACCCTCGCAAGCCACCCTGCAAGACGCGCACAGCTGGAAATCTGTTTATAATAATAAAACTTATTCGCCAAATCGTCATTTACTCAAGAACGAAATCTAAAACTTTGATCAATTGTTATGATTTTTTTCACTTATTTAATAAAAGCAAAACTTAAAACTTCTATTTACTTGGCTCACATATTCAACTAGCGGCCATTTTATTCATATTATACAACCAAAGTGAATAAAGTTTAAAAAAATATTTCATATATAATGTTAATATTTAGTTGGTTATCCCTTTCGCCTTGGCCTTGGCAGCGATTCAACTGATACTTACTTACTTACGTAACTTGGTCAGAACAACCCGTTACCGGGCATCAACCTGACGTACGGCTTCTCTCCAGGCGCCTTCTTCAGTTCGAAATTCCAAGCTTGGTCAGTGCCTCCTCTACTTGGTATTTTCATCGTAGGCATGTCCTCCCGCGCCGTCTCTGTCCACCAACTTCCGTCGTCTCGAATGTGAAGCCAGTGAAGCCGCTGGGTGGTGATACGACTGACTATGTCAATATCGGCGTAGAGCTCGTACAGTTCGTGGCTCATTCGGATGCGGTAGTCGTCGTAAACGCGAAGATCTTGCGCAGCACTTTTCTCTTAAGCACTCCAAGTGTAGCTGCATCATTCTGTGAGATCACCCATGCTTCAGCGCTGTACAGCAATACGGGGATGATGAGCGTCTTATAGAGTGATAGTTCTATCGGTCGAGAGATGACTCTACTTCTCAATTGCTTACCGAGTTCATAGTAACACCTATTGGCAAGAGTTATTCTCCGCTTTATCTCCAAGCTGACATCATTATTGGTGGTAATGGTGGTGCCAAGATATGTTAAGTCCTTGACAGCTTCGAAGGTATAGTTTCCTGTTGCCAATTGGGAGTCACGGCGCAGCTTCTCCTTGCTTGTAGAAAACATATACTTCGTCTTGCCCTCGTTGACCGCCAGACCCACTTTGGCTGATTCACTTTCGATAGCCGAGAAAGCAGCGGTAACATATCGCTTGCTTTTTCCGACGATATCAATATCATCGGCGTACGCAAGGAGCTGGACACTTTTGTTGAAAATAGTGCCATCGCGGTGCACACCGGCTTTCCGTAGTACGCTCTCCATCAGGAAGTTGAAGAGATCGCAGGATAGGGGATCGCCTTGTCTGAAGCCTCTCACGCTATCGAAAGGATCGGAGAGTTCCGTTCCAATCTTGACGGAGCTTTGTGTGCTACTCAATGTCATCCTGCAGAGCCTCACCAGCTTAGCAGGGATACCGAGCTCAGACATTGTGGCGTACAGACAATCCCTTATCGGGCTATCAAAGGCAGCCTTATAATCGACGAAGAGATGGTGGGTGTCAATTTGCTGTTCGTGGGTCTTCTCCAGGATTTGGCGTAGTGTGTAGATCTGGTCGATGGTGGATTTGCCAGGTCTGAAGCCGCACTGATAAGGTCCAATCAGTGCCTTGGTGAAAGGCTTCAATCTTTCACACAGTACGCTCGACAGGACCTTGTATGCGATGGCAATAAGGCTAATACCCCGGTAGTTTGAGCAGATCGTCGGGTCGCCTTTCTTTAGCATAGGACAGAGCACACCAAGATTCCAATCGCTGGGCATGCTTTCATCTAGCCATATTCTGCAGAGAAGCTGGTGCATGCGCCCTACCAGCTCGTCGCCGCCAGTCTTGAATAGCTTTGCAGGCAGGCCGTCAGCACCCGCCGCTTTGTTATTCTTGAGTCGCTGGATTGCGACCTTGACCTCGTTATAGCTAGGCGATGGTATGTCATCATCGTCGTTGGTTGGTGGTATCGGGAACCTGTCTCCGTTGGCGGAATTGGTGTCATCGCCTGCTAATAAGCCGGAGAAGTGTTTCCTCCATAACCTTAGTATGCTCTGCGCATCGGTCACCAGATTGCCGTTTTTGTCTCGACAGGAAACTGCCCCAGTTTTAAATTCTTCGGTTAGACGCTTAGGGCCAGTTTCACAGTGGCTATTTAAATGTAATTTGCAAATTGAGTTTAAATCTTGTTTAAATTTCCTTGAGTTTCACAGTGCATTTAATTAAATACGGAATATTTGACATTTGAAGGTTAGCACAACTTGCCAAAAACATATGTTCAATTATGGAGGCAGCGCGAACTAAAAATTTTTCGTCGGCCGAAAGAAGTGAATTATTGGATATTGTGCAAATAATCCACAGTTTATATTATTTATGATACTACGGGATCATTTATATGTGCTATACCATGCAGTTGTATGTTTAATTTGATCTCTTATAATTCGCAATATTGTCCACGCAGCTTGCTTGCACATCCAAAATCAGCTGTTTATTTGTTTTGGATTGCAACTCTGTGCCGTACTTAAATATCCACAATCGGCGATTTAAATTGTAGTTAACTTCCAACTGTGAAACTGAAATTCCCTATTTAAACTGCAATCAGAGTTTAAATATCCACTGTGAAACTGGCCCTTAAGCTTCTGGTAAAATGGTCGGGTGTCATTCCTGTCTCTGCACATTTCGATTCCCTCGCGATTTTCCTGTTCCCGCTTCTTGCGTCTGAAAAGGCGCCTCTCTGCTTTCCTCATCTCCTGGTAATGCTCTCACACGGCTTGCGTTGCAGCCGACCGCAGGGTTCTTCTGTAGACGGCATTCTTCGCTGCCGTGGCCTGGCGACACTCCTCGTCGTACCATTGGTTCCGCGGCAGTGGGCGTTGGAAACCAAGGACGCTCTCCGCGGCAGTGCGCAAGGAGTGGGAAATATGGGCTCAAAGTTCGCCGGTGTCATCGGGGTGCGGGAAAGATTCGCCGAATATATTAGAGAGTTGAGCGGAGTAGGCTTCGGCTGTCCGTTGTGATTGCAGCTTTGTGACGTCCAGCTTTCGCTGTGTACCAGAGCGCACATCCTTCGCTATGCATAACCGCATGCGAATTTCGGCTGCAACAAGTAGGTGGTCCGAGTCGATATTTGCTCCTCGGAACGTACGCACGTCTAGTACACTGGGAGCATGCCTTCCGTCGATCACAACATGATCGATCTGGTTTCGTGCTCGTTGAGCGGGGGACAGCCATGTGACCTTATGGATATCGTGATGTTGGAATCGGGTGCTACTTACTACCATGTTTCGCGCCGCAGCGAAGTTGATCAGCCTCAGACCATTGTTCGAGGTGGTGTCGTGGAGGCTGAACTGTCCTACAGTTGGACCAAAAATTCGCTCTCGCCCTACCTTTGCGCTAACATCCCCGAGAACTATTTTAACGTCATGTGCCGGTAAGCGGTCGTACACGTCCTCGAGTCTCGCATAGAACGCGTCCTTCGTCGCATCGTCCTTTTCTTCTATTAAGGCGTGCGCGCAAGTCAGTCTTACGTTCAGGGGGGTGAACCGGAAGACTCAACTGATATTTATAAACAATATGGAGTCTTGCTGCCTGTATGAACACGGATTTTGTTACACACACTCTGAATAAAAGTTTTCCTTCTTTAGTAAAATAAATCATAACAATTGATTTAGTTTTCTTTTCGTTCTTGATTAATTGATTTGCCCACTTTTTCTTCGGTGTGATAATAGGGATTTTGCATACTGCACATGCTGAACAGAAACAGTATCACATACAGGGCTGTCAAGGCCAGGATTTTCGGGATTGGAATTTTTCATAATAATAATTTTGGTTTTTAAGTGTCGTACCTATTATTTTCATATTCGACTGAATACTGAAGTGAAAAGAAGTACGTAAAAAGAATAACGCATCAAAGTTCAGTAAAAATTTCTAATCGCATGGTTATTGTAAAATTAAATGTATACTTATATCTCGGAATCCCGCGGTTTTTTCCTTTAGGTCCGGGTTCCTGAGATTCAGCGTGCTGAGATTAACACTAACCACCACATATATTTCTCGTAGATTTTTCTGGTCTGCGTTGGTGATTATATGCTTGATCAGTTCCATTTTAATTGGCTTGAAATCGGTGGATCGATTCCAAACAAAAAGCACGGTAATTGGTTTAGAATCAGATTACTCATACTGGAACACGACATTGCCGGGTTTGACGGTTTGTCCTATGCGGCGGTTAAATATTAAACTTTTTGATAAGCTTTGCAAGTAAGTGTGATATACTAATAAAAATACACATTTCAATCTGGGAAATCGGCTAATGAACAAACTTCTCGTATCATTCCATTCCCAGTATTTACAGCATTACCGGCAAACGAAAGGACGAGTTTTTTGATTTTCTCGAAATATTGGCCAATACCACATATGCAACTTTCGATCAAATCCCTCAATATGAAAGTGTCGACCAAACATTAAAAGACTTGGGCGTGCAACCGGAAAGATATATGGAACTAATCTACAATTTGACCGTGGATGTGACATTGGCTGGCCATGTAAATGCGATAGATGGAGAAAGTATAATTTTTGCTCGGCAAATACTGACCGAGTTCGGGCTTTGCTATTTGACCAACACATACTTGGGCCCCGATTACTCGTCGCGCTATATGATATTCGGTGATCACCCGGAAGTTACTATACTGGATAAGAAAAGACGGCATCTGCAAGTGAAAACCGGCATGAGTCTAGAAATGAATGTGGAATATTCCATTACAAACTTTTCTAATGAGATCGGTGTAGGTTACTTTCGGATATGACGAATTTGTCAAGAATCCTGCATTTCAATTTAACATGTTCTACAAAAATTCAAGGTATATATACACAGCGCCTACGAGACTATGCGTCTGGGTAGTGGCTTTATACCTACGGAATTTGGTGTTGAAATTGAATCTATCATGACGGAAATCATAGCCGCTGAAGGTCTGGAAAAGTAAGTTATTCGAAGCTAGCATGTGGTAAAGAACTGAGGTTGTTTTGTGCTATTTGTAGAGCCGCTACCGTTGCGCAGCGTAAATGCCGTTTCCAGCACGAATCCAATTTGACCCACTTTCCAATTTACACACGAAATATGTGCATACAGGAGTGTCGTCTCAATATGGCGATGGAGCTATGCAATT
Organism: Neria commutata; assembly: GCA_963457695.1. Lineage (NCBI taxonomy): Eukaryota > Metazoa > Arthropoda > Insecta > Diptera > Micropezidae > Neria > Neria commutata. The sequence goes on from OY735246.1 coordinate 45,148,312, forward strand.
GTATACCGCATTTTTATCCTAATCGAAGTGAGTGAACAGTATTCTAGTGCCTCACGAAAAAAAATACGAGAGCGACTTGCCAAGAAAAATTGTCTATTTGAATTTTTACTATGAATTACTATGACACTTACCGCATTTATAATGACCTTATTAGACCCCTGCATTAATATATTCGTTTTGGCAACAACATACTGTACGGGACCTCAGTATTCGAAGATTGTAAACAACGAAGCGAATAGAAACTAGAACCAGCGAGCGTAGGTTCTCGGTTTTATTCGTATTCATTTCTTTCGGCTACTCTGCACATTCGTATTCGTTGAGCAGACAACACTGCTCGGTTTCTATTCAGTAACCGCGAACTTTGCAAAGTAATCGAAGATTTACTGTTTAACCGAATATTTCGGCTAATATTCGGAATATTAATATGATTTTATAAATTTTTAAGTTGTTCATAAATTGTATCGATTGTTAATTTTACAACGTTCAACAATTCCTCTTCTTTAGTAATGTGCAACAGAAACTTATTTCCTTCTGTTCAATGTATGTACGTACATATATTCGAATATTCAAACACACTAGTATTCGAATACTTTTTTCACGTTTACCCGCTTCGACCGAATATGAAAAAACAGTGTACGTCTACTCCCTTCTCTTCGAAACTTCTCGTACACTAAAGCCTCGTTCACATTCGACTTTTGCTTCGCTTTGCTTCAGAATTTCGCTTTGACAGATAAGTTCAATACATGCTTTTATATGAGGCTTGCTAAATAGTACGCGAGGAAAGCGAAGCGAAGCAAAATGTTGGGCAACTCTCAACTTTTGTGCGCTTTGCCAATCAGCTGTTGAAATTGTTTGTTATATTTTTCATTTTCTCGTGCGCTTGCGTTTTCAATTTAGACACTCGCGAATTTCAAACATTAGTAGCATAACTACTACTACTTCAATTATATCAGTCAAATCCAAAGTTAAAGCGTTCATTGTAGCAAACCTTCTACTTTTCACGCTTTGTTATTGAATCTCGAACTGTCAAGCAAAGCGAGGAAAGTCGAATGTGAACGAGGCTTAAGAGAGCAGTGCTCGTATGCTGTTGCAAAAACCGGTCTCACGGACGCGCCGGTACCCCTATAACCGTTACTTTCGCCTGTGAGCAGTGTAGCCAGATGGACGACACGGTCGTCATTTGGATGATTTTAGGGTCTAAATGACGATGGATGATTTCAAAGGCAGAAATAACGATTTTTGAAACATTGTAATGATAAAACAAGTAAGGAAGTATCAGTCGGGTTTCACCGACAGAGTAATACCCTACACCATGTTCCCAAGTGGGGTGAAAATTCACTGAAATTATGGGTGCATTTTATTTACAATCTACATAGTGGGCGGACCACACCTATTTTTGGCAGACTACAAGATATACTTAATAGGACTATATATGCCAAATATTGATGCTCTGACAGGTGTACAACAGATGTGATCGGCATATTTTTATTACTGCCCCCATGGTGGGCGGACTACGCCCATTTCTGGAGAATCGAAGGTATTCCTACCAGGAACGAAGTAACCAACTCTGGACGCTCTGGTGTATATATTATGGAAGTTAAGAGGATTTTTCGTTTATCGTCTATATAGTGGGCGGACCACGCCCATTTTCTTGTATGGCATCTAAGACCTATATATCAACTTTGGAGCCGAATTTCATTCATTTATATTCGTAACTAGTCAATTGGGAGCCATTTTACCCGAAAAATTTTGCCGCTTATATAGTGGGCGGACCACGCCCATTTTTTCGTATGACATAGATGACCAACTCCTTAACTTGAATACCAAGTTTTATTCTTTTCAATGAGTAATTAGACAAATTACAGCAATTTGAACGTAAAAAAACCGAGGTAGTGGGACTTACAGGCCTATAATGGGCGTGTCCTTCGACCGATTTGGCTAATCTCAGAACTTAAACTAAGTTAAGATTCACTCTAACTGTGTACCAAATTTGGTCCAAATCGGACAACTCATTCTTTCTATCCTGAGCGGACAGACAGACAGACAGACAGACAGACAGACAGACAGACAGACGGACAGACTGACAGACTGACAGAAGAACAACCGGAAATCAAAAGAGAAAGTGTTTCTGATCATTTCTATATACTTATGTCTATACCTAGGATGGCTCCTTTAATGCGTTACAATTTTCGCACAAAGTTATTATACCCTATTACCATAGGTGTAGGGTATAAAAATAAATCACAGGCAGGTAATATAGACAGATTTTGATACAAGCTCTAGTAGGGAAACTGTCAAATAAGTAAATAAATAAATAAAAAAGTGATCAATATGACATTCCTATCTTTTTCCTTTTTTCTTCTTCTTTCTTATTTTTCTCTTTTACGTTGTACTCATTACTGGTAACACGCGCATTATTAATTACATAATTAAATTACAATATTTAAAAAAGTCTTTGTTGAAAGACGGCAACCCTGATATGATAATTTGTTATACATAAAATTTTTTCGGTCGGGCAACGTATGGCTGCATGCAGCATCATCACCAGATTTGTCTTGCTATATAATAACTTCTTACTTCGTTGTCAACATTCGTGGCTATAAGAGCCACATTCGCTAGCAATAAAATTTATAACTTCGGGCTTTACACTTTTTCTATTTCGATAGCTAACAAAAAAGTTTGTTAGCTTTACAGTCTTCTTATTTAAATAGGGTTTGACTACCGGAATCCCAACAGAAACCTTTAAACGTCTTTTTACAGAGAGCTTTAGCTTCAAAGACTATCGGTAGATTTAATTTGAATAAATAAAACAAAATATTAGCTTTAATGGTAAAAAGTTAATAGATTGATGCATATAATAGATTTTTCTTTTAAATTGGTTCGAGAACTGTAAAATACTTGTAGGGACCTAGTTCAGACAATAAATGCAATAAAAAATGTAAGCTTATATAAGTATATTTTCCAGAGTTAAAGAAACTTCTTAGAATATGTATTATGTCTGCCTCTGCTTAACCATTGCAGTTGGCCAGCCGAAACCTGTGTGTGAGTACAAAGTTCTGATATCCTGCTTGTCACAACATAAAGGTAAGTCTTATGCTGACATGCTTTAATAAAACAATCTGAAAATTTTACGTAATGAAAAACTTTCTTTTCATGCGTACATGCCTTAATAGATTTCCTATTGAAGTTAAATACTCAGAACGGCGAACACAACCGAAAAGATGTGCCTTGCCATTGTCTGCCAAATTGCCAGGATGCATTTGTGAGCATTACGAAGACTGTAAGTATGGAACTAAAATATAGTACACGTACTGTCAAAGTGCTGAGCTGTTCGCCTCCTACATTCTCTTTTAGATTCACAAGTCTGACAGCATGTTCACAGGCACTACTGTCACCATAAAGGCGAGAACTTGGCCGCACAATCGCCTAAAGCGTCAGATGGTATTTTCATTCATGGATCTTTTGGGTGCATATTACCGTGATATGCTTTATGGGCATATTTACTTTCCGTAGTATTTTAATATTTAATTTGTTAACAGTTTCCATTGGTGGTGCGGCTGGTCTGTTTCTGGGTTTCAGCGTTTTGGGTGCCATGGAGATAATATACTTCTTTACGCTGCGCCTGTTGTGCCATCTGTGCGGGCATAAGTATCATTAACTAGCTTTTGAACTGTAATATTTTAGCTTACATAATGCATATGCAGCGATGGAAGGCCACTTGACCTGGCTTTTTATTCGAACTCGAAACTAAGTGGTAAAAATTTCAGCTTCTTGCATGCAACTCAATAAATTTATATATTTCGCCTCCCATTATTATAATTTAATTTATTTAATAACAGATTCAAAGCAAAAGGTGCTACTTCACAAGTCAGGTAATGTCGCGATAGCTTGGACGGATTTACTAGATAACGTTGTTCTTTAAGTTCAATCAATGGCACAACTTCAGCTTTGAGTTTTATGTTTTTGGTCTGGAATACGGATAATTAAAAGAGCTTTTAGGGTCACGTACCCCTAAAGGGAAAAAAACGGGAATACTTATAAGGTCACTTTAGGTTTCGGAGTGTTAAACAGACCGTTTTCATAGTAGAAACATAATTTTCACAGTTAAAAGCTCAGAAATATTTTACGAAATATTTTTTTTAATTTTTAAAGGGTTTTGGGACGGCTCAAAAAAATATTTTTATATCGTATCGTGTTGGGTATCATTAGAAAGCGCTACGCCTATGGATTCCAAAAAAATTTTTATAATTATAGTAGTTATATAGATTATAGTGTATTACTCACAGATTACTGGAAAACTGCAGTTATATTCGAAATATTTATATATCGATGTTTTTTTTTATTTTTAAGGTTAACCCACTCAGACAAAAATCCCTCTGAAAAAATTTTTTTTTTGTTATATCGCGTATACGCGTATATATATATTATATCGTAAATACTGTTAAACCTCTGAGCCGGGTTCGAACCCACGACCTGCTGAATGCAAGCACGAGATTCTACTTACTCAGCCAGACAGTGAATTGTTTTTCTTTCTATAGAATCCCACTATAAACGATCTCATTATATACTAAAATCGCTTAACCCTCTAACTGGCCAATTTTAGTTTTTGATGAATAAATTATCATATACTAATTAATATGTGAAAAACAAGAATATGAAGTCAGATTTAAAAAAAAACAAGTAAGGAAGTATCAGTCGGGTTTCACCGACAGAGTAATACCCTACACCATGTTCCCAAGTATGGTGATAATTCACTGAAATTGTGGGTGCATTTGATTTGCAACCTACATAGTGGGCGGACCACGCCCATTTTTGGCAGACTACAAGATATACCTAATAGGACTATACATGCCAAATACAGTAAAATTCGCTTAGCTGCGCAGAATTTCGGTGCACAGATTTTTGCGCACTTAAACGAAAAACGCACTTAACCGAATTTTTTTAGCTGCGCAAATGAGGCAGCTATCCGACATAATATGTACAAGTACATGCAAATCATACGCATTGTATGAATTAACCTTCCATATATCACATGAAAACATCAAAGTTATTTTTAGGAATATATCTTATTTAAGAAACATTGGAAAATATTCCTGAGATCACATAGAAAATGATATAGTTATTGCAATACATATGTACAAGTTACATAAACACAAACATATACTGAACAGATTTCCTTTTAACATGAAAATATTTACTTAAAAAAATTAGTTATTTTACTTTGATTCAAATTTTTTATCGAAAGCTTTAATATTTGTTCTTCGATTTCAAAAATTAAATCCGTGTTTTTTGCGTTACAAGTGAAATAACGTTGCAGTACGTTTAATGCGGAAAGTGCTTCTTTTCGTGTAGGCGGATTGCCATCGTTATTGTTGTCATCACCTACGTCATCTTCCGAATTTCCACCTTCAGAATGTTCCGCATCATCTAGGTTTTGAATAATCTGCTCTTCAGTGAGCTGGCCATAGCATTGCAGATCGACATCGCAGTTAATGTATTCGTTTCTGTTTGGTATTGTATCAAGAAAAATGTCCTCGATTTCGCTTTCTGCTTCAATTTCCTTATCCGTACCGAATCCTGCCTGAAAAGAGTTATGTGAAATGAACATTAAACTTATGTATTTAACGAAACTTCTCATTATCATTTCACATTATGTAATTACCTTTTTAAAACAGTTTTTAATAGTCTGAGGCTTTACCATCCACCATGCCCGTTTTATGTAGTAAAGTGAATCCAAAACATTGATAGATTTCAGAAACTCCGTCACAGTCATCTCACGCTCCAAAGCACACAACTGCTTCTTTACAATAATTTGCCTGTACTGTACTTTGAATGCATGGATAACGCCCTGGTCGAGAGGCTGAATCAACGCAGTTGTGTTTGGAGGGAGAAATTCAATGTCAATATTTCCCAGCTGGGCAGTTACTTTGTGGCAAGCAGCGTTGTCCACGAATAAAACAATTTTTTGGTTTAACTTTTTCATGTCCTTGTCAAGCGATAGTAAAATTTGATTCCACAAATCTGATGTCATCCATGCGTTTTTATTTGCGAAGTATGGCAAAGGAATTTCTACATTTCGAAAGCACCGAGGATTTTTGGACTTCCCGATGACATACACTTTTTTGTAGGAACCAGTCGCATTGCACAAAAACAGCAAAGTGAGTCGAGCCTTCTGAGTTTTGCGACCTTTTGGCTGATCGCAGTTTCGAAAAAATGTAGCATTTGGCAAAGCTTTAAAATAAAGACCCGTTTCATCTGCGTTGAAAATATCTTCTGCTTCATACTTTTTCAAAACATCGGGTAAAACTGTGCTGATGTAGTGGCAAGCACCTTCTTCGTCGTTATCTTTAAGCTCACCGTGAATTTTGCCGTACCTGATGTTATGGCGCTTCCTCCACCGCCACAGCCAGCTAGCATTCGGTTCAAAATCGTCGTTCATCTTTACTGCCAATTCCTTTGCTTTATTTATCAGTATCAAGCTCGTTATTACTGCATCATGCTGTCTTTGCTGGTCAAACCAAAACAGCAATGCTCTTTCCAATTTCTCATGGGGGCTAGCCCTTTGGCGCCGGCGCTTAAGGTCGCCAGTCTTAGCAGAAATTTTGATGTCATCTTCTTTTTTTAAAACGCGGTTTATTGTCGAAATATGGCAATTATATTGCTTGGCCAGGTCATGTTTTTTCTCGTTATTTTGCACTGCTTCTATAATTTTAAGCTTTTGCTTAAGTGACAATGCCGGCACACGTCGTCCCATTTTTATTTTGATTTAGAGATGGGCGCTCAGATGTAGAGCGATAACTTATAAAGGTGTACATAAATGTAATTCGATAGAAAGTTATGGCAGAGCGATTTCTTTAAGTGCAGCTAAGTAAAACCTTTTCCACTGGAAATTTTAATTCTGAGACACTAATTTTGACGCAGCTAAACGAAATGCGCAGCTAAGCGAAACGCAGCTAAACGAAAATTTTCCATACAAATACTGAATTATGGTGCACCCGTAATATGATTTTGCGCACTTATCCGAAATGCGCACTTAAGCGAAGACGCAGCTAAGCGAATTTTACTGTATTGATGCTCTAACAGGTGTACAACAGATGTAATCAGTATATTTATTTCACTGCTCTCATGGTAGGCGAACCCCGCCCATTTTTATACCCTACACCTATGGTAATAGGGTATAATAACTTTGTGCCAAAATTGTAACGCATTAAAGGAGACTTCCTAGGTATAGACATAAGTATATAGAAATGATCAGAAACACTTTCTCTTTTCATTTCCGGTTGTCCGTCTGTCCGTCTGTCCGTCTGTCCGTCCGTCTGTCTGTCTGTCTGCGTGTACGCAAAAAAAAGAAAGAAGGAGTTGTCCGATTTGGACCAAATTTGGTACACAGTTACAGTGAACCTCGGGTTAGGTAAAGTGTTAAAATTATTCAAATTACCCGAAGGACACGCCCACAACGGGTCTTTAAGTCCCACTACCTCGGGTTTTTTTCGATTAAATTGCTATAATTTGTGTAATTACTCATGGAAAAGAATAATACTTGGTATTCAAGTTAAGAGGTAGGTCTTCTATATCTCAGGAAAAAATGGGCGTGGTCCGCCCACTATATAGCCGGCAAATTTTTTTCGGTGAAATGGCTCCCAATTAACTAGTTACGAATATAAATTAATGAAATTCGGTTCCCAAGTTGATATATAGGTCTTAGATGCCATACAAGAAAATGGGCGTGGTCCGCCCACTATATAGGCGATAAACAAAAAATCCTCTTAACTTCCATAATATATACACCAGAGAGTCCAGATTTGGTTACTTCGTTCCTGGTAGGATTATCTTTTAATTCTCCAGAAATGGGCGTGGTCCGCCCACCATGGGGGCAGTAAAATAAATATGCCGATAACATCTGGTGTACACCTGTCAGAGCATCAATATTTGGCATGTATAGTCCTATAAGGTATATCTTTTAGTCTGCCAAAAATGGGCGTGGTCCGCTCACTATGTAGATTGTAAATCAAATACGCCCACAATTTCAGTGAATTATCACCCCACTTGGGAACATGGTGTAGGGTATTACTCTGTCGGTGAAACCCGACTGATTGCTTCCTTACTTGTTTCTTATGATATAGATGACCGACCCCTTAACTTGATTACCAAGTATTATTCTTTTCAATTAGTAATTAGACAAATTACAGCAATTTGAACGCAAAAAAACCGAGGTAGTGGGACTTACAGGCCCATTGTGGGCGTGTCCTTTGGCCGATTTGACTAATTTTAACACTTTACCTAACCCGAGGTTCACTGTAACTGTGTACCAAATTTGGTCCAAATCGGACAACTCCTTCTTTCTTTTTTTTGCATACACGCAGACGGACAGACGGACAGACGGACAGACAGACGGACAACCGGAAATGAAAAGAGAAAGTGTTTCTGATCATTTCTATATACTTATGTCTATACCTAGGAAGGCTCCTTTAATGCGTTACAATTTTGGCACAAAGTTATTATACCCTATTACCATAGGTGTAGTGTATAATCAATAGGTATCGCTCCAGGTGCAAAAAGGTGTACCCACCTTTGGGCGGGCTTGCCTGTTACAGCGTAAAAAAATGATGATTAGTCCATAGTAAGATTTATTTAAAAAAAGTTTTACTTCAAAACATTTGAAATAAAAAGGTGATAAATAAAAGTTAAATTATTTTAAGTATATGATATAAAAAATGTATGGTTTAGCGAATATCAGCTGGGGGCGAATAAGTTCGCATATAAGCAGTCCTCATTATGGGACTTGTAATTGGTGGTATACCCACTGTTTTATTTTCGGATTCGGTAATGAGCATATATAAGTAATTTCTCTTCGGAAATCAGGCAATTTCAAATCATGTCTGCACTTAGGGTCTGAATCGTGAATGCGATGATAGAGTAAGTACGACAGTCATGTCCAGCATGTGATAAAATAAGCGCAATGTAAATTTTTTTGATCTTCAGACGAATGTGACAGCGCTCTAATAAGCTATTATATAACGGCCAACCATGTGAAAGCTATACTCTTTCACAATTTTCGGGAAGTTGATTTCTACGTATTATTTTTGTTTTCTATCAAAACAGTAGCGTTTAGTCCTTGAGCGGTGGCAGCGGAAGAGATGGCTAAACACCAGCATAAGTGGAAACTAGTCGTACACATTTTGTATCTTTCTTTTGCGGTAATTTTTATGGAGGATGAGAGAAGGTAAATGCCACTAGAACTTGTTAAATGCCGTATATAATTATCTAGTTGTGCAAAAGCTTCATTGGATATTTGAATATCAGGATCTATAATGCTGTCATCGCTGTCTAAATCATCCTAGCTTACGCTATTGTCATCTGCAGAATCATCATTATCTATTACATATTGATGCTTTATTTATTTATTTATTTATCATCTATCGAGTTAAACTCTCTTAGACTTAGCAATAATACAGTAATATCTTAAAAATATTATAGTAATAAATACAATTTTGACTAAAGTCAATTCAAATCAAACAGAGCAAGAAAAAAAAACGTAATGTTTAGAGCAAATTCAGCAGTTCCTTTTTAAATATATTACGAGATCGAGAAATATCTAGTTCATTATGAACAGAGTTAAACTCAATGCAAGATTTCGAAATAGGATCAGATCTACTGTAATTTGTCGTTGCTCGAGGTGTTAAAAAAAAATGCTGTCTACTTCTTAATTGTCTTGAAGGAGCATATATTGGAAAGAGAGATAAAAGCGCAGAGCAATCAATCTTATTGCAAAGTACGTCTCTGGCTAACATTATTAAATAGTATTTACGCCTGGCTTCAAGCGATTTTAGGTCTATTAGAAGACAACGTTGCTTATATGATGGCCAACAATCGCCGTCCCAACCGGTTTTCTTAAAGGCAAATCTGGTAAATCTCCTTTGTACTGCCTCAATACGGTTAATGGTAACCGCATATGAGGGACTCCATATACTACATGCATACTCTAGATTTGACCGCACTAGGAATACATATAGGGATTTAAGCGTATAAGGATCTTTGAACTCACTGGAGTTACGTTTAATAAATCCCAATAATTTATTGGCTTTTGAAACAATAAAGTCAAAATGACTGTTGAAATTAATTTTGTTATCAAAAATTACCCCTAAGTCGGATTGACTTTGTACGTTAGATAATAAACTACCTTGTATATTGTAACTATGGATTAGAGGCCATGGTGATCTTGTGAAACTTATGCTTTTACATTTAGATATATTTAAGTGCAAACAATTTTCTGTACACCACTTGGACAAAGAAAGCACATCTTCTTGTAATAAAATGCAATCTTCAATCGTCCTGATCGATCTAAAGATCTTTAAATCGTCAGCATAAAGAAGACAATTCGAGTTATTAATAACACCCGGGAGGTCATTAATGAATAATATGAACAACAAGGGGCCGATGTGACTCCCTTGTGGAACACCAGAGAAATTATGTATAATTTTAGATACTGTTGACCCGATTTTGACAACTTGTTTACGGTTACATAAATAGTTTCGAAACCAATTTAGTAAATTGGCATGTATTCCTAAGTATTCTAGCTTTTTTATAAGCGCATTGTGTTGAACTTTATCAAAAGCTTTGGAAAAGTCAGTGTATATAGCATCCACTTGTCCACCACTCTCCATTCCCTTGAGACAGTAGCTAGCAAAAAGTGCTAGGTTAGTAACTGTAGATTTTCCACTAACAAATCCATGTTGTGCATCTGAAATGCCATTTCTTACTTCCCAATATAACCTCTTCTTCACTATGGACTCGAAAACTTTGGGAATCAATTTAAGTTTTGAAATGGGTCTGTAATTGATTACCTCATTTTTCGAGCCTGACTTGTGAATCGGGGTTATATAGGAGATTTTCCATGTATCCAGAAATTCACCTGATGAAAGAGACATATTAAAAATTTTAGTTAGCGGCTTGGCCAGATGAATACACATTATTTTTAAAAATGAAGGAGTTACATTATCTGGCGAAACTTTATTACTTTCTTCTAATGCAGCTAATTGTTCTTTAACCTCATCGATACTTAGCTGCATGACACCTAAATTTGTGATTGGTATAAGACCATGAAAAGTATCATCATGCACAATTTTTTCAAAATTGGATTGGAATTACGTTGCCATCATATCGCATATTTCTTTCTCATCATTTGAGCTTCGATTTTCATACGTCATTAAAGCCGGAAAATGCGAGTGTCCCGCCTTTTCCAGGTCGCGATTGCAGCTGCTGGAGTCAGACGTGGTGAGAACCGATCAACTAAGTTCCTTGCCACCATCGAAAATCCTCCGCTTTATTAAAAGCTCAGGAAGATTTCAGTAAAAGGAATCAGCTTACCAGTACAATGGACAAATACTTGTCTGCGTGCTGGTAGGTTTTTCATATTCCGACAACAACAAAAAAAAAAAAGCCGGAAAACCCAGGGAATTGCGTTTTCCATTTAAAAAATGCCAATTTATTTTAATCAATTTTTGAGTAGCTTCTTCGCTCATAAGCGATAAATTGAAACGTTTACGATTAGTTTCCATGTTCACAACCACGAAACAATTATTTCTAAGTGCCCTAGAAATTATTATAGAGATAAAATATGTAAAATTATTTATGAGTATAATTTGCATAATTGGAAATAATGAATATTTTTTTTACCGGGAACATATACAATAAAAATTATAGTATCTAACATAAACACCGTAGCTATACAGTGATAATTTTTTAGTTACAGTTGAAGGCCGATAACTAATTTTTTTGAATTTTTGAATATTCACTTCACGGTAAAATATTTTTTTTTTTCATTTCACACGAATTTTCGACTTCGATTGATCACAGATGCTTGTATCAATGCGCTAAGAACATTAAAATCATATATTCACGTTGCTTTGACAGTTTTCCACATAATTGCGTAGTTATAAATGTGAAAATTTATAACGACGTTACGCTATTGCTATTTTGCTTAACCCCGCCTTTTTTTAAATTTTTTTTTTATTTTTATTTATTTATTTATTTAGTATTCAGTCTACAGAAGAAAATTCTTACAGACTATATAAAAAGACAATTAATTAAAAATAGCATAGAGGTTCAACTTAAATTTGTAAATACTAACATTGAAGTCAATATATTTTTCATATTTGTTGCATAATCTAACGCATCGGGATATTGGCTCATTACACGCATAATTGGTTTTATGAGTAGCATCAATAAACAAGCGCTTGTTCCTTAAATTTCTCTCAGGAATGTGAACATTGAATAAATTGCATAACTGTGGGCAGTTGATATTTTCATTTATCAAGCCAAAAACGAAGATTAAGGAAGAGTAAATTCTCCTGTCATGCAAAGATTGCAGACCCAACAGTTTTCTTCTACCGATATACGATGGGAGATCACACTGCCATTCTAGTCTTCGCAAAGCAAATTTAGTAAAGATTTTTTGAACCTTTTCGATTTTGTTGGAATGGACCCCGTAGTAGGGATTCCAAATTAAGGAGCAGTAGTCCAAGCGACTTCTGACCAGGGAAACATAAAGTGATTTTAGAGTAACAGGGTCCTTAAAACCTTCAGTGTTTCTTCTTATAAAACCCAGCAAGGAGAAAGAATTACTGACAATATAGTCAATATGTTTACAGAATGTAAGCTTCTGGTCAAAAATAATACCTAAATCTTTGACTTCAAAGCAGCGGTGAAGAGAGCAACTTCCCAGGAGGTAGTTGTAATCGATGCTTGCAGGCTTTTTAGAGTAGGTTACCACGCAGCATTTCTTTAAATTTAAGAAAAGATGGTTTCCGATACACCAGTCTTCAAATGCCAGTAAGTCAGATTGAAGTTTAAGGCAATCGGAAATCTCGCGAATTTTATAGAAAAGCTTGACATCATCAGCGAACATTAAACAATTTGCAAATTTAAAGCAATTAGGCAGATCGTTGATGAAGATTAGAAATAAAAGCGGACCGCAATGTGTCCCTTGCGGTATGCCTGAGCATGCGTCTATTAAGGTATCCGACTTGGTTGACTCAATCTTAACGTAGAGCTTTCTATCCCTAAGGAAACTAGAAAAAAATGCCAAGAGTTTTCCACTGACTCCTAGAATACGCAATTTCTCCAGAAGGATCGAATGATCAACTTTATCAAACGCCTTGGAGAAGTCAGTATAGACAACGTCCATCTGAGAATGTTCTTCTAAAGCGCTTATAATTTGTCTAGTGATCAGAGCCAAGTTAGTTAAAGTGGATCTACCTGGGAAAAATCCATGTTGATACACCGAGATAGTGGCTTTCAAATAATCAAATAATTTAATTTTGATTATATGATCAAACAGTTTCGCTTAGTGCTTTGTTTCACAATTGGCCTATAATTGTTAACATTATTGCGATCGCCAGATTTAAAAATTGGTATTACAGAGCATAATTTCCAAGAATTTAGAAAGACTCCCCTTTTCAAACAAACACGAAACAGCGACGAAATTGGAATTGCTACTGCTTCTGAAAAAAGTTTAAAAAATAATGGAGGGAATCCCTCCAAATCAATCTTGGGATTCGCTTTAAGATTTGAAATTGCTAGGATTACGTCATCGGTAGAAATTTCAAAGCCACTGATAATGCTTTCCGAAGAAGATATATCATCTAAGGTTTGTGGGGAATCATATTTCTCATATACCTCATGAAAAAATTTTGCGAAAAGATTACACGAGTCCAATATATTGTCAGATACCTCGCCGTCATATTCGAGACTAGTTGGAATACCAATAGTTTTTCTTTTAGAGTTAATGTACTGCCAAAATCTTTTAGGATCCGCTTTAAGTTTCGATTCAATGTCAAGCATGTATTGACTAAATAAGAAATTGTGTAGGCAGTCAAACTCTTTTCTATATCTCAAAAATTTCAAGCGTGCATCATCATCGTTGTATGCTTTGAATCTCTTGTAGGCCTTATTTTTTACGTTTTTCAGGTGACAAAGTCTCGAATTAAACCAAGGTGGTTTATTTCGGGAGATTTGTCGTTTCTTAGGAACGAAATTATTGATAGCGGTTAGGAATATCTGCTGCAAGATGTCATAAGAAGCATTAGGACAATATGAAGATTCCAAGAACGACCAATCAGTGGAATTTAGATAATCATTAAGAGAATAATTTGCTTTGGCAAAATCGTATTCAGGCATGGTATCCGATGATACGCTAATAAAGTTGTAAAATTCAAATTTAAGAACAAGCGCATTGTGGTGAAGGCTATTCAATGATAAGGGAGAGATACATTCTTCGCAAGTTATTTTTAATTCATTAGTAGCAAATATAAGATCCAAGATCTTGCCATTACGGTTCCAGATGGGGTTATATTGATTAAAACTATTTGAAAACATAGAACTAATGACTAGTAGCTCAATATCAGATTTGAAGTTACTTGGTAGAATCTTATTTTTATGGTGCAACCATGAGATATTTGGCAAATTAAAGTCGCCAAGAAATAAAATTTCATCGCATTGGTTAGAATTATTGACAACAGAAGTAAAATTGTCCAAGTGCTTTTGATAGACATTTATGTCACTACTCGGAGGTATGTAAGATAATAAAAAAATTATTTTTTTATTATTAATACATTTAACCTTTACACAAATTTGTTCAATTGTATTATCAGAATGTTCTAAAGCAATAATGTTACTACATAGGTCTGCTCTAACCGCGAGCAGAACACCGCCACCACGTTCCATTCCAGTGGAAAAATTCTGATGAGGATATGGAGTCATTTAGCGAAGTCTCTGTAAGGGCAATGACATCGTATTCATGCAGAGATACTTCTCGGATAATCTTGGAAGCTTTCGTGCGCATGCCACTAACGTTTTGATAATACAAAGCATAGTTTGAGAGCATGCTAAATGTTGGGGGAGTAGCTAGGCTATTATTGGCGGCTGGGTGGGTTTTCGGAAAAAATGAAACGGGCGAACTTTGACATCAGCTGGCCAAACGGACGAAATGATAAGCTTATCATACGAGGACGCCGTAACACCAAGTTTGAAGTTGACGTACTTTAGCGGTTCAGTGGTCGCACCTTTTTTAGTGAGTTTGGAGCAAGACAGATTATGTTTATCTATACCGGCCCTGTTGGCGATGTAATCAATAAGATATTCTTCGGTGACATAGGGCGGGAATGGCGATACGTGCAGCCATTTCTTCCTAGAAGGGATACCGATACCAGAATCCATGTTCGAGCCGACCACCACGACCTCTGCCCTCGGGCGTCTTGAACCAGCAACTGTGATCCATTCACTATTTGGCAGCAAAGGGGCAGCAGACGGGGTTGTCGGTGGAAGTGCTCGAGGAGTAGAGATGAAAGCAGCAGCAGCAGGTGGACCATTATTAGTCGTAAGCAGACCAACAGCAGTGGTAGTGGCGAATGAAGAAGGATCAGCGGCAGTAACGGTAGCATATGAAGCAGTAGTTGCGGGAGCGCGAGGCTTGAGAACGGTAGCGGGCATAGATGGCCGCGACATGGTTGAAGAAGGATCAGCGGCAGTAACAGTGGCATATGAGGCAGTAGAAGCGGGAGCTCGAGGCTGGCGAAAAGCAGCATTGTCAGCGGGCGAACTGGTGTTTTTCGGTACAGTGGGGCGCTTTTTATTAACAGCTTTATTGGCAGTATTACACGTTAAAGCCGATAGGCTTTTCTTCATCTCTTTAACTTCTTCAGTTAAAAGAGAGATTGTAGGAGCAACATCATACTGTCGCATTTGCGACTGCAGCGAATGAATCTCGGTATGCAAGCCACAGACTTTCTCCATTAGAAGTTTCTTGTCTTCTTGCAAAGAAATGATGATGGAGAGTGCGTGAGCATTATCGGTTCTGAGCGCTGCCAGTTCATCGAGCACTTGTTGAAGAATGAGGCATTGCCCTTGATGCGTCACGTGCATGTCTTCAGCGCGCGACGTAGAAGAAGAAGAAGTTGTTGTTGTTGGAGCAGTTGAAGAATTTTGGCACAAAACCGGTTTTTGAAGCGATTGTTGTGCCGACGCTGGTGACTTTTGGCCGAGCACTTGATGCGTCACGTGCATTGCTTGTGCGTGCGACGTAGTTGAAGAAGTTTATGTTGTTGAAGTAGTTGAAGAATTTTGGCACAAAACCGGTTTATGGGGCAATTGTTGTGCCGACGCTGGTGAATTTTGGCATTGCACTTGCTGCTTCACGTGCAAAGCGCTGATCAGTCACCGCGTATCGTATTTAATCGGAGCGCAGACAAAACCTACCCTACCCGAACTCATACATGCGTTCGCTCATTGCGTATTTAATCGGCGCGTAACGCAGAAATTATAACCCAATTTGGTTTTTCTCACACGTTTACGTCTGCTCTGATGCTCAGAGAGGATGAGAGAATGACATTGCATTGTACTAAAAACAGTGCTGCCACTGCTCTTCGATTTTAATTTAGAACTAAAACCGGATTATTATTGCTATTATAAATTCTTAAAAGTAGACCACAATAAATATATCTAAAAATTTAGATAATTCTGTGTCATAGATTTTATAAAGAATGTATAATTTAACCTCACAAGCAAAATGAACAGCGTGCTTACTTTGTGCACGAAACTATATGGCAGCACGGCAGCAATAACCAAGACAGATACCTGCAAAAGAGCCACAGCTGCGACACGATTTTCACTGAACGGCCCAAATTTTGCCGTTACGAATAATTCCGCTCACAAAAGATACGCGGTGACTGATCAGCGCTCAAGTCATGCGCATGAGACGACGTTGTAGAGATCGAGTTAGCAGCAGTAGGCCGAGTTAAGGAACGTATTCCTTATCCCAGTAACATAACAAAACGTTCAAAACAATACTGATAAAGATGTTTTGATGCATGTTGTTTGTTCGTTACCGATAAAGATTTTGTTTGTTGTTAGTTTAGGATAATTGCATGTTTATGTATGTGCATGCAGTTATCTACTGATAATGCAACCGATAAGGATGTTTTGGTGCCATATGCACGTACTCGGTAGTATAAGTAGTAGTAAGAATTAGAAATGTAGGCAGTTCAATTTTAAGACGAATAAAGAAAGCACACGCCACGAGTGCTGGTGAAAAAAATATATTACAACTAGTGTCTATTAATTAACTGGGGGCTCGTCCGGGATAGCAAATTTACTTGCTATTCAACAGCCAGAGATATCCTTGAAATATAGGACTCACAACCAATCCCCGATCCTGAAGAAGGATAAACAACGGTTCCTGAAAAAGAGGAATAATAACAGATCCTGAAACATTGGACAGTTAACTCACCTGAAAGGAGTTTATTATAAGAAATAGAAACCTGGATTCATTTCGAGGCCTGCTGACTTCAGGAAAACAAAAGAGCAAAAAGCAAGAAGCTTTCGATAAAAACAGACAAATCAAAATAACAGAAGAAACCAAAATGGAGCAACAAACAGCACATCTAAAGGCACAACTAGATGTCATAAAGGAGCAGCTCTTAACTGTTACCCAGGAATTAACTCGTGTGAAGCAGTTCACACGAACACCAACACACTTGGTGGAAGAACTCCAGGAGTACACCTTCAAGCCAACATCGATCGACCAACTTAATGAAAAGCTGGTACAATCGCTACATTTCGATGGACAGCAGGAGCACTACCAGGAATGGAGGACCCAAATCTGGAGGGCTATGCATCCCTTTCAACCCTTCCAGGCTCTACCAAAATATATTGATGCGCTACACATATTACGCTCAAATATAAAGGGTAAAGCAAGTGCAGCACTTATACTGCACCGGACGATAATGAATTTTTATGCGATCATAAATCGACTGGATACAACCTACATGGACAAGCGACCCACCGAGTTCCTGTTCAGCCAGCTAACCAGCATCAAGCAACGAAATTTGTCGATTACAGAATTTCACGACAAAATTAGTGCAGCGGCTAGCGAAATAATTTCCAAAATTGAAATGACTGCTGGTAATGACCGTGAGATGCAGATAAACCGTGCATCTAGCGAAGCAGTAAAAACCTTCCGAGCGGGCCTAAACAACACAATGATTAGGAGCACGCTATACGAATGTCGCCAAAGAGATCTGGAAGCAGCATACACCATCGCCATGGAAATGCACTACGAGATCAAACAGGACCAATCGAGAAGTGGACACATACAACATGAAGAAAGACTCTACAAACCAAATTATCGTCTTCATCGCCACGAAGCTCCACCGCCGAAACACTACGAAAAAGCAGTACCGATGGAAGTAGATGACTCGCGACAATATGTCAGACCTACGCAGCATCAGCAGCAGAATCCGTTCCGGCAACATTCTCGTCCATTCAATCAAGCGCAGCCAACTCAACGGCCTAACCAACCAAGACATTGGCAGCCACAGCAACAATGGCCTCAGCCGAACTTGCCAACGAAGAGAGAAATATCACAACAAAACTTCAACCCAAACAAACAACAGCGAATCAACCAAACTACACAAAAAGAAGACTTGGAATCAATATTTCACCACTCTGAAAACGAATTCGAGACAGGGAGTACTTTTTTAGCCGAAGGCAAGGGTTACCATGCCTAATCCGTAACGACACAACGACAGGAAGAGAGGTGACTATCCTGATTGATACTGGAGCAACACATAATTATATCTCACACCGATGTAAAATTGGTAAGTCCATTGATATCACCCCAATCCACACGAATACCTTACATGGTAAATCTATAATCAAGCAGAAAAAAATAATAACTTTGTTAGGAAAACATTTATGCTTTTTTGTTATCACTGACCTCAACAACTTTGATTTAATATTAGGAGAAGATGGTTTAAGGAAATTAAAAGCTAGTATAGATCTCTTTGACTACAGTTTGAAATATCAAAAAAATGTAGAAAAAATAAAGGAAGAAAATGTAATCAACTACACTATTCATAACGATGAGTATGCACAGGCTATTGAAGAACTGATGCAGCGAAACGAAGGAACAAGTGAACAGTTACCATTTACAACCACAATACAGGCAACAGTACGGACTATGACTGAAGATCCTATTTGGACAAAACAGTATCCCTACCCAATGTCTGACAATGATTTTGTTAATAGAGAAATTGATAAGTTATTAAAAACAGGTATAATACAACCTAGTAGAAGTCCTTACAACTCACCTATATGGACCGTTCCTAAAAAGGGTACTGATGAAAAAGGAAACCCAAAGCGGCGCATGGTGATAGATTTCCAAAAAATTAACGAACAGACAATAACTGATAGATATCCAATTCCAGATGTGAATATGACAATACAAAATTTAGGAAAAGCAAAAGTCTTTTCAACAATAGATTTAGAATCAGGCTTCCATCAAATCCTCATCAAAGAGGAAGATAGGGAAAAAACTGCATTCTCAGTCAACGGAGCAAAGTATGAATTCGTTAGGATGCCATTCGGTTTAAAGAATGCACCCTCGATATTTCAACGATGCGTCGACGATATTCTGAGACAGTACATAGGGAAGTTTGCCTACGTTTATATTGATGACGTACTCATATACTCCTCCACACCCGAAGAGCATATGGAACACATTAAAATAATACTCAATGCACTTCATGAAGCAAACATGAAGATTTCTTCAGAAAAATCACATTTCTTCCAGGATTCAGTTGAATACCTTGGACACATAATACAATATAATAGGATTACAGTTGACCCTACTAAGATTAAAACAATCAAAGAATATCCTGTTCCAAAAACCTTAAAGGAATTGAGATCCTTCCTTGGCTTAGCTAGCTACTATAGGAAATTTATAAAAAATTTTGCAGCAATTGTTAAACCTCTCACAGTACATTTAAAAGGCGACAATGGAATGGTTAAGAAAAACCAAAGCGCCAAAATCATTTTAAATTTAGATGAGACAGCTATTGAAGCATTGGACAGAATCAAGGGTGAACTCCAAGCTCAAGTTGAACTGTTTCAACCAGACTTCAATAAACCATTTGAACTAACTACAGATGCTAGTAATTATGCAATTGGAGCTGTGCTTTCACAGAACAAAAAACCAATTTCATTTCTTTCCCGAACTCTAAATACAACTGAACAAAATTACAGTACAAATGAAAAGGAATTATTAGCCATTGTTTGGGCATTACAGAAACTCAGAAATTATCTATATGGAATAGCTGATTTGACCATTTATACTGACCATCAATCACTTATATTTTCAATTTCGGAAAAAAATCCAAATGCAAAATTAAAGAGATGGAAAAATTTAATAGAGGAATATGGCGCTAAGCTTGTGCACAAGCCAAGACATCAAAATGTTGTCGCTGATGCTTTGTCGAGACAGATCAACGTTACAACAAACGATGACGAATCTGACCACTCTCAAGCAAGTTCACCGGTAGAACAACTGAAACGAGTAAAACAGCCACTAAATTCATTTAAAAACCAAATAATACCGATATTGGAACAGGGTAGAAATGAAATTATCACACAAACAATATTTGACGGTCGAGTAAGACATACAATCTACTACACACACAAAAATGAACTTATCTTTAACTTAAAATCTATAGCTAAACCGAGAATAGCAAATGCTATCAAAATAGACGAAGAATTGTTGTTTCACATCAAAGACGAAATCCTATCTAACCTTGCCTCGTTTACGATAGTCATAGCACAAACTCTACTAAAAGACATTACTGACATTAACAAACAAAAGGAAATAATTATACAAACACACAAAAGAGCACACAGAAACTACAAAAATAACACACAAGAGATACTACTCCAATATTTTTGGCCCAACATACGAGATATGTGTAAAAAAGAAAGCATAGATTGTGAAATTTGTTTACAAAATAAATATGAAAGAATCCCAAACAAACAGCCAATAGGGAAAACACCCGTACCAACACATGTAGGTGAATACGTACAGATGGATATCTTTCATATGAACAACAAAATCTATATTAGCTCAATATGCAAATACTCAAAATATTGCTATCTACGTAAAATAGAGAGTAAAGTAAACTGTCATGAGTATATTGAAGAAATACTAACTCAAATATACCCAAACGCAGAACATCTAATGACTGATAACGAAAATATCTTTATCAGTAACGTAGCAAAGTCCGTATACAACCGACTACAAATACAGCATACAGTCACTCCAGTGTATCATTCAACAACAAACGCGCAAGTTGAACGTATCCATAGTACTCTAATCGAAATCTCAACTGCCTTAGCTCAAGAAAATAATTCAGCTCCTGCAGAAGAATTGTTTAATGCAGTTAAACAGTACAACAAAACAATCCATTCGACTACAGGACATAAACCAGAAGTTGTTTTTTTTAACCGTGAAAAATATCCTGAAATAAAAGATACACTGTGTGAAAAACAGGAAAAACTTTTGGAATATCACAATAAAAACAAAAAAGTGATCACGTTTAAAAAAGGAGACACTGTTTACGTCAAGACAGACAGACGCAACAAATTGGCAACAAAATACAACAAACATAAAGTTGCAAAAGATCGCGGGGACACGATTTTAACAGTAAGAGGGAAAATAATACATAAGGATAGCATACGAAAACAAAGCACAACATGCAGTTAACACAAACAGGATTCATAACCTTTATCATATTCTCTCTCGGACTTTCCGATAGGATTACAGACCTAACTGATAGAAAATATGTGCTGACTGAAACCGATTATGTATACATTTATAACAGCTCAGCCTATCTTTACCACGTAGCAAACCTCTCTGTAATATTAGAACCATATGAAAATATAATGAGATCTCAATATAGTACAATCCAATCCCAAAAAGAAAATTTATATATAAACAAAATAGAGGTACTCAAAAATCAACTTATACCATCCGAACATCGAGCAAAACGTGCCCTCAACTTTTTAGGCTCAGTTTTAAAATTTATAACAGGAACTCCAGATCATGATGACCTAATAGAAATAAAGACAGGACTCAACCAACTTATCGAAAATAACAATCAACAAAGAAAAATATTAGAGTATTCCGATGTCCATGTGTTTAGTTTTAACAATGCAATTATTACAATTTACAAATATCCAATAATAACAAATAAATGTCAAATGTATAAATTAATCCCATTAGCATTTAAGCACGGAAAATATGAACTTAAACAAAATATTGCTAAATGCAATAATGAATTCATTAACTTATCAAACTGTAAAAATTATGTAGGTACAAATATTTGTAAACAGGAACTAAACGATAAATGTACTATTCCTTTGCTATTAAAACAAAATGCTCAATGTAATATTATTCAAGAAAATAATTTGCCTTTGCTAGTCTTAGATCATGGTAATATTATAGTGGACAATGAACATACATGGAATGGACAAAAAATAAATGGTCCACATCTAATACAATACAATTACACTACTACCATAGATAATAAAACATATGTAAATCATGAGCAAGAAATAAAAATGGTAATCCATGCTCATCAAAATGAACAAGTAAAAGTGTTAGAGATTTTAACCTCAGAATCTAACTATAAATTTACTAACATACAAGAGATGTATAAATTTTTAACATCCTTGGAAGTTCACTCTTTATTTTATTCTAGCAATCATAATCTTAATTTTAATTATATATTCATGTGTAAAAGTATATATATACCGACAAGTACAAGAAAACATCAAACGCTGTAGAAATTTCAAAGAAGCATACGAAACTGAACTTCGCCGACTTCAAGTCTAAATGTTTCGAAATGAGGACATTTCATTTTAACACAGGGGAGAGTTAAGGAACGTATTCCTTATCCCAGTAACATAACAAAACGTTCAAAACAATACTGATAAAGATGTTTTGATGCATGTTGTTTGTTCGTTACCGATAAAGATTTTGTTTGTTGTTAGTTTAGGATAATTGCATGTTTATGTATGTGCATGCAGTTATCTACTGATAATGCAACCGATAAGGATGTTTTGGTGCCATATGCACGTACTCGGTAGTATAAGTAGTAGTAAGAATTAGAAATGTAGGCAGTTCAATTTTAAGACGAATAAAGAAAGCACACGCCACGAGTGCTGGTGAAAAAAATATATTACAACTAGTGTCTATTAATTAACTCGCGCGGCAGTGCAACCATTACAGCGGAAAGGGGTATTTGCTTTTTGCATGAATTCCAGATCGGTAGGCAAGATATTTAAGCACTTCAAATGGAATAGATCATTGCAATTTACACACTGAATTTTTTGTTGACCCCGGTCAACCTTTTGACCACAAGTACACGGCATTATTGAATGATAAAATTAATCAGTTTAAAACAAACTAGTGTCCAAGTTGACGAGCGCGCACAATACGGTCGCCAAACTCTCGCACAATACGATTGCAGTAGGTTTTTCGCAGAAATATGAAATTGAAAACACGTCCGCAGAGACCGACAGCCAGACCGCGAAATGTTTTTTTGGTGCCATTGCCGTTTAGAGGGTTAAATCAAGCTTTAAAATAATAATTTTTATATTTTTATCATGTATCATTAATCGTGTATTGTCACCATGTTTACGCATGTATGCAAAGTTTCACATCTCTAAGTAGTCGGGAAGTGGGTGAAAAATAGATAACTAGATTTGACTACAACTATAAACGTTGTCTTTGAATCACAGGCTAGGTTGACGTTTCCGAATATTTTTTTTGTAAGTTAATTTGATTCAGCAGTATGCATGTATGTACGTATAATAAAAAATTGTTTTTAAAAGAAGCCATCTGGTGTCCAAGAAAAACGATCGAAGGACGGTTTTATAGCTCTCTCGCGTGACCTTTCAAATATAAATGACTATATATAATAGACTATATAAATGAATTACTAATAACTAACTAATTATATATCTAATTTTTAACAAAATTATCAATTACTCGATTTCCGACTGATCATGCTTTCCGAATTTGTTTCTTTGTTTGTTTCAAGATAATCGCCCTTAAAAAGCATCCGTAATGGAACTAGCGCACTAATCCTGTATAAAAACGAGCTTGAAGTGTAGCTCTATAAATTTGCATAGCTTCATCAATATTCATGAAATAAACTTGCAATTTCAATACTTCTCGAAAATAACTGCATTCGTTCGAAAAATGTAAGAATCTCTACTTTAAAAGATTGCAAGCAGGTACCTACTACCACTTAAACCACATGACGCTGTTAATATACCACTTATGGTGAATTCAAGTTTTATCTTCCAAGCCTTCTTATAACTTTCCTTTGCATTTCCCTTATTTTCTGCGAAATGTCAACGAATTAACGTCAGCGAATTTCATTTTTAGTTAAATCTTATTAAGTGTTAAGTGCGTACCTACATTTCGGTAGAGATAGGGTGGATAACACAGGGATTGTCGCAAAAGTTTCAGCTTATGCTTTTCTTGTATGCGTGACGGTGCCAATTGCACTTTCATACTCGCCACACGCACACATGTGCAGATGTGCACATCTGCAAACTTTATGCGTCACATTTCTCACTGAACAAGTGTGAAGCATTGCACTGCAAGTGTTAAAATGAGATTTAAAACAGGATATTGAGCGGATATGAGAAGGGGTGCTCGCAAGTGGGCGTGCATTCAGTTTGAGCTGAGCTAGTAATATTTTTATGAGAAAGAGCTATAACCGCCTTGTGGCAACATAAGAAACTAAAAAATACTGCTTTGTTACGGAATTATTCTTTAGGAAATTCGCGTAATTTTTGCTTTAGAAAGCGACCATAAGAAGCTGCTGTGACTCAGTGTGTGTGTGCTCGATCTCTCATGAGAACGGCTGCAGTAAGAGGTAGAACCGCTTCTACAACAAGGGCAGTTATTTGAAATAAAGAAGCATCACTTTGATTCACTTCAAGTTTATTAACATAACATATCAGCAATGAAGAAATCTAAAGACAAAGGCAGAAGCAAACGTTTTTTGCAATAAATATACTCGGCGATTCTTAAAGTATATCTGACTATTTCCAAAAAACCGCTATTAGTCAGCTTATCGGACAATTTTATAGACAGTTTCGAGTTAGCCACGGGGTTGCCCCATATGACGTCAATCGATATATATTAAAATTGCGGGTTCGTTGCCGGCGATGGAAAGCAGGTTAAAAAGGCACAAAAGATATCAAAATAGAGCGAATTAGCGAAATGATAAAAGAAAAGAGCCAAATTTCAGTATTTCGTTATAAAACATATTCAAGTTAATTTATTAACTTATAAGAAAAATGCCAAACAAATCGTATATAAAATGATGGTCTCCTCATATTGAGAAGATGGTAGAAAATTGCAAATACAAATTTATGGTCTCCTCATATGGAGGAGATAGCAGAAATTTATAAAGCAAATCTAATTTTTTCCTCATATGGAGGAGCAGCGAAAAGTTTTCTTACCTGGTTCGCTGGAGGTGTAAATCGCAAGTGTCCGAGCACAGCTTACCGCCACCGGCTTGCAGTACTCGGGCCCAGGCGACACTTGGCAGCAAGTTGCCACCTCGCTCCAGCCGAACCGGTACAAATGGCACTAGGGGCGTTCGGCCTAAACTGACAGCTTAAGAAAACCGTTGTCATGCTTTGATTTTGCCTACTGCATTTTAAGAAGCTGAGAAGTTCTTCAAAAAATATAAAATAGTTTGTGTTTTTGACATCAGACTTGTTTCGAGCCAGTGTCGAAACCGTAACAAATGAGAAGAGCTCTTTTTGTTGATAAAAAATATTTAATATGCTCCCAAATTTACAGCATTTAGGTGTGTGTGTGTGCTAAATTTTTTTTTGGAAATTTTTTTTTAGAAAATTCAAATAAATGCACTCCAAAATATTCGGATCTGAGTTAAAGAAAAAGTTTTTGTTTTGCGTAATGTCTTATTCAAAAAGAAAAATGGTAGTGAGAAATCGTTAAATTAGTTTCTGGTAAAAGTAGCGTATATGTATATTCATTTTATATGCCAAAGACTTATTCACGATTGAATAAGAATAAAATGGAAGTAGCAGGAAAAATTTTATAAGTTGTATATAAATTGCAAATTGTTGCAACACAAAAATACTGTGTATTTGACATAACCCCGATCTCAAGGTTTTTACTCGAAAATTTAAGTATTCCACAGTTTTTAACTCTATAAAGAATAAGGACATTTCATTTGAGCTATTTTTCCTTAGTACCTAGTAAAATAGAAGACATACAAATTCTAAATCTGATATTTATTGAATATAGTGCATGAACCTTCAGAAGTACTTTCTATCTTTTACAAATCATTAAGAGACGCATAACTGAAATTGAGTACAGATCCTAGCCAATTTTGCAAAAACATATGAAGAATTTCAAACTAATATGTCCATGAAGATTTTTCTGTTCTCTCTTCTCCGCTTTAATTTACAGAATATAAGAAATTCTTTCTTTAAATCGTAATGTTATACTGCACTAAATACTGCTCTTTTTAGAGCGACCCCACCCAATGTAAAGCATTTAAGACCGAAGACAAAAACTGCAATTGCCATGTAGTGCCTGTATTTAAAATCGTGCTCGTTCGCCACTTTCGCGCTTGCAAAATGGTGGGAAGCCTCTTTTTGTTCTCAAAATCCTTATGCAAATGCGCCTTTGTTAATGCAAAACTGCATCCGATTGCGGTTCGATTGGCTGCGGTTCGCTGCATTTGCAGTCGACTCTTTTTTGTGCCCTGATTTGCGCAGCTTTTTTTGCAACGTAAGCACCCAGAATGCAAATTGGAACGCAAGTATGGAAAATAATTCCGGGCTTTCGATGGGAACAGCAGCGAAATTGTGCCGCATAAAGAAATGTCTTTTGCTCGATGCAGCAGAAATATTGGCAAAATACATTTCAAATGCGTTGAGCGCACAGAACATTTTGTTTAAAGAATACACGAATGCTTGAGAAAAAGAATATCAATTAAATAAGAAGTCTGGTTTTAATAGTAGCAGAAGCCTTGAAAAAGGCTATAAGTGTTACAAATAGTCGATGATGAGATGTATAATTATAAACCGAGAATGATCTGAATGCACCAATCGAAGTAAAGTATGCACTCGAATAACGGTTACAGACAGATAATATAACGGCTTGCAATTCGAATTATGGGATGCTCATATTTAGAGAGTACCAGAAAAAAAACTGTAAGTGAATATCAGCAAAATCTAACGACTATTTCCATAACAGTTATGACCAGGGAAAGAATTTAATCTCCCACCGCATGCTTCGTCGGCTGACTTTTCTTTGAACGTACATCCGTCAATTAGAAGCCCCACCAAGAATTAATTGAAACACTTTTATTTTAAAAAGAAAAAACCAGAAGTCGAATTGATAATGAAAAATTGAAAATTTTGAAAGAAAAAGACAAAAGAATATGACAGGAGATGAAAACCAATTAATATTTATAATTGTATAATTTTGTAAAATTAGTAAAGAGATGATAATATGTAATGTATTCAAGTGTGCCTTGCCTTGTGGTGGCAAAATTAACAAGGACATATTGCAATATTAAGAAAAGCGAAATATACCATGCGTATCGATGCGATAGAACAAAAGAAACGATAATAAATTTTGTGTGGGATCGTATAATAAAGATTAAACAGGTTGATTATAGAGGTCAGTTACACAAGAGGTCACACTTCTCTTTGAAGATGTATTTTCTTTTCCATATACGTGCTCTTGTATCTGCCTTTTCGTCGTACAATTTTTTCGCGAAAATTTTATATGTCCATTTCTTCTAGCAGATATGCACATTTTATAGCTTTTATCGCTACAAATTTTATTAAATTCCAGTGTTCTATTCTCTCTACATAAGCTCAGTATCCCCAACAAAATTGCAAAAATACTTGAAGGCATCAGAAAGCTTTCAAAGAGGTATCATATTTTTATGAGTGACATTGTGTATATGACACTTTTAAATCTTCATAAAATGCCAACAATTTAGACAATTTGCAAACAAAGGCCAAACTCTTTTTGGCGTATGTATGTGAGATTTGTAGCTTTGGCTGTCATCGACAAATGTTGCATATTAAATGTGAAAAGAAAGGTAAAAGAAATACTTGACAATGATAAGAAATTCTATTATTTTCGACCAGCTGAGGCAACTTTGCTTACACTGAGTCAGGTACTTCATACGCTCATGGCTTACTGCCACTTATAGCCACACCTGCAGATGGCATTCACATTTTCCAGCCTTTCCAATGTGCCACTATAGCCTACTTCTATTGATTCCCAATGAACCTTTATCCCATAATCTTTGAGATTGGCAGTCCATTCACATGCCTGGCTTTGTTTGTGTTTGTGCGCGCATTTGTTTGCATTGCAATTAAGATTTGCCTATATACATACATATATGCATACAATACATAAAAGGCTTAGCATAATTGTACCATTTAATGCACACACACACACACATGCTTAAATGCACACGCACGTGCTCATTCAGTAATTATATTAAATACATATTCGTCCTTTTCTACTGTACTTACTTCTTATTTAATAACCCTATTGATATACGAAGCTTGCGCATTTAATCAATTCAAATGAGAAGGCCTAATTAAGCAAATTTCATTCATAGCATGTTTTTAGGCGCACGTACAAATCACTTAACACTAAAGCGTATACAATTTTATAAAATTCGGCTACTTTCTTTTGTACACTTGTCAAACATAACTACACGCTTTTGTTCCAAGCTGTGATTCACTCACTAATTATTATGCTAAGCTTTTGAAACTCAAATACGTTTCTATCTTTGCAGCGGGTACGTGAAAGTACGCTACCAAATATTAAAACCAGTGATTAGAATAAGCTTAAACTCGTGCTTTGTTAGTGACAACAACAACATTTATTCCATTACAGCAGGTTAATCATAATATATTAGGGGAATTGGTTGATATCATCGCACGCATATTTTTAGGAGCTTAACATCAAAATCTTTCTGAATTTTTAATAAAGCTGAGCTATGCAATTTAGATGTTGGAATGGAAAAAGTGCTCAAACAGGTTCTAGGCTCCAATTATTAAGTAAAACACCTTCAACTATTGCGAAAATATCCAGCAACTACTGAATCACCGCGCGTTAGAATCTTAGCTAGCACAATGTTGCCACTTGCAGACGGACTTAGTATCGGTTTCCCACCTCTTATATACAATAAAATTTATTTATTTATTTAGGTCTCTCAAGTGCATGCATTTCTGGGGTTCATTTCGTTGTACTGAGAGATCAGACAATCTGTGGTAAACACTTACGTGTAATGTACTCAAGCAATGGCAGTTTATGGTATGGATATCATTAGGCTGTTTCTTCGGTCTTGCATTTTACAGTATTTAACACTCAAATCTCAATATCACGTAAATTTCGGGATTGGAATTTTTGTTATATGTACTCGTACCACTGGCCCACAACCACTGGCCAATATGATCAAATTGATGAGTGGAATTATTTACTTTAACTTAAATTTCAAATAAATACTCTTAAGTTGATTTTTAAGATTTTTAATTCACAAAATGTTTGCCGTTTTGTACCCCATTAAAAAAACACACTTCCGAGATTTTTGCCTCCTTGATTAAGGTGTTTTTGGAATGTATGGGAATTCCGTGGTTCCAAAAGCCTCGTCTTCATTTTTGAACTGAGCCAAAGTCCACCTCTTCTGACGACAGTTTTCTCATAACAATTCCCCACTTGGTGAGAGAACTGATTACCACTCCTTTGAAAAATATTAAGTGTATTATTTACTAACAATTCATTTTTTCTTGAATAAGATTATGTAAAAATGTAGAAAATAATGTTTTCTTTTACAGCTGTACATCAACATTTCCTTCTATTTTTTACAATTACTAAAATATCAAATTTTCTGCACCTTAATTTTTTGTCATCAAAAACTTAATGATTATTGCAAAAATACTAAATAAAACAAAGAAAAAGAAGGGCCACGAGAGGTGTTGACAAGCATCTTGTCATTTGTATACGTTTTCACTTGACCAGTTTTATCTGTTCCTCTTCCTATTGCTCATCCTCTTCCAATTTCCTCCTTTGTGTTGAACTCATTTTTCTTTTGCAGCTCCTTCTGCTTCTTGCCACAATCTTACACCCTAATTTCCTTTTGTTATTCACCAACACTGTCCGTCTTCGGCGCCTCTCAGCAACGGCACTTCCGCATTTGCGACCCCACAGCAGCCGGATACGGTATCATTTGTTTTTAGTGGCCAACACTGGCAGAGATTAGCATTTTTATTCGTCCTTATTTCTTTATGATTATTATTTCCTTATGTTTGCCTCACTGTATGTGCGTGTTATCTTTGATTTTTATTGTGCTTTTATACGCACACAAATGGAGAGATAAGAGAATTTATTTACATTGCAGTTATCACTTAGAACTTTTCTTTTATTAGTGCGCCGGAATGGAAAAATGAGGTAAACAAGTAATTTTAGGTGATAATGAAGCTGTTTTGAAAGTATTTTTCTTCATAAGGCATAAGAACAAAGGAGGAAAGACAACACAATGGAGTCAAGTCGCTGATTAGAATATAGATGCTCCTGCTATGGTAACACTGTACCTATGACATTTATTACAAGACAAGGAAGGAAGAGCAGCTCATTTATGTTGAAACGTTGGACGTTAATCAAAGGCCCTGGCAGGCAAGTGAAGCACTTTCTGGTGTCACAGCTACTGTGGGTGCTGATATGTTGCTAGGGACCCGCACATAATCTCTTCAGGACTTAAGAGTTCAACAGTGTAGAACGAAAATATCCAACTTCAACTCGAACTTCTTAATAAAATGTCACAAATAGTCTGTAAGCTTAATTAATATAGATATCATTTAGAACTATTGTTAAATATCTGACTTTTGTTTAATTTAAAAAAATCGAGTTAAGTCATCTTTCCAGATAATATCACTTACATGGGAAAGTAGTCCGAAGCAATTTCACTCAACGTCAGCCGGAAAAATGTATCGAAATTCGAATGTTTTCCATCGCTGTTTCTTTATTTTAAACTGTTCTTATCACTAAACTTGTTCAGCGGAGATAGCTAGTCTCCTCAGGAGTTCCAAACATTGTATTTTTTAAGTCGTTTGCACTTAACATTTTCTTTGTACATTTTCATGTTGAATTAAAATGGAATATTAGTGGATAAGTGGGTGCATGTCCGGTCTCTAATATGAGAGATAGCAGATTCGATTCCTGCCAGACTCATACCATCTAAAAAATACTCAAAATAAGACAATTTGTAATCGGAAAGTCAGACAAGTTCCACGCCATCGATAGTTTCAAACCTATTCAAGTCATCAGTTGAGAGTTAAGGAATCTGGAAGTTTAGTAAAAGAATATTGGAAGAAACATTTTAAAGGATATAAATGTTCACAAAAAGTTATGCTCAAACCTTAATATGTTCTGTTAAAGCAGGAAACAAGCCAACTTATTTCAAGAAAAGAAAACCGGAAGCTGTAGCTTACATTATAATTAACACAGTAAACTTTGCGCATATAATCGGCATTTATATCTTCCTACACTTACGCACACACGCGCATACATTTTTATGCATGTTTAGATTTATTTGCGATTTTTCTAACAACGAAAATGGCACATTTGGGATTAATTTATTTAGATTAATCCGGAAGCGGAAAGGTCATGTTTTCCGAATCTAAGCTGAAGTTCATTACTATAAAAATAACTATGATAATTTATAGAGGCTGCACATTTACATAAATGTAGGTGCATACACTAATAAATATTCGTAAAGGAAATATTTTTATCTTATTTAAAGCTTGAGCATTTTTACGCCTGAATGAGTTGCTATTAAAAAACGGTAGAATCGAATTAACGTTTTCCACCCTTGTAGAAAACAAGCAATTGAAAATATCTACATTATGTATACAATTGTTGCTTTGACCCAAAAGAACGCACAATAAAATTATGCATCTTAAAAGAGCTCTATTCAAATGCCAATCACTAAATTTAACGCACCGAAAATAAAGTCGTTCATGACAATTAGTACTATTTCGTATTCTGAACCAAAATTAAATGTCACAAAAATTTTACCAGGAAGTGGCAGCTCTTGCAATATTATTATCATAGAATTATTAAATTTCTCACTTTTCGGCTTTTTTCGTGTTATATCTTTTCTATGAAGATAGCTCTTTTAACAGCAATAAACAACACAATTTCATTTAGTGGTGAAATGACAAAATAGTGTTCTTCTTACAATCGGTCGAGAATAAGTCTAACAAAACCCTATGATACCAAAATTGTAAGTTCAGAGACAAGCAGCTATCATTGCATTGCCTGTAGAAGGATGGAAACTATTGCACAGTTTAAAGGCTCAAGCGCCAATCAGTCACCGCGTATCGTATTTAATCGTATCGTAAATGTCTGAGAGAGACCTATTTCTATGAGAATTTCTGCGTTACGATCCGAATAAATACGTCATTAGCGAACGCATGTATAGATCGGGTAAAACGGGTTTTTTCTGCGATACGATTAAATACGATACGCGGTGACTCATTGGTGCTTCAGTTAGTGATGACGTATCATATTTATTCGTATTGCGTAAATATCGCAGAGATACCTTTTTCGTTTATGATTTCTGCGTTACGATACGTCAAGAGCGAACGCATGTATAGAGCTCGGGTAAAACAGGTTTTGTCTTCGATACGAATATATACGATACATCATCACTAACTAAGCCTTAAGGCTTATTAGAATACTTTTACTCAAAATACATATTTGACGTTGACGATTCTGATATGATGACTACAACTATTATATTGAATTTATAGCAAATTTGATTATGATTACCTTCGGAGCAAATCCGAACAAAATAATTTACCCTCTTTTATACTCAATCTTTATGTATATTTATTTTAAAGCTTACGAGCCATTTAATATCATTCAACAATCAGTCCAATCAATATAAAAATATGCAAACTCTTCCCAATAAAAATTAGCAACATATAAAAAATATCAAAAAAGTATAGGTCTTAGCTAATTAGCTCAAATAAATAAAAATGAATGCACATATAATAAGCAGTGTTGCCGTTTTGGTTACTTTTTACCAAAATTGGTTACTTTTTTTGCGTTTGGTTACGAGGTAAATTTTGATTATTTTTGGTTACTTTTGACTCGGATCAAGTATTAACTGAAATATATCTTTAATACGTCTTATAACTAAAATTTTTTTTGTTTCATAAGTTCTTTTATTTTTGTGCAAGAAGTGGCATCGTTGGCATAACTTCTGTCACTGAGATTAATAGTGGCAGCACGATTAATCGAAACATCATATTATTGTCATATTATCATCTCTAGTTTGCTTACAAATAAAAAGCGGGTTTTTGGGAAGAGCGGTCTTTTGGTCTGCCAAAACTATTTTTTAATGCTTAAATGCATAAAATATTTAATATAATTTCTTTTTGATCTCATTTATTAGTTTTTGATCTAATACTCGTATACATACATACAAATGTATAGTAAAAATGTGAAATATTTACATCAAATGTATAACAAAATGAATTTTCATCATTACATCAAATATGTGTTCATGTAACCATTTTAATTTTAGTTTTTGCTGTTATGAAATGTTTTTGTTCTCGTATTCTTTAAAAGTTTACTTTTTTGAAGCTAAAATAAAAATGACATATATACGTTTTTTTTATATTATATAGTGTTGTTTTATTATGGTTGCTTTTTCTCGATTTTGGTTACTTTTTCGACAGGATTTGGTAAAAAAAATATTTTTCTAGCGGCAACACTGATAATAAGTATATCCGAATCGAACGATTATTTATCGCAGTGTAAATTCTTTGCGAAAATGCTGCAAAGCACTGAGAAACTGTTATACGAATTTCTCTTTTACGCATTTCCGCTCTCACATTGCGCAGAGACAGCGAGAGAGTGGCAGGCAACAGGTGGGTTCGTGTTCCTTGCATACTTCGCATTTTCTGCAAGCAGTTCGAATTTCGCTCTCTTGCTAACACTGTGTAATACACTCTCATCACTTCGAAATTTTCTCTATCCGGCTGCACTTTTTCTTGGAATAGGTTAGTTCTGTTTATAAACAGCACTGCAGTTCTCCATCTCTGGACTTGCACTATGTATTGTTTCTACTACATACGCTCAAAAAGAAGCACTCTGCAGAAAAGATTAAAGGAATTTTGATCTACAACTATAAATTTGGCAAGCTTTTCACTGCGAAAAAGGATAATTCAAACTTTTATAAAGTTTCAATTTTATTTTACTAAGCCTAGACAATTTTAAGGCATTGATTAACTATGCTCGAAGAAAGAGGATTAGTGCTTTCCAAAACACATTTCGATATTCAATTGTATTTCTTAAGTATTTCTCAAATTTTTCTAGAAAAAAGTCTTAAAAGTTCCTCATCTATAAAATTTTTCTAAATAATTTGGAGAAAAAAACGCTTTCATTTTTTTTATGTTATGTGAATATTTTGCCAGCTTAAAGAAATTTTACCATGCTTTAAACTAATAATTGAAAAAATCATTTTAAAGACAAGGTTTTCAAAAAAAAATAATGCTTATAAAATGCGAAAGAGAATTTAACATAGTCTTTGAAATCCCTCGAATTAGCAGCCTCGAATTATGTATGCGCTATGGAGCGTGCTTGTAACAATATCTTTTTTGGCTACTAGGCTCGATTCTATTTTCTGTTTAATCCAAGCGAAGTTCCCTTGCCTTATCCATGAAACTATATCAGTGTTAAAACCAAATTCTTTTGCTTTCAGCTGAAAAAATGCTTATTTTAGGCAAATTTTAGTTACCATTGCATACCTTTAGGCGCTCGAAATAAAAACATTAATTTCGCTGTGTAATATTCAAAATCAATCGCAATAAACACACACACACACACACACACACATAAGCACCAGCAATTGACAAGCAATCCAAATGCTCATAAAATGCTGTCATAAATTCCTCGAAACCATTGCCACCACAGCCACCGGGCAAACGCAAATGCGGCATGGCATACATCATCCTCGACGGAGAGAGCGTATGGATTTTGGAGTCAACAGCAAAAACCACAAAAGCAGCAACAACACCAGCAGCAATACCAACAACAATGTGGCATGAGTGTAATACTCACACAATTGACAATTTATTACCATAAGCTGCATTGTTAACTTGAGAGCCATTCAACATGATGACGCGAAGGACCAACAGGCTGAGCAAACTCCCGGCCCAATCGAATTGGAATGGGAGGTGGCAGTTGGAGAGGCGGTGGCATATTGTGGAACGCTTATGGCGATTATGACCAAAAACAGCCATTGACGTTGAGTTCATGCTGAAAATTATTTCTTTTGTTTGTTTCACTGTGTTTTTGTTGTTGTTGTTGTTGTTGTTGTTGTTACACTCTACACAGCTGAATAGTTACTCGTAATAGGCGACATCAATTTTGTGCGAACATTCTAAAGCAGCTGTTCACATATAGACATCAACATGTTGGAATATTGAAATGATCATAGTAATTATTGAAAACGATATAACAGCGAAAGTAAGACTCGGAATGGAATTTCGAATAGAATCTGTTCTACTGCTTGCTTTAATATAACCCAAATCACGAAAAAAGCGCACCCACCTTTAAAAGATAAATCGTTAAATGAACCTTTTTTCCACATCAGCAACCCCGATTTTAACTGAATCATTCGCAGTTTTTGCGGGTTTTAGCCGAAACTTCTGTTTTCTACTCCATCGAAATGAACCGTTAGCCGAATCATTTTTGTTATCTATTGAATTGATCCAAACCATGTACCTTAACTGGATCAGCGGTGCGAGACTTTCATCAACCAGTTCTTGTGCCAAACGAGGGAAACAAAACTTCTGGTGAACCAGTTAGGGACTAGCATTCGGTAATTCAAAGGCCACGTCTTACATAAGTATACGTTATATTAGCTTTAAATAATACAAAAATACTAACATATTTATAATCAATTTTCACCGAGATTTCCATATTTCCCATCTATCAGGTCAACTTCAGTATTTGGTATAGAGTGCTTCTCAGTCGGTGGCACACGATACTACGAAGTTGTTGTTAATGTGGCGTATTTTCAGTGTTGTTGTTGTTATATCCTGGCAGACGGACAAGCTGAAATCAAACCAGAAAGTGATTCTGATCATTCTCCTTCAAGACGTTACAATTTTCATACAAAGTTAATATACCCTATTACCAAAGGGGTAGGGCATAAAAATTGCTAATAATATTATCAAGATTGAAGATATTTGGGTTGCAAAAAAAATGCTTTTTGGGAAATCAAATGCTACTTAAAAAAAAATTTATTAGCATTTATGTATTTTTTCGAAAATACATATTTAAATGTATAAAAATATAAATTGTCTTATTCCATCATTCAGTTTGAATCATTCCTCAACGTATTTAATACAAGTGGGGCCACCTGTCGTGTGTGCCTGTATACACGACAGCTAGTAAAACAATTAGCAACAATAAAAGGCAAAGCAAAGTAAAAAATAAAAAAGCTTATAAAAAAAGTTAAAAAAGAAAAATTTTCAAACCTGCGGAGCTAGGATTCGAACCTGTGACTTACCGAATCTGTATGCAAGCGCGCGGCTCTACCCACTGGGCTACACAACGAACTGATTTCATTCATCTAAAGTCGTAAAAGACAGAAAGTGGACAGCAGGCAGCAGGCTGCAGCAGGCAAACGTTTTTAGTCAGTCTGCGTTTTATATATAAGATAGTTCTTATAGAGAAACGCCTTGTCTGGATATCGAAACAATATTAAGGATAATTCATATAAAATGTTTTAGTGTTACCTTAATATTAAAATTATATTAATTTAATGAGAACAAACATTTTTTCTAACAACAGTTTTCTAGTTTTATAAACTTTTGCCTTTAAATTTAGCTATCATAAGAGATTTAAACTATTGATGATTGGGATCTTAAATACTTGTATTTTGATCCAGCAGAAAATCTAAAATATGTGCGGATTTTGTTTCCATCTCAATGCATCTTTCATATGCGCCTTTCTGCCCAGATTACTCATTCGAAATTCTGGAAATTCTTCTTCGTTGTTTCGTGACGTGGTTATTGCTCACCACAACAACAACACAAGTGAGAGAAGCTTTGGTGCAGATAAGCAACCGTAACACATCAGCATTTCCGTTTGCTGAGCTGCTTTTCCGGTTATCATAGTGCATAGCAGTTCGCTCCAAGGGGACACCAACAATCTGCGAGTCTGTGTAGGTGTGCGGAAGCATGAAGCCAACACGCCTCCTTTCCGCCTTCGCGCAAGTCTCCCTCGTGCATAGGTGCTACTCTCGACATCTTCCTGTTTTGTTTCCGCTTACGCTTAGCTCGAATTCGTGCCACATGCCACAATACGAACACATGCAAGGCGAATGGCTGAAGTTCTGCCACACCAGCGCGGCAACTTTCGCTGCGAGCTGCAATTGTTGCTGGCACTTTGCTGTTGCCATAACGGCTTGATTATTGTTTTTGCATGTTGGTTGTTGCTGCTGTTGTGTCTGCTGTTGCTGGCGGGCGCTGCATAACCAACTCCGTTATTATTCTAATTAATTTTGCAAGTTGGCGCCGTTCGCTGTTGCTGCATTTCGTCTGCTGTTGCTGCAACAGGAGCTCGTGTATCCGACGTGGCGCTATTTGGAGTGCAGTTGGATAATGAGTTTGAAAATGTTTATTTTGCTCTAGTATCTTCGAACTGCTAATTACCGCGCAAAGTAGTTCTGCAAACATTTCAAAGTGCGTTGCATTATTTTTCATATTTTCTTCTTTTCCTTGCACTTATTTCATTCGTTAGGCAAAGTTTTTATTATTAAATGCGTTCCACAATGATTATTATGTTTGAGTATATAGTAAATCATAGTATTAGTTTACAATGAATCTTACACTCTTTATGCCTCTCGCCAATGTAAAGAGGATAGATTAGGACTGTGCAAAAACTGTAGCGATTTTAAATGACAGCTGTTAGTATAGTCTTTAATATATATGTAAAAATGCCCAGTAGCACATTATTTTCGGTCTCTGGTGATCTGTCTGTCTATTTGTCTGTCCGTCAGTCCGGGCACAAAGTAGTAAACAAAATAATTTAATAGATAGGAACTAAATTTGAATCCAATAACAGAGAAATCTCTCCTTGTTCCACTTCTCGTAACATTCAAATCAGTCAACATATCGCCCATAATCCCTATTGTTTTAGTAGGTCATAGCAACCCATTACTGGCTTACGGTCTACCGCAGAGCTACAATCCACCATAAGAGTTAATGCTTTCGCTGTTTAGCCATTAAATTACCGTTGCAAGTAACTTTATGTCCAACAACTAAGAGGATAACAAAATGATCAGGGAATATCGTGTATGTAGAATTTATTTTGGGCCCATATTAAACCAACATAAAATTGAGGTTTAATGCTTCAGCTCCAAAGCGACGGGGTAATAGCTGATGATAAAATTGTAGATATCGGACATTTTGAGCTAGACAATTTATATTTCAACAATCACATTTCTTTAATATGCAGTTAAAAAAAATTTCTTGAATAACTAGCCAATAACTTGTTTAAATGTAAGCTCTTTAACTTAAAAATTAATTTAGACAATTTAATATGCATTTTTAAGCAAATATTTGTCTTCTATGATCTCTCTGTCTGTGTTTTTCCAGCTTTATGTATAAAAAAATTGCACCGCTGTGGCTTAATGTACAAGTGCTTGGTCGCCTTTAAGTTCATATCTGCTATTTTTAATATTTTTTTTATCAAATTTAATTCAAGCATTTTGGCTCGTTTATTTCAGCTACTTTACGATTCCGTCAGTCTACCAGCTGCTCGGTTGTATTCATGATTGCAATTGAAGTCGAAAGAGCTTGAATTACTCCTGGTACTCATGCCATTTATGCCTCTCATCTTCATTTGTTGCTTGTTAGAACTAAAGACTACCGATAAACCACACTGGAACAATATTTACATGCCAGAAGAGTGACAAGCAGCAACCCGCCGAAAAAGGACAACTCGCATGTGGCAGCCAGCCCAAATATTTCAACTGTTACATTTCGTTGTCGAAAAGGACAACCATCTGCCTTGGTCACATAAAGGACTCAACAGACCGCAACGCTCTTCATATTTCATGACTTGAATGAATTTATAATTTTTGTTTTTATTAAAGGGAATATTACAAACAGATCTGTTTTATATTTTTCAAAGAATTTTCATATTGTGTCCAAGGAAAAGACAGACATTCACGGTGAATATACTTTCTGAATTGTTCATTCAAATGCGTGCATATTTTCAAGAATTTTGGTTAAATATTAGGTCTATCGGTCTGCGGTCCAAACGTTTGCTGATCCATTTTATACCCTACACCTATAATAATAGGGTATAATAACTTTGTGCGAAAATTGTATCGCATTAAAGGAGCCATCCTAGCTATAAACATTAGTATATATAAATGATCAGAATCACTTTCTGTGTTGATATCCGTCCGTCCGTCCGTCTGTCTGTCTGTCTGTCTGTCTGTCTGTCTGTCTGTCTGTCTGTCTGTCTGTCTGTCTGTCTGTCTGTCTGTCCGTGACCACAGAAGAGAAAGAAGGAGTTCTCCGATTTGAACCAAATTTGGTACACAGTCGCAGTGAACTTTAACTTAGGTAAAGTTTCGAGATTTGCAAAAACGACCGAAGGACACGCCCACAACGCGCCAGTAAGTCCCACCACCTCTACCAATTTTTGCAATTAAATTGCTTAAATTTGTTTAATTGCTCATTTTAAGGAATGATATTTGGTATTTAAGGTACGGTATGGGCCCTCTACGTCCTACGAAAAAATGTGCGTGGTCCGCCCACTATATAGACGGTAAAACGAAAATCTTCATAACTTTTATGATATATAGACCACAACTTCCATATTAAATTACTTCATTCCTGGAAAGAATACCTTTCAATTCCCCAAATGTGGGCGCGATCCGCCTACTAGGGGGGTGGCAAATTTATTACACCCACATTTTAATTTCAATCAGTGGATTATCGGTTACTTGGTGTAGGGTATTACTCTGTCGGTGAAACCCGACAGATGCTTCCTTACTTGTTTATGTTGCGTTTATGGCCTTTGTTATTTCTTTATTGAAAAAACGATATGAGGTGTACAACAATTAAATCTATTCGCTCACATGGACACAGTTTTATAGCTATTACGATTTCAGAAAAGCTCATAAGTGACTGTCAATAATAATAATTTTAAACAACTATTGGAAGTAGAAGTATTCTTAGTAACGTCTGCGAACGCAGGATTTGATCCCTGATTTCATGGCTTGGTACGCGAAAATTCTAACCATTACACCGCGGTGTGAATGCTTAATGCTTTTAACTTTATCATCCTTATGGGTTTCTTCTTTCTTTCAATTCTTTGAATTAAAAAAAGGTATCTATCAGGTAAAGGAATTTCGAAAAATGTACAGAGCTGTAATTAGAAGTTAAACAAAATCATCAACAAGTTTTATTTAAAATTAACATATATAAATCTTCACACTCCTATGCGTCATTTTAACAGCGAAGCTTAAAGTTGTTTGGTGTTTCTATTTTGAATTGCAGGTGTCCAAACAGAAAAAGCAACCTTTAGCTGGACAATAATACACAATTTTACAAAAAAATTTTACGCTTTTATGCGACTTAAATGATAAATTATTTAAAAAATGCCTGCTGTGACATAATATTTACCTGTCATTCGAAAAAGGCCGAAAGTTATGTTTTTCTGCCCACATGCCAAACTGATGCTACTTTAAATTATGCGCAAAATATTTTTCTACAAACTTAATTTTCCCCACTAACTACACGACGAAAACATACAAATTTAATGCCAATGATTTATGACGTCAATTAATTATGGCAGTGAGTTAAAAAACTTATGAACGACATCCCCGAAGACCACTACACGACGAACGACTTTTGAGTGCAAGGGGTAAAACGAGCGCCTGGCATTGTGCTACAAATTGCATGCTCAAGCGCGATGCACATACTCCACTTAGAGTGGCGGATAAGCTGCCGCCATGGTAACCGTAAAATTGTATTACTTGGAAAAATTTACAGTGCAGTAAAGGCAACAACAATACAATTGCACAATTTTCGGCAAAGAAAAACATAACTTTTTTTCTTTACAACAAGCAGAAATTCGCACACACACATTTGCATGCATAAGTTTGTGTGCATGTGTACAGGGACGCTTGAAAAATTTAAAAAAAGGGCAAGGGTAATTTGTAGAGCCCGACCGAACCCGAAATTTTGGCCGAGACCGAAAGTTCGGCCTTTTTTTAATGTTCGGCCGAGACCGAGATCGAGACCGAACCTTTCGAATACATATGCAAAAAAAAGAAGAAGAATTTTAATTTAAAAAAATTTATACATTTTTAGGAAAAAATACATTTTATTATAAAAACCAATTCTTTTGAGGTATAAATACCTACATTAAGCATCTGATGTATGAAAAGTCAATAGAAAGTATTATTAAAAAATTTAAATTTTGTTTAAAACTATACAATTTGTTCCTCAACTGTTCGGCTAAATACTC
Source organism: Neria commutata (assembly GCA_963457695.1). NCBI lineage: Eukaryota > Metazoa > Arthropoda > Insecta > Diptera > Micropezidae > Neria > Neria commutata. The sequence continues at coordinate 45,189,794 of OY735246.1, forward strand.
GGCCTTTTTTAGCCGAGACCGAACCGAGACCGAACCCGAACCTTTTGGCCGAACTGTTCGGTAACCGAGACCGACCGAGCGTTCGGTCGGGCTCTAGTAATTTGATACAGAAAATATTCATGCCAGTAAGTAAATAAGTATTGCATAGGCAATGTGGAATTGTTTACTATTTAAACAAAGTTTTGGAATTTTTTATGCGAGAAATGTCTAACTATGTCATATTTTTAAACATCCACAGAAAATTGGTGAAGTCTCAATGTGGAAAGTAAAATGAAAGATATGCCTTCTTAGTTGAAAATGGAGTTTAGTCAATAAAATTGCTGTGCTGGATCGCTAAGTTGAGAAGAAATATTTCATATGAAAAATGTTAAAACAGCTTTCATTTATTTAAAAAATGTGACCTGTTGGAAATAATACCGAGTTTTTGGTATTGATGAACTCTCGAGAATTATAAGCAAATAGAAGAGATATTTCGAGTTGAACTTTTGCTATTTGCACCTGTATTTAATATATTTATGAGTACAAATAATTGCCACAAACCTTGTAGAAAGAGGCATAGGTCTAGCTTACATATATACAAAGCCTACGTTTAAAAATCAGAACAGATATTCAGAAGTAGAATTTGTTACATTTCACGCAAATTCACTTTCGAGATTCTTTGAAGAAAAGGCAAAGAATAGAGGGTCAGCTGCACCACCCTCAACTCATGTACGCCCATGTGTAGGAAGCAAAGCATGTGAGTGAAGCAAAATGGAGCCATACTCTTGGGAGCAGACACGCGAGTTTTATGCCGCTTGTTGAAGAAGCAGAACCGGAAATTATAGTTGAACAATTTTTGCTGTAAAAGTGGAGTGGCAAACTTTCATTTCATGACTGTGTACGTGTATGAATACATATGTATGAATGTGAGGTTGTGTGTAACGTATGCAAATTGGAACAGTGCGGAGAAGAGCTACTCCTACATATGTTTTCCCGTTTTTTTCGCATATTGAAAGTCTTCCATTTCGGGTGTGGTAATAGTCGGTCAAACCGACTGTAATTTCTTAATTTAAATAAAACTTAAACTCTCAAATATCTCGATTTAAAAAAATCAGTCAGGCATAACACCTTAATTGTATGCGTTACAATTTTATGCGATTGTTTTCTTAGTTCTCCAAAATTAAACTACCAGCTATTGCAAGAGTTTTAAAATTGCATGCAGGTTGTGCGCATTAGCCTCTATGTTATGATTTGGATCGTGTGTGCCATAAAACCATTTTATATTTAACCTTGACGGTGACGCAAAATTAACTCAATTGGGGAGTTCACAGTTCCGTGCTATCTAGTGTGCTTTCTCTGCCGCCTGCTAAATTAAACCCACTTTGCCATCTAGCAACGTTTTTTGTTGTTGCTTTGCACGCAAACAAGAAATACCACTAGCTGAAAAAATTGACACACGTTGGATCGTGTTTTTCTTTCGTCATAAGCTGGCATTTCTCATCAGCTGTTTTATTCGCGAAAATGGAAACAGATTTTGAGCAAATTTTATTGAATTCTCAGAGAATAATCACACACTACTTCCATTTTGATGGAATATTGCTTTTTGCGAGAGTAATAAATCCTTAATAATCGCTTTAGAAAACACTTGTAATGCGATTGTGGCAAATTAAGAATGGTCCACGAAACAGGGGCGCTCAGAGTTTTATTTTACTATCGTGCTGAAGTTGCCAGATGGGAAATTTAGAAGGAAACTGTGAATACCCCAAATGTAACTTAACACTATACAGAAAATCTATGGTAGTGTTGAAGGATAAGAACTATGCCAAGATTTATGTGCTCAATTGGACAATGTCATCTCCATCACTCGCTTGTAAAAATTTTACAGGCGGCAGCTTTCCTGGAAATTGCTTATCAAAGATAAAATCTGCACAATTCAATGCGAAATTGTTGCCATGTCACAAATGTCAATTAAATCGAACTAAGTGAATTTCTCCCACTGCAATTCGATGCTCAGATACTTGTTTTTAAGTGAAGCAAGATTTGGACGCTCAAAATCATTGCAATTTGAGCAAATTTTTGGGGGATAGTTGAAACTTGTCCTTTATAGAGCAATGCGCATGTAGGTGTATGGGCATATTTGTATGTGGAAAGTAATCTTCGAAAGTGGTTGCATGACACTTTAAAATCTAAGCCAAACTGGAGTCACAAACAAGTATTCCCTTCAAAGGCTAGATATTTTTTGCTCATGAAAGAAAAATTAAGTTTGTAACTTGTCCAGCGTCGAAGAACGCTTTAGTGGAAAATAGATACGCATGCGAATGCACACAAAGTCGTTAGTAGGTCCAACTTAATAGGAACATTTTATTCATCGGTGGTGATGATACAAAATATTTCAATAGAATTTTATAAACTTTCTTATCTGATGGTATGCTGAAGGCTGCCAGTACCAGCCTCTCTTGGAGTGTTCGAGTGAAAAGTTCTCCGCAAGATCTTCGGCCCGATCCGCGTTGGCGACGACTACCGCATACGAGCGAACAACGAACAACAACACCACCAAGCGGCTACACTGGCTGGGTCATGTCGTGCGTATGGATGAAGAAGCTCCAGCGAAGATGGTATTCGAGGCGGCAGTTAAAGAACGGATTCAAGAATATTGTTGTAAACTAATGGGAGTTATTTCGGAATTGGAACAATGTACTGTTGTTTCATCAAACAAAATAAAAAATGCATACACCTTTGTATGAAAATGTGCGACATATTTATATTCCAAGTAAGTGTTAATTTGAAAGTCCCAACCAAAAGCCATGGCTATTTCGTCGTGTCAGCAAATACAGAAACTAGTCACATTTGATTAAAGTAATTTCCATTACCGATTCCAATAGCACTGGCAAATGGCCATAACGTTTACGTTTGTGTGCCTCACCCACACACACTAGTCCACATTAAAATGTCACATGCGCTGCAGTCCATGTCCATTTTCGAATATGCCGCCTGACCACAAAACGCCGCCACGAAATTTATTGCAACAGGCCATTTGCCTGGGAACAAATTGTCCCGCTGCAACACTTAAAAGGGTTATAAAACTTGCGGCCCATAATGATTTTCTGCCAACGACACAAAACGAATAAAGTGTGCGAAGAAATAGAAGAAGGAGTAGAGACGAGGAAATGGCAATGGAGCGGCAATAAAAATTCAATTTCCGGCACAAAGCCTACCTGCCTAAAAGTATGCAAGGAAAGCAGTCAGCAGGAGAGAGAAAAAAGACGTGCATCAGAAAGATATATAAAAAACGTTTGACAGCAGCATGCAAGTGTGATAAAGAGGGGAAAAGGGAGTCACATAAAAGAGGCACATTTCTCAAGTAAAGTCATTAGAGATGTGCGGCCATTTTGTGGCACACATGCAAGTTACTTGCGCGCCTAAAAGTAGAACTCGTTGCCTTTCACGGCGCTATTTTTGCAATATTTTTCACAACTCCTCGCTTTAGGCGGGCGGGCATCTGTGTGAATGTCTTCTCCCTTCGACGTTGTTATTAATGTGCTCCCCCAGGTGTCATTCCTTTCTGTAACATATGTGTTATTTTTCTACCCTATGCGATGTTCAGTTAACCTATTTTGAACAAGTACCTACTTGATTACGCGCAGATATATTGATAATTTCTTTAGGAAGGAACTTAATCGGTTCAGAAGTTATAGGCGGAAGAACAAATATGTCTATTTTCCATCTTCTATCGAATTATATGGGTTACGTAACATATAAAAGTCAAAAATATTATATTTTGAGTCCTAAAAAATCAAAAAATTTTTCTGCTGTGTTTGTTAGAGAGCAGAAATCGTACAGCTGCTCAAAATGGGTTAAGCCAACATATAGGGATAAGAAGGTTGGTAAATTTCCCAAAAAAAATTCTATAAGTTTTAATTTTTATTGAATTTCAAACTAACAAGCATCATTTTAAGTTGCTCCTTTCACGACTTTAAAGATACTAGCACAGCTTTTTGCCTTTAAATAAATTGCATAACTTTGTTTAATAAATTAAATACTTAGGTAGGAATGACACCCGTCAAAGCTTTAAAACTGTTCAACTATAAAAATGTCACTGTCGTAAATAAATGCGCTATAATATCATTCAAAGGTTTCTGATCAACGCTAGATACACAGATTTATTTTGCCACGTCAGATATTTATACAAAAAGTTAAAATGTCTGCGTTTTTATCAGGTTACTTAGTAACTTTTTTCCACAACTTATCTAACTAATTAGTTCGTAGCAAAGTCTCAACATTAAAAACATTTATCTTTTAAAAATACTTCTTACAAAATATTTGGAAATCTCTAAATATTTGAAGGACAGTTTTATACTTTCTATCAATATTCAACACTGGTTTGATGGAATCGCATCAAAGGGTACACGCATGCAATGCGCATGCCGGCTTTAAAAACTCACTCGCCCTACTTTCGGTACCCGGGCACCTTGGCGTGTCCGGAAACGTAGTGTCCGATGAACTTGCAAGGTTGGGTCCTTAAGACCATTTTCTGGACCTTAGCCTGCCCTTGGCCTGCCATCTTCCACGGTTAAAGCGTTCATAAACGACAAGGCTCTTTCTCAACACGGTCAAAGATGAGCCGTGCAAGCTGGATGTAGACAGACGCAGCTCCTGCTTCCAACCCTGTTAGAAATGCCTGTCTGCGTGCTGGTAAGTTTTCTTATTCGGAAAAAAAATCGACTCTCAGACCCGTAAGACTCAAGTGTTTAGCATAGAAGGTGCGACAGCGATAAAAAGATTGTGCCCACCGAGAGATGTACGCTACGCCGAATTTCTTCTACCTGCCTTTGGAAACAGTTGCTTCGTTTCTAGATACATATGTATGTATGTACAAGTTTTGACCTTGCATAAATAAAATACATTTTAAAATTTGCGTGCTTTAAGTGTACTTTAATTTTGACATGATGCAGTGTGTTATGAGAAATAGATTGAATTGGGTATTTATATATCATATTTATATTGTGCTTGTACACATATCTAAATTATTCTTAAAAAAATATATAGTGTTGTCAAAAGTAGCAACAAATAACTCAAGTAATGATAAAATTAAGATATTCCAAAAAGTGCTATAATAGGTTCTATTCAATATTTTATATCACTTGATATTTCTTGCTTTAAATAATTTTGCTTGTGACAAATATAATTATTAAAAATACAAAATATTAGCCCGATTCACAATATTGTGCAAATGGTCTGGGATTTTTGCAATTGACAGTTTTGTAGCAACCTACTGTCAGAACTACTGTAGTTTTGCTACAAAACTGTCGATTGCGAAAATCCCAGACCACAAGATTGTGAATTGGGCTATTAATTGAAAATAGTGTGATATGTAAAATTAATTGAGAAATAGTAGAAATGAATTCACAAGTTTTTATATATTCAGGAACATGCGCGAATATTCATCTAGAATCTTTTTATTTATATCGGGAAGTCGAGATATCATCTGGCCAGGCTTTTCATTGCGAATATGAAGCACGTAACTTCTCTGTGCTACGGCAAATGTGAAATTTTTCATAGACATTTCCAACAGCTGTAAAGATATATAGCACACAGTTCGTAAAAAAGTTTAGTTTTATAAGTTGCTAATGCCTTACACGCATATCTTCACTCTGCCACAAAGAGAAGGCCATGCGCTCATCTAGTAGCGGCACATCTTTCTCACTTATGAAATACGAATATGTTGTAAATAGCTCCTTCGCATAATCCCGAAAATTGAATATTGTACGTGTATAACTTCTTGCCAGCAACCATTTCAGTGAGTCGTATTCTGCCCAATTGTAAGACTCAACTAATGCCGCGTTCGCAACCAATTCTTCCTGAAAGTTGTTCGCATTTACGCGTGCCACGTGAACGGAAGTCTGCATCTGAGATATAAGAAATGTGGGCAATCGAAATACGCTGCAAGCAAGGAAAAGTCTGAATAAAAATCCTGCTGAAAAAAAGTACAGCTGGAGTGACGGTTTGGGCGAAAGTGTCGATACTGTATGTATAGTAATCGAAACTCTATTGGACTCTATCTACTAAGAACCAAGATCGCCATTTCGATGTTATTACTACGTATCGATACTTGCGCTCGATATGCCGAACTCCAGCTTGTTATGCCTACAACTTTCTGCGAGCACTTGCGCTTATTTTAGGCACCAGAGCGATTTCTATGGACCACATATACATCAGCCTAGCGCTGGGATAAGTGTCGGCATCGGTGCGTAATATGAACTTCGTGGTGGCCGCCAGTTGAGCAATGTTTCTGCCTACAATGGCAGCATGCTCACGCTTATAAGAATCCACAGTTTCCTCTACATCCATGGATGTAGGCTTTGTTGTTGCGCACTCCGTGTTCTGATTGACAAATGTTTCAATGTCCTTCACTCCTGAATCAAGTGGCACATTCTCCATATAAAAGTACAAATGGAAGGTTGCATATTTTCGTACGAAGTGCACGAATGTATTGTTAGGCTCTTCTTTCCGTATGCAGTTGCGCACGTAGGCAATGGCTCTTAATGTTGGGATGAAGTGGTTCGCAGTTGGTATGTAGACAGCGAAACTGACTGACTCCTGGCTGAGTCCGCTGTAAGGAAATCAATATTACTCGCTTTTTCAAATGTGCATAAATTCTGTCAAACACACGCCAGAAAAAGATATTCCAGTTTGTAGACTTCCTCAAAGGTGCCTTGCATGGTTAGCGTTACTTGTCCACACCTGTTTTGGTCCGGCTCTGCACGTATGCTATTCTTCAGCACCCAATAATTGCCATGCTGATAGATCTCCTTGGTCATGCTCTCTTCGCGGCAACTAATTATTTCGAGCATATTGATCATCTCGTTCTGAGTTAATGGGAGCAATACAGCGAAGGATCCGATGATGCTTACGGCAAAGACCAACATCACCAGCAGCATGCATGACAATATGATCAGTGTGCAAGCACAATTCCGAGATAGCTTCATCTTTTTCAGGTTGTACTTATTCCAAGTGAGTTACGCAGTTCACTGTATTTTGCTTCTTTTACTTGCGGACTTTCTATCTTAATTTGTTGGTTTAATACGCTAAAATATAATTTGCATATAATGTTAGCTCATTTGTTGTTAATGTGATAATATACAAATGGATTGTCATTTTATGCACCCTATAGCATGTTTATATATTTAATATATATAATTTGTTGGCGCAGGTACTTTGTCAATAGGCACCACCTTGAACTAAGTAGTCAATGGAAAGGAACAACCTTTTCTCGTCCGACAAAGCTTACACTTTACAAGACGCTCATCCTACCCGTGCTTTTCTAAGGCAACGAAGCCTCAACGCTAAGGCTTTTCCAAATGCAAGCATTCCGGACCATGATCAAGAAGACATTGCTATGTCTAGGACCAGGGATTGGAGAAGGCGCGTGCAAAGCAGGGGCGCTTGCCATCGGTTGATACTTATTATAATACGTCGGGCTTCCAAGCAAGGTCCACCAAAAAGTGTACAGGAGTTAAGGTGAATCATCATATTTTATGACTTTCATTTTTCCAAAATTAATATATCTAACATTTGAAATTTCTCAATCAAACTGAAATATTGTGGGCTATTAATGCATATGAAATGTGCTTTTAGTGAATTAAACCGGACAGACAAACATACATATAGAAATTTGAAAGCTATAGACGAAAAAGGCTGAAACGGCTGTCAAGTCCGACACTTTATGTGCAACAATCAAAGAGACAAGATGAGGCTTACGCGACATAATGGCGATCAACTGGTCATAGTAACTTGCATTGTGCTGGTGCTGCTGCTCATTGCCTCAAACTTGATAGCATTGTGTAAGTTCGTATTGATACCCGAGACCTATGAACGTCTGTCTAGTCGGCTTGGTGTATTGGACTGCCATAATGCTAGCGTGACCCAGGAAATCTATCAGCATGGGCATTTTTGGGTGTTGAAGAATTTCATACGCGCCGAACGAGATCCAGTGGCTTGTGCACGCATAACGCTTACCATGCAAGGCAGCTATGAGGACGTCTATAAGTTGGAACATCTTTTTCTGGCGTGTGTTTGGCAGCACTTATGCGTATTTCCACTAGCGAATAATTGCAATTTCCTTACAGCGGACTCAATAAGGAGCCAGTCAGTTTTGCCGTCTACGTACACACAGCGGAGCAGCTGAATCGCACATTGACGGCCATTGCATACGTGCGCAACTGTATTCAGGAGAAAAATAAGAACAAGGAAATTCAATATTTGATACGTGAAAATGTTAACTTTCATCTGTACTTTTACATGGAGGCTATGCCGCTGGTCTCTGGCTTGGAAGACCTCGAAACATTTGCCAACCAGAACACAGAGTGCAAGGCAATGGAATCGCAGCAAGAGCTTGCGAATGATCCAGAAGCTCCAGCAGTTTTGCTTGAGAACAGCATAAGTGTCGGCAGAAATATCGCGCAACTGGCAGCCACAACCAAATTCATTTTACGCACTGATGCCGACACATTTCCCAGCGCTGCGCTCTTCGAAGGATGGACATTGGTCAATGTTTTGTTGCCGAGTATGAACGAAAGCGCTCACAGCAAACTGTACGCATTCCTGAAGCTGGGGTCCGAGTATCGAGCGGAAGTATCGATATGTAGTAGTTTCGATGGTACTCTTCATCTCGTTGTTCCGAAAAGTTCTAACGAAAGCAACGTGTGCTAATGTCTTTCTAATGGATTGCCGATAACTACAACGCATCAATACTAACACTCCTATCCGAACCCCATCTCATAATCAGAGCTTCATTTTTTTTCTTAAAAAATATTTTCGTCTCTTGCAGCGTATATCGCTTACCCACGTTTTTGATTTCCGGCATGCAGATTTCACATCAAATTGGACGTGTGAATGCCGAACAAATTGGGAAAATTCTGGTTAAATCAGCTGAAGGCCACAATTGGGCAGCATTCGACTCGCAGGAATGGTTATGGAAAGAACATCTAAAAACGCCTGAAATTTTTAGTTTCAACGATTATATACAAGAGCTTCTTGTGACATTTTCATATTTTATCAGTGCAGCGAATGGGCCTCTGCTGGATGATCGCATGGGCTATACAGCGATGCAGAGTGAAATCTTGCGTGTAAGACTTGACCGAACATGTCGAAACATTTCAATTAATTGTCGATTTTGCAGATATATGAAATGTTAGTGAAAGATTATGGATTCATCGTGCCGCGAAGCATTTATGTGCTTCATAATATAACGCACGTAGACTTGCAGGCCAGAGCTCCAATTTCTAAAATGGATCCCGCAATATTAACTGAGTACGCTGTCATGTTCGACAAGAAATGAAGTGGTTGTATAATGTCGTATATTGCAAAAATTGTATTCCCTAAAAACAGTAATTATTCCCTATTTTCATATCAAAATTGCTAATTTCTGTGTCACTTATACTACATTTAATTATAACACAATAAATGACACATAATAATAAACGAAACACTTAGCACGCTACACTCAAACAGTTGTCAATTAATTCTAGACATCTAATAAAAAAATATGCTATAATTAGTTGAGTGCTGTAATGATCGAATCAGATCGATAGACAGAGACACAGCAGTATTAAGGCATAGAAAAGGCAGCTACAGATAGATAGACAGCGGCAGATATATGCCCGTATATGTCAGGTACAGTTAAGAGAGAGGACGACGCTGGGTTGAAGTAGTGTTCCACCGATCGGCAGCGGTATCGGTTGGTATAGACACCGATCTTCAGTTTGAAGGCATTCCCTAAAACTTTTGAATCGCAATCCGTATCCATATTGTTGCATTTTAAATGAAAGCGATTGAAATTTCCGTTCACTTTGTGTGACTCTCGTCTTTTGTCGACTGCAAAGGTCGGTTGAAGGACACGCTCCCAATGGGCCTATAAGTCCCACTACCTCGTTATCTTTTCAGTAAAATTGCTTTAATTGGTTTAATTACTCATTTAAAGCAATGATATTTGGTATTTAAGGCGAGGTGTGGGCCCTTCTACGACATACCATACCAAAATGGGCGTGGTCCGCCCACTATATAGACGGTAAGCGGAAAATCCTTATAACTTCCATAATATGTACATCAGTTTGTCCATATTTGGTCACTTCATTGCTGGTAAGAACACCTTTTAATTCTCCAAAAATAGGCGGGGTCCGCCCACTCAGTTACTTGGTGTAGGGTATTACTCTGTCGGTGGAACCCGACTGATGCTTCCTTACTTGTTTTTAAATGCGTTTGGCCGATGTCTCATCCAAAGTTAATCAGTTTTATTTTCATTAGAGCTCAGCGTAATTGATATAAACATGCTTTCGGTTGCTTTTATTTTTGCTTTGAAATAAACTATTTCTTGCACGTTTAAGCGAATGAGCTATTCAATTAAGTACCAACTAAGAGATTAATATAAACGGCAAAAATTACTAAAGACTCTCAAGTAACGCGGAGCGTATGAGTGATATGCGCGTAAGGTTTTATTGCATGGAACTTATAAGTAAAGCGTCAATTACAACAAATGCAATGTGAATTGGAATCAAGCTAAAGAATATACATATGGTACAAAAACAGGAAATGCTTTTCAACAAATTAGTGCTAGAAGAAGTACCAAGGCCATCGCCAGTAGTGTGTCGTGCGGGAAGTGATAATATACCAGACCAAGAGCGAGTTTTGACTTATTTTGCCAATATGATAATATCACGCAATTGTGGTCATATCCTTATATTACTGACCAGCTTACCACTGTTGCCTTTACTGGTTTTGTCTCTGATGAGTGTTCGAGTTTTCCAAATAAATCAATTTGTATTGAAGGGCCTGCCGGTGCTGCACTGTTCTAATGTGGCCAGGATCAAGGAAGTCTATCAGCACGGCAACTATTGGGTGCTCAAGAACTATGTGCACGTACCGGATATGAAACATGCATGCAAGGAAGTGACGCTAACAATTCAGGGCAGCTATGTGGACATATACAAATTAGAGGAGCTCTACTACGAGTGAGTGCTGCCAGAATTCAATTTGAATTGGGCTTTTGAAACGCTTTTGCTAATTTGCAGCGGTCTTTGTGAAAGTCCTGTGAGTTTTGCTGTCTACATAGCCAACGAGCAGCATCTAAAGCAGGCACTTGCGGCTATTGCCTACATACGACACTGCCTACCACAAATGCCGGCAACTCGCAAAAAGAACGCTACACTCTTGCCGATTGCTTTCCATTTGTACTTTCGTTGCGAACAAATGCCGCGAACAGAGATTCCGGCAAATGCGGAACATTTTCTAGACACAACACCAGTGAACTGCAAAGCGAAGCAGGGCCCACTGCAGGAGCTGACAACGGAGACAAAGGAACAAAAGCAGCATGTCCAGATTGTGGGCAAGAATATAGCAGAGGAGGCTGTCATCACAAAATACGTTATGTCCATGGATGTGAATACATTTCCCTGTATTCATTTCACTACCAAATTTTTAAGGGAAAATATGAATAATCCGAAATTCAGCGAGCTGCATCGAAAATTGTGCGTAAATATCGAAAAATATAGTGTCTGTCGGTCGGTCCATCAGTAATGTCAGTCGTATCGCCGGTTTGCATCTCTGTGTGATTGTGTGTATCTCCGTATGTCCACAATACCATGAATGCTAGTGGACAAAAAATAATACAGGGTTCATAGTAGGTGTGTCAGTTCCCAATTAGATAGGCAGCAATATAAAATTGTGGTATAGAGAATCTCAATACTAATGTGATTGTTTGTAAATATTTTAATGGAAATGCAAGATTACAAAAAAAAGTTACAAAGAAATTACAAGATTTTTTTAATTCTGATGTGATTTACAACTGAAAAAATACATATATTTATTGTAAAATGGCATATTATATATACGATTTTCCAGCGTGATGCTAAAGTAACTTCAATTACACTGGGATACACTAAAAAACTCTCGGATTCTTATATAGTGAATACCTTGACTCTTGTTGGCACTAAGCACGTTCTGCACGCATTTAAAATATTGCCAAAAATATATTTTCGATTAGAAATTTATGTTTTGAAAAATGTTAGAAAGATTAATTCTAGCAACAAAAAGTTTGCCTACAACTATAAACATCCGCTCAAAAAACAGTTTTCTTCCGTTCTTCGCTCATTTAATAGTAGCTCATTAAACTATTTTTCATTATGAACTCTCTCATTCTTGACTTTCTAAAAGGAATGATCTATTACAAACCGAACTACAAAACTTTGACAAAAACCGAATATGAACTCCTGAGCTATGCATTTTTCAAATTATGCAACTCAAATTTAATCGTACTGGGAGTGATTGTATTTTCTTTCGCTGCCCTAACAGATTATGGCGCTTACCCACATTTTTGGTACGATGTCTACAAGAAAGCGAGCACGAGGCTCGCAGGGATGGATTTAGTCTGAAGTGCACTGCACGCAAGAGTGAAAAGCATTTTCTGGTGCCCAATTTTGAGCCGTTCGATCAAACCAAGTGGCTCGGTGCAGATGAAGAATTTAATGTTTTTACATTTGAGGAAAACCTTCAGAAATTACTGTCATATAAATCATTCTTCGTATCCGCGGCGAATTTAGTACATCTAGATGAACGCCTGGGACTTACTGTCGCGAGAAGTGAGGACTTACGTGTGAGTATAAGTTGTATAATAAGCGTACCCATGCAGAGTTTTTCTGGGAAGCGTAATCAATTTTGCATATCCGATACAAATTGATATGATAGAATGAATCAATTGTGAATTTTGTATGAAACGAGCATTGTTACGAATCATTATAACATTATACGATAATATAATTTGTTCCCATCTAATGTTGCAGATACTCCAACTGACACTGCAGCAGCATGTTTTTATAGTGCCCCATTCAGTTTACGTTTTACATGACATATCTATAAACTTTCTTCCAAGCAAAGCAATGCCACGAAACATTAGCGAAACTATATTCAAGGAATATAGCATAATGTTGGCACCATCGAATAAAACCATATTGCAGACACATGATGTGAAAATAAATTAAAATGTTTTATAAAGTAAGATGAAACCGGATTTTGATGCCTCATTTATAAGCACCATCTTTTAAAAACCACAATATACTTTCCCCCCACCCACTAACCTATGATCCTTTCTAAACCAACAAGGGCTCTGCATGTATAGGGGGCAACCCCTAAGTGTCGGTTTATTTAAAAAAAAAAAATAAAAAATAATGTAGATACATAATCAGTTAATTGTGGAATAGCATACCACAAATTCATATATTAAGTTAAGTTTATTTGAATACACTTCGTTCCAATGAACAGTTTTGACCCATTAAGCTGAAGATCAATCGGCTGTGTTAACAAATAACCATTGATTAAATGAAAATGTACTAATGCAGACCATCAATGAAACCGTCAATGAAGCAGTCTAAGAGTCGAAACAGATCGAACCAGCAAACAATCATTCAAGCTACTAGAAAATTTTCCCACCAATCAATCTGCCAGTTATCTTTAAATCGTGCAGATCAAACTATCAAGAAATCAATCAGTTTATTAAAGCAATAAATAAAACAATCAATGAACAAGTCAATCAGGAAACAATTCAATCTGCAAGTAGTCAACTATACTTCAAGTTAATCATGCAGTTAATTAAACAATCAATTAATTCGAAAACCAATCGATGAAACAAGCGGGCGATGATTTCTGAATTCATTGAATTAAAGCAATTTTATACTTTATATTTTTGTTAAAAATTTTACTTCTATACCAATATACAGTATTTTATTGACCACACTAATGTGCATAATAAAAGTTTTCATGATTCTCTATTCAAATCCTTGCATGCGAGTACTTTATCCATAAAATACTTTTAAGCAATTAATAAATCTTTAAAAGCTTTGTCTTTTATGTTAAGATGTCAAGTTGAGGGATTCGTTCGCTTTCTAGTTATTCCCTTTTTATAGTAGATATAGAACATTCGTCGTCAATATGAGACAAAGTTTATAATAATTAATAATAATTGATTGGCACAGCAGCCCGTGTGGGCTTAGGCCTAGCTTTCTCGCATTAACTTGTGCGTGCGTCATATTTTTCACAAATTATTGGGACCTACATTAACCGAATCCGAACTGGTTGAGAAGCTTTTCTGGCAAAGAATATTCTCGGAGAATTGCCAATTCATCGCAAGACAAAGTTAATAAACGTAATCCAGTGACGTGTCATGATAATTTTCCGCGAATGCTTACATGTGCAGGTCGGTATTTGTATGTATAGCTTTATTAATTCGAACCGTGCGAGGTTGTAAGACCACGCCAACCTGTTGTATGTTATATTGGCGCGCAACTCAAAGTCTCATATCAACATGTTTCCAGAAAAGGCTGTGGAGCAGCGTGAAGTTGTATATTCGAACTTTAAAATATTCAAAATTTAGCTCGGGTTGTTTTATGTACATGTATGCAAGGAAGGTAACTTGCATAAAAATCATTCCTCCAGCGGTCTCTAAATGAACTACTTTCTTTTAGCGGTATATTATTTGAACTATTTTCTTTTGTGCACTCAGAGGATACATCATTGAGGAACACCCATTACACTTTAGTAAGAATATTAACAAATAAGTCGCAATTTTCATTTAATATGATTGAGAATGTTGCCATTAGTCCAACATTCCGTTTAATTGAGAACATGGTTTTAGTGTCCAAGCACATTCTAAATATTAAAGAGCGCTTAATAGTGATAGTGACCGGAATGACGATAGTCAGAATGTTAACTCGCGAACGGATAAATACAATTATTGCGGCGACCGTGGTGTTGCTGCTGTTGCTGTTACTAGGTGTGGCCTTTTGCTTGTATTACGCAGTGCTTGCTGTGCCCATACTCGCGAAGCATCACCAGTTCCGTCTGGAGTTACGGGACTGTCAGAAGGTCTCCATGAAGCAGGAAATATATCAGTACAGCAATTTTTGGGTCTTGCGAAACTTCATTCGAGCGAATATGCTGCAGTTCCCCTGCGATTCGGTGACAATGTCAATACAAGGCACCTATGACGACATCTACCACTTGGAGCAGCTATACTTAGAGTACGTATCTGAGTTTGGGGTGTGCATCAAAAATGTACATTCACGTAAATAAAGTTAATTCTTTATTAATCTCATCTCAGCGGCATCTATCAGGACGCTACTAGTTTTGCTGTATATGTACCAGACGAAGAACATCTGAATCGTTCACAGGCAGCCATTGCCTTTGTGCGAAATTGTGTCCACCAGGCAGTTGATGGCAAACGGTTGTATTTAATACGGGAACATGTCTCCTTTCATCTTTATTTTCGATTCGATCAAATACGTCAACTTTCGCTGCTTCAAAATGCGCAAAATTGGTTTTCACAAGAGACGGATTGTAGCAAAATTAGGAAATACCAACTTCGTACGTCAGTAGGACCTATGCCGATAGAGTATAATGCTGTTGTTGTCGGCAGGAACCTAGCACATTTGGCCACCACAACCAGATACCTGCTGGCCGCTGACGCATACACCTATCCGTCTGGCGACCTGCTTGCCAACTTGATAACAGAGCTCGTGGAGTATCCTTATATGGATAAGAAATACCTAAGTAAACTGTTAGTATCTATGTCTGTTGGGATCGATGAATGCAAAATTTTCAGAATTTTGATACGGTACAATTTATATGAACGCAATTGCAGATGTGTTTGATGTGCTTAAGCTCAAGAACTCAAGAGCTATTCGATGTAAAAGTGAAGATGTTCTTAGATACATTTCTTTATACATATTTTATAAGTCAAATGTGAATACTTAACTTGAATTAAGCTGAACCGGTGGGACCTATGGCCTCAAAAACCGTGCATATATTTGCTCTGCCAATCAGCTTCTTTTGAGTCTGGAAAACCATTTATGTAGCTATGTATATATACTCATCTTATAAGATTATAATACTAATCTGTATCGGCATCTATTTTTTCTAGATAATATTTTCTCTCAATTACAGTTTAATGCGTCAGCCATCCTTTCTTCGTGTGGGCTTGAGTGAAGCTGATCACAAACTTCGCGCTGATAAACCAGCTTTTGTCGATTATTTGAAAACAAAAGGAAAGAATTTGGTTTCGGAGAGAAGAGATCCGTTTTTTGACACGTGGCAGTGGGTGGATTTTACTATATATGGAGATCGTGCAATATTTGCTGTAAAAGACCGCTTTAAAACAATTTTTGACTTTTCTTTGTCCTTTGTAAGCGATGCAAATACACCACTGCTAGGTGAGCACTTCGACTTGATTGTAGAACAAAATGAAAATCTGCGTGTAAGTTAAATACATATATTATGAATGTATCTACATTTGTAAGATACAATTTTTAGGTTTTGTCATTGGTACTGCAGGGATACAACTTCATAGTAACCCACAATGCTTACACCCTCCACAACGCAACGATTGATGATAACAGGGTGATAAATTTTTTGGATGCCATCCCCTATCGAATAAGAAGAGAGTATTTAATTATGTTTTTTGACTTTGAAGATTAAGTGGCACGTTTGCTGTAAATCGTAAATTTTTGCAAGTAAAAAAAAGGTAAAAGATATTCCGACACAATCAAAGAAGCACCAAATTTATAAATAAAGACACTTTAAGCACTCAGATGCGTTTTTGGTTATGTTTTTTATTGAACTCTAGTCTTCGACAAAGGTATTCTGTGCCGACATGTAGCAAATGCTCTACTAACAGGGAACGAAAGGAACAGTTCACTATTCCTTACTGAGCGAAAACTTTATCCACTGTCTAAATGTTCCTATACATAAGTAATAAGAGGTAGTACATTAAAAAGAAAATGTAAATGGATCAGAAACAAACTTGGCAGATAAGCTTAATAAGAAAGGAGCATCCGAAAACTTTATGAAACCAAAAGAAAGAGAAAGAAAAATGTTACGGTATACGTATCAGATTTCCTATGAAAAATTTTCCTACCATATAAGGGACGTCTTAATTCAGGTAAGCACTTTTTTAAGCAACACAGCTGTAACTAAATATCCGCAAGTATAAAAAAATTAGCTCCGCCCAATTTTACGTTTCTTATAGTTGACACGTGAACGTTTTAAAATAATAATACGAATAATAAGTTTCTTATAGGTTACCATACATTCCACAAACTATTGATAGAGAACAAAATTATTGACGCACTTCTTTTGTATAACTCATATGCAACATATGAGCTGTTATTTTTGAAAGTGGAATAAGTCCACTTTTTACAAAAATGTAGATAATGGCAGTTATAGATACAACTTTGTATGATCTTTCTATGGGTATATCATTTATAGTAAAAAAAAATTTTGATTCTAGTATTTAAGAGATGGAAGTTTTACCTCTTAATAGTATTGACCCTGAGAGTGATATGTAAACAATGTAATATCTCGCAATAACAGAAAGTGGACTTATTCCTCTTTCAAAAATAACAGCTCATATCTTTTTACAATTGGCAGACAGTGGTTGGTTCGGTATCGCCAGCTTCCCCATTATAAGAGGAATTCCTATTAAAATTCACACGAAATTTATGCAATTTAAAGCTAGAACATGTTCGGCATGTAGTCACTCACAGGCACTCACAAACACACACGCACTCAAATGTAGACAACTGCATGTTATTTGAAACTTATTCGCAAATGAATGCTTACACCGGACGTACTTGATTTTACATGAACTGCGTATTAACACACATACACACCAACATACTGCAGCCACACCCACAGCACACTTTTCCGGCCATTTAAACCACCCACACACAGATACACAGTCAAACATGCATGCGATAAGCGGCATAATGAGTTTTATCAAACAAACGCGCCTAGTACATCAGCAAACGAATATTTTCGAACGGCAACTGCTGCTCAACCACACACTTGCACACATTCACATTTAGCGCATACCTGTGAGAGGCCGCAGGAAGAATGTCAGTGTGCCGCAAAGGCTGCCTCAATTAAAACGCCCAACGAGAGAAGCCTTTTTGTGTTTTTGCTGTTGTTGTAGCTACTTGCTGCCATTCTTTGTGAAAAGTGATTTGCAATTGTAGCTGTAAACAACAGCAACAACAACAACAATTTAGGTTAAAATTATTCAAAGTGATTTGCAGCTCTAAAGCGGACACACTCTCAAACAAACACGCACACACGTGAGCTGCTCCTGTGCGCAGGCATTGCGTGCGGCGGCTTAATTAGATTCCTGCCAACTGATAACAACACTTTTACAGCATAATTGCGGGCTACACTAAGCACACTGCAAAACTAGCCACTATACAATACAATACAACAATTGCTGTTAGTTTGGCGTTGTTGTTGTTGTTATTGAAACAATTTAAAATGTGCATCTATAATATGTGCGCACATTGAAGTAATTAATTAATTTGTCTAAACAATTACTTAACGTTAATTAAAAATTCTACACATGTATTTTGTCTGTGGTTAATACTTTGATAAAATTAAAATTTTTCTAAAACCAATCGACAATTTTATTACAATTGCTTGTATTATTATTTCATAGTTTTCTTGCATTAACTTATATCTGCCAGTTTTGCTTTTGCAAAAGTCAGCGAAACCTTCAAAATTAGTCTACAGCCATATACGAACGTGATTGAGAAGCTTTATTTTCATGGCAAAGAATACTATCGCAGAGAGAGAGAGTCAACTCTTTGCTAGATGACGCCATGTAAAGTAATAATTTAAAAAATGAATTTTTGAGAATTTATTATCGAATAAAACTGAGTGCGAAAAGAATTGTGTCTAAGAATTCCTTCGTCCAGGTGAAGGAGGGCGGTAAGTAGTAGATCCCTCAGAAAGATTTTTCGTTTTGTATTGTGTTGGAAATCGTTGAAAAATGATTCCAAGTTCCAATAATTTCAAGACAAAATTTATAAATATGTATTTTATGCGAATTAGTTGTAAAAACATAACTTATTATCTCTTGATCACCTAAATTCGTCAAGCTAAAATATCAATCAAATCTGGGTTTGTAGGTATTGAGCCATTGACTGCGGGGAAACTGCAGATACTTTCGTTATGCTAGTGATTGCTGCTCTCTTACTAATATAAAACAAGTAAGGAAGTATCAGTCGGGTTTCACCGACAGAGTAATACCCTACACCATGTTCCCAAGTGGGGTGATAATTCACTGAAATTGTGGGTGCATTTGATTTACAACCTACATAGTGGGCGGACCACGCCCATTTTTGGCAGACTACAAGATATACCTAATAGGACTATACATGCCAAATATTGATGCTCTGGCGAGTGTACAACAGATGTTATCGGCATATTTATTTTACTGCCCCCATGGTGGGCGGACCACGCCCATTTCTGGAGAATTAAAAGATATTCCTACCAGGAACGAAGTAACCAAATCTGGACTCTCTCGTGTATATACTATGGAAGTTAAGAAGATTTTTTGTTTATCGCCTATATAGTGGGCGGACCACGCCCATTTTCTTGTATGGCATCTAAGACCTATATATCAACTTGGGAACCGAATTTCATTCATTTATATTCGTAACTAGTCAATTGGTAACCATTTTACCGAAAAAATTTTGCCGGCTATATAGTGGGCGGATCACGCCCATTTTTTCCTGAGATATAGAAGACCTACCTCTTAACTTGAATACCAAGTATTAATCTTTTCCATGAGTAATTACACAAATTATAGCCATTTTACCGAAAAAAACCCGAGGTAGTGGGACTTACAGGCCCATTGTGGGCGTGTCCTTTAACCGATTTGACTAATTTTAACACTTTACCTAACCCGAGGTTCACTGTAACTGTGTACCAAATTTGGTCCAAATCGGACAACTCCTTCTTTCTTTTTTTTGCATACACGCAGACGGACAGACGGACAGACGGACAGACGGACAGACGGACAACCGGAAATGAAAAGAGAAAGTGTTTCTGATCATTTCTATATACTTATGTCTATACCTAGGAAGGCTCCTTTAATGCGTTACAATTTTGGCACAAAGTTATTATACCCTATTACCATAGGTGTAGGGTATAAACAGCTTCTTATACAACACTTCCGTCCGTATGATTGAATATTCTTGAAATTTTACATTTCTTGGATGTGCTAAAACTTTGTTCATGTTGAAACTATCGTAATATCATTTTGAAATTTATTTTTATACCCTACACCTATGGTAATAGGGTATAATAACTTTGTGCCAAAATTGTAACGCATTAAAGGAGCCTTCCTAGGTATAGACATAAGTATATAGAAATGATCAGAAACACTTTCTCTTTTCATTTCCGGTTGTCCGTCTGTCCGTCTGTCCGTCTGCGTGTATGCAAAAAAAAGAAAGAAGGAGTTGTCCGATTTGGACCAAATTTGGTACACAGTTACAGTGAACCTCGGGTTAGGTAAAGTGTTAAAATTAGTAAAATCGGTTAAAGGACACGCCCACAATGGGCCTGTAAGTCCCACTACCTCGGGTTTTTTTCGGTAAAATGGCTATAATTTGTGTAATTACTCATGGAAAAGATTAATACTTGGTATTCAAGTTAAGAGGTAGGTCTTCTATATCTCAGGAAAAAATGGGCGTGATCCGCCCACTATATAGCCGGCAAAATTTTTTCGGTAAAATGGTTACCAATTGACTAGTTACGAATATAAATGAATGAAATTCGGTTCCCAAGTTGATATATAGGTCTTAGATGCCATAGAAGAAAATGGGCGTGGTGCGCCCACTATATAGGCGATAAACGAAAAACCCTCTTAACTTCCATAATATATACACATAATTCTCCAAAAATGGGCATGGTCCGCCCACCATGGGGGCAGTAAAATAAATATACCGATAACATCTGTTGTACACCTGCCAGAGCATCAATATTTGGCATGTATAGTCCTATTAGGTATATCTTGTAGTCTGCCAAAAATGGGCGTGGTCCGCCCACTATGTGGGTTGTAAATCAAATGCACCCACAATTTCAGTGAATTATCACCCTACTTGGGAACATGGTGTAGGGTATTACTCTGTCGGTGAAACCCGACTGATACTTCCTTACTTGTTATGCTTAGAAATGAAAGAAGAAAATTACGAATGATCAATATTGTACTATTTTTTCCATAATTTAAACTTTAAAATTATAAGTTTACTTCCGGAAACTTCATTCAAAAAACCATCATACGAAATAAAAAGTTGCACTTTTGTATCAGATTTACTTTGAAAATCAAACGAAACACAAAGCAAATGCCAGTATAAATTCTTCCTCACAATTTGTAGATATGGAAATATTAGTGAATGCACTTCTGCCTTTAGTAATATTATACGGAAATGAATAGATTGGAAAAACCGAAAATTATGCTTTCAATCATAAATCAGAATTCCGTTCAGAGAAAGAGAACGAGATTTGCCCATTCTTAAAATATACGGTCCAAACAAGCCACGTCCACGTCTAATACTCGAGAAGGCATCTATTGCAAGATGGATTCCCTCGCAATTCTCATGTTGGCCATGTGCTGTCCACATGAGTTCTGGTCGGTAGTAAGGCGAAATCTTTTATCGAGAAATTCAGCAGCTGGTTAGGCCTCTAGTTATCAACTGTTTATTTCTTCTTTAACAAGAGCTGCTAGCCACTCCAAAGCTCACTTCGAATTCCATATTTTCCATTACAGAATTTCAGGATGCATTTCATTGAAGTCACATTGAGCAGAAACTTTTGCAACTAATCCGGCAAGGTTCAATTTGGCCTTTAGCTATGCCTTTCATAATTGAAAAACTAAATATTGTTTTACTCGTTTCATTGCAAGCCGATTTATGCAAAATAAATCAAATTTTATTGCGCAAATTTTCAGTCGTTGCGTGCAATTAAATTTCGCACATCATCAAATTCAATTTTGCCATTGTGCTCGTTCATTTCGCTATTTTATTTGGCGGCATGGCAACGCAGCGATAATCTTTTGGCGTCAGACAGCTACATATTATTCAGTGATGGATGCTCAATTTGCGCTCTCATTGCTCTAATTGGCGGCAATAACGATGGTCGCAATTTGGCAAACGCCCAGTGACCTCCCAGCAGACTGTAAAGCTGCAAGTTTGTGTAATGCATAATGATTCGCTTAATATGTTGATTTATAAATACAGCAATATGAAAAACAGTTTCCCGTATAAAACTAAAATTCTAGAAGATATTTTATCAGTGTGCTCATAGCTGAATACCTAAATATTCTTTTAAATATAATTTTTTATTTTACTCAAACTTTTTTCAGAAAATGTAAATATACAAATA
This sequence comes from Neria commutata, assembly GCA_963457695.1. NCBI lineage: Eukaryota > Metazoa > Arthropoda > Insecta > Diptera > Micropezidae > Neria > Neria commutata. Next base: position 45,212,027 of record OY735246.1, read on the forward strand.
TGTGTAGCTCTGAAAGCTTTGCTTATAATGCTCAGGTACATACCTTTCCTCATTTCCATTTAATGTACAAGTTCAAGTGAAAAGAAGCGTTGGCAAAATCAGTAGCACAGAAAGCGATAAAGAAGTGAGATAGTAAAGTGATTCACTGATGTAAGTATTCTATTGATAGTTTATTGAGGCGAACATCCATGTTCTCCAAATGAAGCACTTCTAAGTAAAATGAAATGATTAATCCATATAAAAATATGATATTGTTTTACAATTATTTAGAAGATAGACGCAAAATATCGCTGAGTTATCTACTGATCGATAAAAGAATGATATTTCTAGACAATAAGTTGTCGAATAAGTGATATCCTCAAGAAGCAAATATTCACCACGAGTTTATAAGAAATATTAACTAAATATGGCCGGGGTGCCAATTTGACGCCTGTCGGGGTGTCGGTGAGGCTTTGGAGTCTGACGCCAGCGGACGGGGCTGCGAATGGAATCGCTTTGATCGGAAGATAGTTCCAAGAAAAACCAAAGATTTTCGATGGCACTATGTGCACTTTGCTTTTATTCTCACACTTACTTTTAACTATACAATGGCGGCGAAATAGATGGGGGTGGAGGCCGGACTTCGGGGGTTCTTCCTTTAGGTGAGTTCGGGGGGTTCGGTGCAGGAAAAAGAGTAAATTGCCCTTTTGGCGAGGAGAATTATTGTACTTTGAAAGTCACTGTACGGGGGTCATATCACGAGTGGCAGGAAACGGAGGACATTCCAAGGTCCGACCCCATGTTCCACTTTCCACATCGTTTCAGATCATATATTTAAATCTAAGCTTATATTCTAAGGTTGGCAGCTTTGGCCTGGGGCAAAAGCTTTTCGTTGCAGGGTGGCCTCGCGTAGACATTAACAATACACATGTAGTACATATAATAAGGGCCTGGATGATATATGTAGATATGTCTGTATGCATATCAAACCGAGAAGTCTTTGACTCCATTTTTGCGAACAAAATTTTAAACGTATCGAAAAACTTTAACAAAACAAATATTAGAAAAATAAAAATATATTTATATCTCAGCATAGTATTCTTTTATCTCTGTATGCTTTTCGATATCCTCTATATAGTGAGCACACTCAAGCACCTCAAAAAAACCATTAACTGCAGACTTACCTCTTCATTGTTGGCAAATCTTGGACCATTTTTTCAAGTTTGGAAAGAGGAAATAGTTCGAGGGTCTAAATCTTGCGAAAAGGCTGCGATAGAAAGCACTTCAAAACATAACTCATTGATTTTTCCCACCCCGATTGAAACATTCTCACGTCGCTGCTTTGGTTGTTGTTGTGAGCAAACGCGACATCTATCTGGCGTACTGCTTTTTCACTAAAAATGCGATTGACAGTCCTTTTTTAAATACCTACTATGTCTGTTTGCTCTCGCATTTTCAGTCGACGGTCATAAAATACCATTTTGTTCATTTTCTTAATAATTTCTGGCATGGTCACCTCGTTTGCTCAAGTACTGCGTTGTTCGCCTTGGCAGTTCTTACGGTTTCGTATAAACTGTGCCACTCAAAATTTAATTGTTGTATATACAAAAGCAGACTACCTCAGAGTAGAATCTGACTCGACTTTGATGTTGGTTGGATTGAGACCATTCAAATCAAAATATTGTCTCACGTGAGGATATCCATTTTTTCATATTTGAAAATTTACTGAGAGCAGTCGATGAGCATTGATGGCTTTAGCTTTACGAGGTTGTTTATAAGATTTGTGCTTTAGACCATAGTAATTTAACTAACAACTAACTACCGCCATGTATACGTATCGTTGAATCGTCTATATATCACGCAGAGGACTCTTCGTCTGGATAACACTTTGCAGATAATACGGCTATACTTACATTGCGATTTCTTATTTTTTAATGTATTATAATTTGTTTGTCAACTCATGGCCATTTTTTTATGCAAGAGACTGATGGAATATATTTTCTATGCTTATTCATTCAACAACATTTATTATTGAAACAGCAATTATCAAGCAAACTTATTTACAAAACTAGTAGCGCCTCAAGCTATGCTTTGATATTCCCTAATTATTGCTAAGAGCACAAATGCAATTGTTTTGTTTCCATAGCCTGAGCGAATTAAAATTTGCATTGTGAAATCGAAACTAATATTTCACAAATTAGTGTGAAATGATTGCTCGACTCCCATGTGAAAATGTGCAGCAAACAGTAATTGTGCACTTTGGTTGCCATAAGCCTAAAATAAGAGCAAGCTTTTGTTGCGTTTCCTCTAAAAGGCTCATAATTGTGTGGTCATTTGAATTAGCAATTGCAATTACGATTCAAAGTTTGAACTCATTTCGGCTTCAGTGCAATGAATGCATATGTAAAAGTATCGATTTGACCGAACGTTTAGAAAATTTTGAAAAACCAAATCAAAGTAAATAAACTCAGTGAAATCTTCAAATTGTTGGTTTTTATAAGCTTTATATTAGGTTCACTTTCCGCGGTATGTCAGTATATCAGTATGTCGTAAAATCTAGTAATCAATTTTTCACCCACTTCCCGACTACTTAGAGATCTGAAACTTTGCATACATGCGTAAACACAAAGACAATGCATGAATCAATAAATTTTATGGGCGTAGGATAAGGGGCGTGTCACTTTTTTTATCAACTCCAGATTTGTGTATAACTTTAGAACTACACATCACACATCAATGAAACTCGGTAGGAACTTACTACATATCCATATCCTTCTACTGAGAAAATAAGATGGGCACTGGATAAGGGGGCGTGGCACCCCCCATACAAACAAAATCGTTTATATAGAATAGCTTTGGAACTAAAGGTCGTGCAGCATTGAAATTCCGTATACAGGCCCCTCATGGCTGCTTCGTCCCACTGGTAAAATTTTATGGGCGTAGGACAGGGGGCGTGGCACTTTTCAAGCAACTACACACTTTGGCTTCAGTTTATATTTATAGGTACACCACACATCAATGAAAAACGATAGGAACTTACTCGCCGCGCCTTGCAAGCAAAACAACAACAACTCATCGCGCCACAAATATGCCACGAATATTAGGGTCGATCACAGCCGTATTATTTGTTAAATTGAGGATATGACATATGACGATAGGAAACACTGTGAATACCCTAAATATTGTGTACTGCTCTGCAAGTTTTAAATTCTTTTTGCGAAAAATTTCAGAGCTCTAAAATTGAATTTATGGAAGACTAAAAAGTAGAAAATAAAATTATATAAAAAAAAAACTTTTTAAAAATAAGCTTTATTGTACTAAAAAGTAGGAAATAAATTGTTTCGAAGTCACCAGTGTCTTACTATCAATAAAAGCTTGGGGCGCTCATGTGTTCAATATTTGTCAAACAGTTACCAAAATATTTTATTTAAATTATGTTTTGCAAATAGATTCTAGTAATGAAAGATAAGTGTGAGTATGGATATTGAGCGCACAAGCTTTTATTGATAGTAAGACACTGGTGACTTCGAAACAATTTATTTTCTACTTTTTAGTACATTAAAGCTTGTTTTTAAAAAGATTTTTTTTATATAATTTTATTTTAAATACGGCAGCGCGTGTGCTTGCCTTTTTACAAGCAAACAGCAATACATATTTTCATTACCTCGATTGTATAATGTTCGTATATAATTATGTGTGTCATTCAATTTACTGGTCTACATTTTTCTGAAAAATTTGGACACACAAAAAAGTTCGCTTGCTCTACAACGTAGTTTCAGCAATGTATGCGCCCTCAGGTATGCAATTAAAATTTACCAAAACTCCGCTGAAAAATTGCTGAATAAATGATATATTGATTTGGCATGTTACGACAATTGCTCCACTTTGATACTAGCAGGTCAATTCCAGCTAATCGAAAAAGGAACAGCGAACTAGATTTCGCTTATTTGAACAAATAATTAAAGTTTGCAATTCGCTTGATTGATGGCCACGACATATAAATCAGTAAATAATATATGAGCCGTTTATTTTGAAAGTGGGATAAGTCCATTTTTTACAAAAATGTAGATAATGGTATTTTTAGATAAAACTTATTGTGATCTTTCTATGGGTAAACAATTTATAGTAAAACAAAATTCAGATTCTTGTATTTGGGAGATGGCAGTTTTAGCTCTTCATAGTAGTGACACTGAGAGTGAAATTTAAACATTTAAATATCTCGCAATAACAGAAAGTGGACTTACCCCACTTTCAAAATAAACTGCTCATATATAGAACATTGTGTAAAAGATAAATTAGAGTAAAAACTAAAATTAATTTGGAGTAGCATCCAGTCCTCTAGCCACCGCGGCCTGAAAGGCCTATTGTAGCAGTTTTTTATATATGCGGTTTAGTAAAAGCGCAATTTTGGTTTTCGTTGATTCCGTTACGGTAATTTTGATGTCAAAGATGTGCCACTCTCTGTAAGGGCATTTGTCAAATAATTGATCAAATCAAGGAAATCATCGCGTCTGACCGTCATGTTTCGATTGCCCAGAAGCTAAACATTAAACGAAAAACCGAATCATTCTAAATGTGCTAAATAAAGCTTTCAATTTCATGCAAAATTAATAGATTTGTTTTTATTATACCTAATATTTACAGATCCTTATGGATGCGCAGCTACAAGAGTTATGAGGCAATTTATTTTAGTGCTTCTGTCTGCAATATCCTGCAGATACATATTATCTAGGTTACGATGTCGAGTCCCTACTAGCCCATCAAAGTGACACAAAGTGCTGTGTCCTTATCATCCTTACAAATACGACGCATGCTATCCTGTGCTGTACGAATGGTAGCCATATGTATGGTGACTATTCTGATTCGCTTGCCTCTAAGCATTATCTTCCGTTTCCTTCCACTAATGTGTGACTTTCTTTTTTTTCCAGAGACTTTACTTCAGCTATTTTTTGTATAGTATATATTTTCCAAATCCATTTCCAACCTTTTTCCATATAAAATTTTAACAATTCGCAATTGACATAATTTAGCATCATAGCACGTACACTAAAAAATCAAAAGGCAGCATAAATTGAATATTTAATTTAATTATTTGCTTTTTGCTACATTACCCTCCCCTCCCACGTACGCACAAATGCATGGAATCAACTTGACGTTTTCCTGCCCACTTGCCTGCCCAACTGCCCGCTCTTCCTTTACCTGTAATGCAACAATAATTTTTGTTTACTCTGTTTGACGGCGTGTAAAATATTTTCTTCCGCTTCTCTGGCTTAATTGGTATAAATCATCTCGCCGTGCAGTACGCTCCAATCCCGCTACACTGCTGCCCATTCCTCCCATTTCTCCCTCTGCCTGTTTACATATTTTCGCTGAATCTTGGCACGTTTTCAAATTTTCCGCCTCGCAGCACGGCAAATTTCGTTGACAATTGTGTGGAGTGTAGCATGCTTTTTGGCGCATTATGTTGCCAATTAAATGTTGTTTGCGTTTCCACGTTGCAAGAAGGCAACAAATGAATACCACGAACGTTAATAACAGCGTCAAGGAGGGAGAGAGAAGGAGAGCAAATTTGTCCACTTAAAAGCAAATAAATTTACTTTTTCGTGCTCTGCATTTCGACAAATTTGTTTGTGTCTAGCATAAGTTTAGGCGCTAATTAAGGAGCGTAGAAAATGATCACGAGCAGCGCTGTGTGAGGTGCCTTTGAGAAAGCATTTTGCTGTGGTGGGCAGCAATTAATTCATACTTGCGACCTTGACATCTCAAAAGGTAGTCTAGCATTTAAAATTCACAGAGTAAATGTTAGCTAAAACAGGTATAGGAATGTATGCAAGCCTTCCAGTGGTAAACCTTTGTTTTTATTTCGGCTCGAACGATTTTCAGCACAATACCCATGAAATCCAGAAAATTGTTTGTAATATCAAACGGTTCGCACTACGATTCCAGGAAGCTAGTAATAGTATAATATTAAAAGTAGGTTTTAAATTCGACTTCCTGCTTCCATTGTATCATTCCTTAATATATCAATAAAAACTTCGTAATTTTCAAGTCAACGTCTAGATTTTAATTCACCTTCAATTTATTTTCTATACCAATTTCCAAGTCGGAAAATATATCCCTAATTAACTTAACTTCCGTACATATTGAGATATAATATAATAATTCTAATTGCTATTTCGAAACTATATAAATATGTATGTAGTCTTTTCATGACTTTATTGAAAATATGTATAAAATAATTTACAAAGGATATAAAAGTTGTTTCTGTGCTTTCGGCCATGCAATACTTTATGCTTCGACTTCGTTTTTAAGACTGATGGACGCTCGTTAGGTTTCCTTCTTCTATGTGCGAGTTGTGGCTCGCGCTCAATAATGTCGCCCAGTCGTCGTCCGCCTCCCTGGCCCTTCTCCTGCCAATCCTACATGTATATGAAATATTTTGCCTTTTTCTTTTGATCTAAGCAAGCATAATGAAATCTATGCTCTATTTCACTATACCAAGCATATGAGTCAACTTGTCGAAACTATCACATTTTCACTTAAATGGCTTTCCTGTTTCAATTGCTTAATTGAATAAGATACGAGTAATTGTAAGGAATACACATGAGATGCAATGGCAATTGTAGCTGCACATATGTATATGTACAAATATGTAAGTGCGAGCATGGCTATAGATTTCAATTTGCATGTGTGCGTGCTTGTCATTGTTTTGCCATTATAATTTACAGAAATTCCTTTGAGATAAAAATAATAACATTACATTTAGACAGAATACATTTAGCTGCCCAAAAATGCCCAAAGGATCTTTCTGTGCCTGTGTGAGGGGTGATACAATTTCCAAATGTTGTTAGTTTACTATGCAGCCATATAGCAGTTACATATAAACTATAAATATCCCGTTGAATATACTTATGCATACTTCATTACAGTAAATAAATTAAGCAATTTAATGGAAATACTTATGATTTACCCGAAATATGACTATTAATTAGCAGTAACTTTGTCTTAAGTGTGCTTATTGTTCAGACTTCACCAATTAAATTGCTAAAATATTAATTATGAATCAAATGCTTAGACTTCATATTGAATGTAAAATTATGTTGAGTGGAAGTTGGAATAAGTTACCAATGCATGTGAATTTCGAAGCAAATTCTGAATGACAGTTGGGTTATTTGATTTCGATCTTGCTTCTTGTAACAGCTTTCTTAAGTTCAAATATCGGCCCTACATGCCATATTAAAAATGGGCGTGGTCCGCCCACTATATAGGCGGTAAGCTGAAAATCCTCATAACTTCCATAATATATATACAAGAGCGTCCATATTTGGTAACTTTATTGCTGGTAAGAGTACCTTTAAACACGAGTTTATGTTTATTCGGCAGCTTGAATGTTAGAAAGAATAGTTTTTATTCGGACTGACTTGCCAAAGAGAAATGACAATACTTAGTTGTCTATTTCTGTTCTGAAACAAAGCAATTTAAGTGTACAGCACAGAGTCGTCCAGTCCGATGGTGTGATGGTTAGCGCATTCGCTTACTACGTCATAGGTTCATGGTTCAACTCCTACGTTTCACCGACTTTACCATTAATGCTTCTATTTCGAGTAATTAGTCGTTTAGAAATTATTAGATTTCACATTAAAAGTCACTGATGAGGTTTTCTGGCAAAAACCGAAATAGCTATATGGCCTGCCCATGTGAGCAATAATTCTAATTCTTTGTTGTTGTACACTTAAATTGCTTTGTTTCAGAACAGAAATAGACAACTAAGTATTGTCAGTACCTTTAAATTTAAAAAAATGGGCGTAATCCGCCCACCATGAAGGCGGTAAATAATATATGTCGATAATTTATATTGTAGTCCCTCCAGAGTGTCAATAGTTGCTATATATAGTTCTATAAGGAATACCTTTTAGTTAGACAAAAATGGGCGTGGTCCGCCCACTCATTGGTGTAGGGTAATACTCTGTCGGTGAAACCCGACTATTGCTTCCTTACTTGTTTTTTTAAATTTTGTGAGCAGTTCTGAAGAAGAGTGTAATTTCAAATATGCAAATTGATATCATTTTGCTAAACGTTTTTACCAGCTCTCTCCATGTATACCATAAGTGGTTGTAGTCCAAGTTGAGTCATTAAGAACGATTCGTCGATTTCGTATATAACGCTTGCATATTTCAACTCATTGGACTTTGCTCGAGCATAGATACTGGCAACAATGAAGAAGTGGAATCCACATGCAAGTACATTTCATTGCAACTTGAAAGCGAATGAAGACAGCAACAGCCGCAAATTTTTACAACTTTCGCAATTGCCAAAGGATTCGATCTGTCACGTGCGTGTCTGCATGCCTATGTGTATGTGCGTGTGAATGTTGATGTGCTGAGGTTTGGTATTCATTGTGGCAACATGATGCGAAAATCTTTGAAAAACTTTTGCCGCAAGCGAAATTGAATGAAGCAACTCCAACTTTTCTTCTTATATGTCTCAAGTGTACATTCCAGGTTTCACACATACATATCTACTTACTGAAACACCATTCCAGCATTCACACACACACACACATCTACGTGAATGAGTGTTGAAGCTACAGAAAGAAGTTGCCAAGAAATACAGCAAAGAATTTCAACAGTTTCCTGCGGTGTTGACAATCACACAGGAAGAACTTTTTATATTTTTCAAAATAAAAGGACTGCATTTAAGAGCCTATTTTTGCATAAAAACAGTATGTTTGCACTCAATACAATTTATTTTAACTATCTGAGCAAACGATAATAGCACGAAATCTTATCTTTCTAACGTTATCTAGTGTAACTCGATCTCACTTATATAACGCGAGGTACAGGTTACTAAAGCCATCTATTGGAAAATAAAGGATTTTACTACATCGATATATGTTGTTGTAGTGTGCCGCATCCTTGTGGACCAAATATTTCTCTCCAAGGTGCACGATTTGTAATATTTCAACTATCCACTTAGGTAATTTTTTATTAAATGTTCTAAAATATAATAAAAATTATATAAAAGTAATGAAATATAAATGTCATATCATATCATATAACAAACTATTGATAATGTTTTATATGCAACTCGATATAAATGTATTTTTAAAGCCCAATTTCAGTATTTGTAGTTATATTGTCTATATCAGTTACGAACTCTGTTGTGTTTAAATATTCTTGCTATACTATTATAGCTGCCAGTAGTATGTCTTGAAAAAAAATCTTATATACAATACTTACATATGAACTTTTTCAAGGATAAATAATTTTGATAGTGAACTTTGATGACTGCAACAAAATTCTAGCTGCAATCCCTAAATGCGCTTTAATTCCCTAGAAATGCACCGCAGAAAGCGAAATTCACATATTCACTGCACTCAAATAAACGCACATATACCAACACAAATGCAACACTCACACGTCAACACACACAGACAATGCGAAAAGTTTATTTTAATTGCACAAGTGCCAATCACTCAGACATTTAATGCCACTTCATGTTGACTGCAATGGCGCACCACTTCGGCCCGGCGGCGTGACTCCACGCCATTGTGCGCCCAAACTTTGCAACACTCGGCAACAACAGCCAGTCAGTCAGTCAGTCACTCATTCAGTCATCCACTGAGAGTTGCATAATTTTCGGCGCACTTGCAATCGGCGTGTCAAACTCAAAAACGCGCCGGGCACATTTGCATTTGGCCAAAGGAAGCTACTCAAATGCTTCGGATTGAACATGTTGCCAGTGCACGGATTCGGGCATTGCCACAGCAATAAAAGCTCTACAACTTGTTTTGGGGCAAAGCTTGCGTGCCGTTGCTTAATTTTTTGCTAACGCCTATTTTAAGGCAAAGGCAGATAAACACATTCTGAAGTTTCCATTCGAGCAACTTCCGTGCGCAGTTATCAGAATCGGGATCGACAGGCAATTTACACTACTTCAAAGTTTTGTATTCGCTCCTGTAGAATTTATTAAAAGAGGAGTTGCATTTGCAGTGAAAGGATTGCGGGTCGGCATTGCTTTTTGGCGAAAGTGTGTCTAAGTCTAACATATACTCAGACTAATTGAGTTGAGCTCAAAACGTTACAAGAATATAAAATCAGATTAACAAACTTGGCTAAATTGTAAGCAAATTCATTACACGAGTAAAAAGAATTCACTTTACAGCGCTATTAAAAATTTTATTCTATTTTGTTTTTGTAGTAAGAACTCTTGAAACTATTAGCAATGCTTGTCTGGAGAACCAAACTAGACATAACAATTTATAAATAGTTAATGCAACAGCCAGTTAAACCGAGCCTAATGCCTAACTTTTTCGAATTAATTTGTGTGTGCTTGTTATATTTTAGCTCAAGTAAACGATACCTACAATCTTTCAATAAAGTTGTATATAAAAGGAACAGAAATTTTCACCAGAAAGGTTGGTGCAGCAATTTGTTGCATTATCCTTACTGTCAATGTTTAATCCCCCTGAAGGAAGTAACTTAAATGGATATATACTATTTTCCAAACTACAACACCGAATAATTTTGCTGCAAGAAAAAACTAAATTGCTATTTGCTTTCGATCTTGATTTCATAATAAAACTAGAAATTACCTTAAGGCCCGACTTCGATTTGTCTTTCAACTTCATCCTTTATTTGAAGAAAATTTCGATTCCGTCAACAGCCTCAGCATTATCTGCTGAATGTGTCGACACACACACAAACACACACACACACACATACATTCTCAAACTGGCCCTTTCACATGTACATAACCTGCATGTTCAATTTAAATATTTTCAGCAATACAAAAAGAAAGCGAACAAAAATGCAATGTATTTATTTTGACTTTAAACATTTTTCACATTTTTTGCTGGCCATAATTTTTACGAAATGCATGCCTCGGCTGTTGTAGCAGCAGGAATTTAAAGCCGGCCGCGGAACTGACTCTTTCGAGTTATTGCACAGAACAATGCGAAGTATTGATTTCAATTGCGTTGGTGTTATACAAAAATGCATCAAAGGGCGTCGAGGCTGCGCGGCGTATGAGTTATGTAAATGGCTTGTGCGGGGGTTACGCATACGCCGTGTGCACTGGGCACGTTACACACACTCTTTGTTTTTGTTGTATAGAAATTTTGCATAAAATGTTTTAGTTTAGTTTTCAGCTTCAATTGCCAACTCAATACTTTCAACAGTTTAGTACTTTTGCGTGTTCTGCAGCTGCACGAAATGTCCTTGCAAATGCGTGCAAATCTCTTGTCCCAATTTCCGCTTTTATCTCGGGAAATTTCACTAACGTGTTGTATGCGCTTGTACCTGCTGATTACGGCGTCACCATTTTACTGTTATTTTATGCATTTTTCAGAACACGTGCTGCATTTTACTGCACATTTGCAGCTTTGCAGCGCCCGTGAGAATTCCAGATATGGGATCAGGTATGCCTGGCTACCTTGTACAGCTGTCTCAATCTCATGCTTGTATATTTTTGCCAGAATTTGTATTTTATTTAAATCCTTTTTACAAACGTTGTAGAAATTTTTGCAATTCTTTATGGAAAAGCGACAAATGAATAAGAAGAATAGGAGAAAGGATACTATTTAAGTGCACCAAAATGCATTTAAGCCCTCAGATACTATAACCTGCAGGGTAATATAATAAAAGAAGGCTGAAAGCAATGTTGAAAGAAAGTTAAACTTATAAACGCTATATGTGAGAGATCAAAAGTTGGGCAGGAATTCGAAGAGAAGCAGCGTGAAAAGAATAGTTGCAATTTAATTCCTTTCTTTATAAGTTGCCATGTCGTAGGACATTGAAAATTTATAAAGTGACGCCTTAGGCGCCTTCAACCACCTTCGCTAAAATCCGCAAACCTTAGCTTGTGTTATATTTTGAATCAATTAGGGTTTGTACCTGATCATGTTAACTACAGCGATTCTCTACTAATTCACTGTTCGATGTAAGGTCAAGTATTAGAAGTACACTCAATTCTCCTTTTATGCGGTAGGTACGTTCCACAGAAAACCGCACGAAAGAAATCGCATTAAAAAAGAAACTAGTTATATTGTAAAAATATATGATGAAATTTTAAAATCTAGGGGAAACCCATACAAAATATAAAAGGAAAAAATCGCATAACTTCGAAATAATGAAAAAAAATCTCCATAAAATTTGTATAGAAAAACCACATAACTTCGAAACCGCATAAAAAGAATTCGCTTAAAAAGAGAATTGAGTATACAAAAATTCAAGTGAATGTTTGTAACACTAAAATCCCATTGGCATTAAATCTATGATTTTTAGCAAAACATCGAAATCTTGCGAAAGTGTTTTCGCTGCAAATCATTTTCATCAGATTTCATTGACAACCCTTATAAAAATATGTGTGTTACTTGAAATTGTGACTTCGAAATATACGCGAAAGACCATAATAAGTTAAAATATAACACTGCTGATTGTCCTCCATAGGCATGAGCGAAATTATTTGCAAACCTAAAACAATGTTATCCTTCTCTATTTTTTGTTTACAATTTTAACGTCAATTGAAAACTTATCTTAAAAACGACATTTTAGTGCAGAGACTTATTGTTGTCAGATAGGAAATTTTTGAGCTAACAGCTTGAGCTTAAGCTTACACTATTGAGATTTCGGCAAGATTATGAAGAAATTTCTAAAGATATCGTGTCAGCTAAAGCGGAGTATAAAGACTTTTTCAAATAGATAGAGTTAAATCTCTTTCCTGATCTCAAAATAAAAATAAAATAAAAGTAAAAATAAAATAAAAATTAATCTGTGTATATTATAAAGTATATCTATTGTTTATAATCAACGGAATCATGCAATTAAGCGCCACTATAAGAAAGGACACTTAATTTGAAATTACCCCCTTTATATTGCTCGTAAAACCGAAACTTGTACCTTGATGGAAGAATAAATAAATTTTCACCCCAGGCCTTAACCTGAGTCAAAGTGGCGTATTAATTTACTTAATTTGAATGGTGCTCGGCCACATGGGGTCAGTACTTTTGCAATTAACTCGCTGTCAATCAGTTGCAATGTAGTTAAGCCCCACTCACTCTAAGGGCAGAAAATCAGAGATACTTTCGTCTTGCCTGTTATATTTAAATAAAAGCTTAAACACAGGGCGCCGCGGTGGCTCAGTGGTCTAAGTGCTTGGACGCTGACGCGGAGGACCTGGGTTCAACTTCCGGTCCGGTAACATCTAATAAAAAGAAAATTTGTTTTCAAATTGTTTCTTAGCGCGGCGCCACTTCTCGCGGTGAATTGGCAATTCTCCAAGAATAATCTTTGCCATGAAAAGCTTCTCAAACCCGTTCGGATTCGGTAAAGTAGCTCCCGTTTACTTGTGCAAAAATATAATAAGTACAAACCAGTTAATGCGAGAAAGCTAGGCCTAAGCCCACACGGGCTGTTGTGCCAGTCAATTAACCCTCTAGTTCCCAAATTTTTGATCTTGACAAAAAAATTACAGGAGGTAGTTTTTGTGTTTAGAAGCAATGTTTGTTCAGGGAAAAAAATTTGAGGTAAATAGGAGGCGTGGTAGAATGTGTAGAAGGTAGAAGGCCTAGAGGCCTGCTTGGGAAAGAAAGCCAAAAAAGTTGAATATGAAGTTTTGAAATTCTTTCCATTTCAGTTCGCTTTTTTCATAAAATCAAACATATAAATATTAAAAATACATAAATTAATATAGTTTATGGTTAACAACTTAAATTCACTGGCGTAACCGACATAAAATATAAAGGGGTGATGTATAATCTAGGGCATTTTTAAAATTCGATGTATGTATATGTATATATATTTGATTTCATTATTTTTTTATGAAATTCAAAGAAGCAATCTTCTGGTAAAGAATGACAAATATATATTTATATTATATTTTCGGCATAAAACTTGTGTTTGAGACGTGTAGCCAGCATTTTTACATTTCCGTGGTCATAGCCCGGAGCTTTCTTGTCAACCATTTCGCTATGATTATTGAAATGCAGATTGCATAAAATTTTGTCGAAACGATTCCGAGGCATTGTACTTTATATACCGTGAAATGCGTTTTCACTAACTAGGAACCAATACAGGGGTATCGATAAGCCAACATAAAAAATAAAGTTCGAATGTATTGCCTTTCTTGAGTGGTCACGGAAAAAGACGTCAGGATATTTTTCTGAGCTGCATACAAATTGGTTTGTGATGTGATGTGTTTATTCAACCATGGTATCATCGAAGAAAAAAGTCATTTGTTAAGTGTTTCAAGCATCTTGAACTCATCTCCCAAGTCAGTGCCACGAACTGAAAGGGCAGGTTGTATGAGTACCAAATTTGTCTTCTTCCCCAAAATTTTTTTAAACTCATCACATTTTGGATCGACATACAGTATAGGCTATAGCTGGGTCTTCTTTAGGCTTGTTCATTCCCTTGTTAGCATTGTAATCAGCAGTCACAAGCCGCATATACCTTGGTCGTTGAGATTTTTGATTAACTATTGAAGCTATGGTAGATTTTCCAGACGGCAAGTTAGGCGGGCCGCTGCTGAACTCATATTCGCCTAAATTTACTGCAGCTGCTTCAATTGGTGAAAAATATTCATTAATCAAAATTAAATTTGGTTCATCGAAGTCGTTATCGTTGTCAAAATGGATTTCATCATCTGTTTCTAGAACTGAGTCGAACTCTTCCACAATATGCCATATCTGATCGTCAGAAAGCGATGAAAGTTTAAAATTTCGCCGATATTCCATTTCTCTATAAATATAGAAAGCTATAGCGAAATTGGAACAATAGAGAATATGTCACAAAGTTACAAAGAAGCTTTTAATTCAACCCAAATTACAATTTCGAACCTTTTATGTGAAAGGGGACCAATTCTCCCACCTAACCCTCGCTGACTACGCCCTATTATAGGTTAAGATATAATACGATAACTCTGCTGTATTCAACCTTGTTTGTTAAGTAATATAGCAATAATGTTAAAATAAAGAACAAAATATCTTCAGTAACAGTCGCAACATTTTTATGCTTCGCGTCCCAAGCAGGCCTACAGACACTGTACGTTTTGGGTTAGCTGGAAACAACGTGATAAAGTTTTTTCATCAAATTTTCTTAGTTTCTTAAAGTACACATTCACAGCTATTCGCCAATAATTTTTTTATTGTTATCAAAGCATAACTACTATGTTTTTTTTATGTTTGATTTTAAGGCAAATTGAAAAATAATTATTTTTTCCTTTTTGCACGAAATTTCAACTTTGACTGGCGATGACTGCCGTCGCATGCAGCCCAGCATCAAGTGACTATTTTTATTTTAACAATTGGGGATTTCCTTGTTTGTTTGCAAAAAATCAGAGTTCTAAATCATAAGGTGTCGTGCACAGAATTTTAAACAGGCGATGAAATTTAGGATGTCTACAGGCCTTCTTGGGAACTAGAGGGTTAATTAATTAAGCTTAAAATTTATTCTCAGCAATTAAGTATGAAGAACTCGTTAAAAAATAATAATTTTATATAGAAGATATGTAAAGTATATTAAAACAAGAATAATTACTTATCGGAATATGCGAAATATTGAATCTATGCCATATTTAATTGAAGCTCACATTGTATTGCATGGCCTGGCATATTCGAAGCAACAGCCAACCTTGAAGGGTAAACGAGAACTCGTATTTGAAATAATTAAACTCGGAATTCCAGGACGAAACTGCGACAGTCGGAAGTTTTAAGCTAGGTGCAAGTAAAAGCTACTTGCCGAGTAATAGCAATAATTTCCCTCCGGAGAAGCTCATCTCACACCAACACACCTCTGCTTTCCTCAAGCAAAAATACATACTTGCATATACATACAAGAGACTCCCATGCAAATGTTAGTGTTGCGTAATTTTTATGCTTTTAAGTACTCGGGTACTTCTTAAGTATTTTCCCTTTTCATTATTAAAAATAAATAAATAGTCGACGCAAGAGTCTGTGTAAGTGAGGCAAATGCCTAGATCTCTCGAATTAAATTGTCTGTGTTCATTCTATTTCGGCACAAGGGAACCAACAAATTTATTCTATAGCCATATCTGAAGAAAGTAAAGAAGCTTTTTATATGGCAAAGAATATTGTCAGAGAGTTGCCTATTCCTCGCAAGGTATTCCGCCGCGCAAAGAAACAATTCGGAAACAAGTTATCTTTATTTTCTATTAAGATAAAATGAGTGCACTGGGTTTCGAACTAGCGATCTCTGACATCGGAGACCGACCACTTATCCGCTGAGCCACTGCGTTTTCCCGTTTTGCTTTTAGGATTACTAGAGTATTCATATTTCATTTGGTTATATTCTTAAAGTCTGATCACTTTAGGAATATCAATATTTTTTGCTGACTGATATTTTCTGTGTTTTTCATGACTCTCGACAGCTTGCTTTTCAAAAAATTCCTGGAGTTTATACACCAACATATAAGGAAATTGTTTTTTCCTTTGCCGTTCCATCAAAGTGTGATTACACCGAAATATGTATCCCAAAATTTTCTTTTCATGCATGCTAAAATATTAGCAACAAATTTTCCTTCTAAAAATAGTTGGTGTTGAAATAACAAGCTTTTTTGTTATTTATGATGCGAAAGAATTTTCGAACTTAAAGACAAATCGAAAAGCACATTCAAATGCAAAAATGGAACAAAGTTTATTTTCACCGACTGAATGCCGAGTGATTTTTCGAAATTGTGATAGGTAATGAAATTACAAACAATAGTGGTGGCGGAAACTATGTTATCGATAATATGCAATATGACAATATGATTAGGTCTGCAACATGTTTAGCTCTACTCCGAACAGTAGGTATGTATGCAAGTTTTGCAATTTCAACAACAAAAACCCAAATAGAAATATTGGGTACTTTAATACAAATCTGTGAACTCGAAATAACATCACTACCAAGCACTGAGTTATCGGGAACGACCGAACATATTCAAATACCAGGTGTGAAAAGAACTCGAGTACCAAGAACCCGGTACCCACATGTCAGTTCCTTCATACTTTCGCTGCACTACTGAGCGTCGCTTGCTACAAATTTTAAGCGAAAATGTCAAGCATTTCAATTTGATGACAACGACTTCAGCTAATTGAGGATTTTCGCAGGAATATTGTCCTCGCGCGCTATCTCAACGCTTTAAATGCGGAAGTTCTGGGGAAAAATGCTTGCACGTTTTGACGCGCGAAATTAAAAGAAATGTGCGCACATTTGTTATGCGCCGAAAAGCATGCTTCAAATTTTGCTAATAAACGTTATCTGTTACATTTTACTTGCACGCTTCCCACACTTCTTCGCACATTTTTACGCTTGTAAAAGCATGTCGGAATTTGCACGACTTTTTTTTCTAGCACGAAATGAATTTTAATGCGCTTGTCCGCTTCTCGCGCTGCAAGGCGTGCAAAAAAGGATGCACTGCTGCAAGAATTGAGCTAGAATCCACTTAGGTTCAAAATCGTCTCGGTTGTTGAATTTATGTTGACAGTTATTATTGGCGTAATTAAAAGCATGCCAACGCAATCATGCACAGTCAAGATAACGAATGCGAGCGCGCACGGATAAGAGTGGTGGGAGAGAACGCAGGGTATAAACGAAGAGAACGCACGGAGACCGAGACACTTAGAAGCATTTTTATGGCTTAGAGCGCCTTAGAGCGCCTTAGTTAACGCTACAGCGCCTCGCAGCTATTTGCATACCTTCAGGCGATGCGTAAAAAGAGTCCTACATACCTCACGGCGCAATGAATGAAAACCGTTAGTTGCCTTTAGGCTTTTCCCTTTGCATCTGCAGGCATTTTAAGCGGCAAAGTAGCTTTCAAGTAAAAAAAATTAAGACCAGCGAGTGAGCAATCTTCTCGCAATTGCATTTCTCACACAGCCATGATTTATGCATGCATACTTTCAGGCGCCATGCACTTTTATGCGGCCAAAAGGTGTAAAGATATTAGCGTGGATAAATTGAAACTACAGAATGATTAATGACGTTATGTGCGGAGGGAGGCATAATCAAAGCCATAATTCTTGCCTTAAAAATGAAATAACAGAAATTAAAAAAAAAATTGTTTGCCAATAGAAATTGCCTAAAAATATGCTATAAAAACGCGTACCAAAGCAACGTTTTTATAGCTAACTGCGAGAAAATTCATAAAAACATTGTAAGTACAAAACAAATACGCGCACTCCTGCGACGCTAACTGCCGCTGGCTACCACCCACGGCGAATTGGATTAGAATTTCTTGGCGTATTTTGCGCCCGAAACGCTGCAATATGCGACATTTTTATTGCATTCACACATGAAAGTGTAAATAAACCACATGAATGTCATAAATTGCATACACACACACACACACACATACGCCTTCCATATTGAAATTGGCTAACAGTGTTGTCATTTAGTATTTCCACCGGAATACTCTTCATTCCGCTTTTTGACAAATATTCAGCGCAAATTCCCACAGCAAATAATTTTTGAAACTCTAGAAAATTATTAGTCGAAGCTTTTAAATTACATAATTGAAAATTTGATAAAGAGGTGCAACGTCGATGTCACGTTATGAGGTAGGTTCATTTTATTTAATGGTTTCTGTGAGTGTTACTGATGTTTAATAGAATGTAATTTTTATAGAATAATTTTATGATTTACATTTTGATGCTAAAAAGCCTGCATGAATTGAAACACTGCGCTTGTGGCCACCCGGCACATACACATTTCGATGACAATATCGAAAAAGATAAAGTTCTCAAACATTTAGCGAAGCAAACTATCGATAACGAATTAGAGAACAAAACAAGAACGATACTTTTGGCTATCTGAATATGTTTTCGAAAACCATGAATCGAGAGTAAAGTTTAGTTTTCAGTGTCACTGACGATGCTGATTTGCGGAATTGTAGTGAATTTACAGTTAACAGTTTAACGAATCAAAAATGAGTTTCGAGAATAGTTCATAGTGGATTTTCCCTTTAAAAATTTCAATGCTACTTTTTGGAATTTGTTACGTGAATATCTGACAACATTGTTTTTATCGAGCTGCCATTTTTTTAATATTCTTTAGCGCCATACTGTGCTGTGCGAGCCTAAAAGTAGGCTGTGCATATGTTGGCACAGCACAAAACAACGCATGAGTGGGTACTTCCTCCAAGGCAATGCAGTCTGCCAATAATAAAATTTGTACACAAATTGCACACACACGCGCAAGCATACACACACACACCGAATTCTGAGTGTGTTGTTTTGCCTATTGTTGTGTAAATACAATTTTAAAGTAATTTTTATTTCTTGGCTTTCAATACTTGACGCCTGCTTTGTATGCCTTTCCACTTCCGTTTCCTGCTGCTCCACAAAAGCGTCAAGTCACATACAAGGACGTCTTTAGAAGCTTGTGCGTTCTGGGCTCAATTGAGTTAGGGGCGCTTGCGGCTTCCTTTAGTATATAGTTATATGATAGTTAAATGATACAATAAATGCAACAATTATTGAATGCTGCTATTACAATTGACAGTTTATTTAGAGGAGCACTTATCTTGAATTGACAGCCTGCCTCAAATGTTCTTGAATGTATGAAATACAAAAATTTGTTCTCGAAATATCAGAAATTTAGGCAAACATTTTGGTAACTATACAAATTTGTAAATCTGTATATTTTATATTAAAAAACTCTAAATAAAGTAGTATTGGAAACGTTAAATTTGGTAGATTCTCAAATGCTTCTACCAAAACAAAATTCGATTTCTCAGGTTTCCTAACTTCAGTTTCTGGAATTTAAATTTTTTTCCATATCTTTATATACCTAATAATTTAATTCACGTGAACACAAGAAAGGGCTAATGCAAGAAAGCCAGACCCTTAAACGTCCTCAGTAAGCGGAAGGAGATAATACGCAGCAATCGTATTAGAGTTTTGCACTTTATTCTCAACTGGCCCCAACCTCTTTGAATGCACTTTGTGGCAATTGCTGTGTGTCCCCCAAAGTAGTTGCTTCGTTTAGTTCGACTAAGTTTAGATTTAAAAGAAATAAATATGATATCACAGCTAATGTGTTTTGAGTTTTACCCCATATCCCTACAAGCTGTTAGCTTCTGCTCCACTTATCCAGGACATTTCAGACCTCAATTGCACCCTTAACCGCGGAACTGGAACTCCGGTCAGTTCCCGCATTTTTATTAGTCCTTCGAGCTTTCGCGCCAATTATAATAACTACAAATATTAAATGTGTCCATTATTTCGACACTTTCATCTTATTTCTTATTTCAAACATTTTTGAAATTTATAAATTATGTTTTTCTAAAAGTAAGCGCTTTTTCCTAAATGCACAAATATTTGGGTTTCTTGAAAACTCTAAAACGTTACTTTTTTGAATGTAGGGCCCCTGACTTGTGCCCATTCTCATCGAAAGCTAAAGCCGTCATTGCCCACAACTGCACCCTTTCACCCCCCATACATAAAACGTACTTGAAGCCTTTGAACTTTGCTGTCTGTGAGTTCTGCGAGTGCTCCACTTGCCGCAGGTTTTTGCCAAATTCGCATGTGGTTCGTTCTGTTTTGGTGTCCCGTGACACTTGCAGACGTTCATAGCATACTTTGCAGCATATTTCCCAGAAAAATATATTGCTTTGTTGTTGCCGATGCTGTTCATCTTGCGCATTTTACATACATCGTACAAGGGGAACGGGCAGAGGAATGCTGCTGTTTTTATGTGTTGTCACGCCTAAACATAAAACTCTTTTGTTGCCTCCAGTCTTCGCAGCATGTCTGCTTCCCTTGCTGCGTTTTGATGTACAAGTCGCTGCATGCTTCGTGGCGCCACGGCGTCGCTGTATGGATTTGCATTTAGTAATTGAATTTTTCCTTTGCTATTTATTGCCAAATTCAAATCAATAATATGCATAGGCTACAATTCATGGCAGATTCAAACAGTTAACTTGTCTATATTTCGGTATAAGCCGAAAGCACAATCTTAAGATTAAACTGAGTGTTTATGCCTGCGCCTCGAAGTGTGCTAATTGAGATCTGCCTTATATATGAGTCGAAATTTAAAAACTCAAATTGGAAAAACTTCTAAGAGCCAGTTGCGATAGCTGTAAATCAATAACAGATATATATAGCATGTGCTTGTGAATAGAATAGTTATGCAGGCACGTAAACTTTTTGTCGATTTAGATAAAATGCAATAATGAAAAAGATGGCTTTAAAAAATGTGCAGAATTTAAAAATAATTCAAAAGTCTTAGCAATCCGGTACAAAAAATCTTTATATATTAAGGGATATTTCTTATTTAACAGCTAGAAGTACGCAAACAATAGCTGTCGAATGTGTAAGCATTTGAAGGCCATACCTATAACTTCCACATCAAATATTGTGTGATATAAAAAGTTCCCCCGCGATTTTTGGTACATTTTTGAAATAAAATTGTCTATTTAAAATCAATTCTAATATTTGCATATAATAAATTATAAATTAAAAGCAGAAATTAATTCACTTATCGACGAAAACTTGGTCAAGTAATTTTCAGCAGCTCCTCGGTCGGTCAATTTTTGCCATTAAAAGAGTATAGGGAGAACTAAACAAATGATAGTCTGGCGGTACAAGGTCTGGGCTATACGGTTTATACATTAAAACTTCCCAAGCAAGTTCCGTCAATTTGTTCCGAGTCCCCAAAAAAGCTATGGAGATTTCTTCAGATATTTCACTCATTTTTAAACCAATGTAACTTTTTACATTGATGACTATTTACACAACTGCCTTCACACAAAATGATGCCTGAAATATCACCTTTAAAACATGTGTTTGTTTGACATAATCAGACTAATGTTGCCAATTTTGTGGATGCCAACATCATCTTGTAAAGAAAAACCGCGGAGACTTTTTATATGATCCAATATTTTACAGTATGAAACAAACACCCGATTTCTATGCTAAACAGATAAGGAATTACAGATGTTATTTTATAAATCTTGTATTTATATATTAGAGCTACTCCAAATTACAATACATTCAACCAAAATAAGTTAAAACGGAATTCTTCAACAAACAAGTAAAAGCTTGCTCTAAGAAATGTGTATATATTTAAATTAAGTGATTAATTTTTGAATAAGTTCATTTAGTATGTATGTATATGTCACCTAAAAGTATACCTCGTAATCTATATTACGACTAACGCTTCAACGCCTAAATGCATCCCGAACTGGAAATTCAATCAGAAGTGTCATTGCTTACAGCAAAGCATGCTCTTTAAGGCCTCGTCACATAGAATCCGTTGCGTCCGTGAGAGCGATTTTTTAACTGACAGCAAAGTTGAAATGTATGAAATCATATGAAGCATGGCACATAAGCAACGGATGCGATGCCGCAACGCAAAAAGTTGAACAACTTTCAACTTTTGCCGTCCGGCAGAACGTTGACAGATATCAGCTGATTGTTTTTATTGTTTTGCCGACTTGAAATTTTCTGTGGAATTTTTTCAATTTCATTGAAATTTTCTGTATTAGCAATTGTTTCGAAGAACAATTAATAGAAACAGTACAACAGTACATTTGCCTTTATGACAAATGGGCTCAGGTGTACCGCAAGAAGCTTCTGAAGGAAAATGCTGGGGTTTCTGCTGCTGGCGCAACAACATAAATGTTTTAATACAGAAGACGAGGCAGCTGATTTTCTATGCGCTGCCAGCGTATTCATTGTGCCGACCCTCTCCGGCAGTCCGTCGCCGTCAGTTGAAAACGACGCTCTCACGGACGCAACGGATTCTATGTGACAAGGCCTTTAGTTTGTGCCAGCGCACACACAGACACTCACTTGCAAATACACAGACATACCGCGCTACTTTTCCGCCAGAATGCTCTCGCAAACATGCACGAGTGCACATACACAAATGAAATGATTTCAATACCAAAGTGTCGTGTATTCACAGCGCTGCAAAGTATGCTTGACAAAACCGCAAGCACAATATGCCACATGCGCACACATCTTTACATGCCTGACAAAGAGAAAGGGGCTGGGGAGGGCTCGTCGGTCTGACATCAAATGCATTTTGCTTGCACAATTTCATTTTTAAACTGTTGTCGTTGCTCTTTTTTGCAGGCATCATTGATAGAAGCAGTAGTAGTGGTAGCATGTTGTAGTAATATTGGCATTAGTATTGGTAGTTGGCCGAAAAAAGTAAGCAATAAAAAATGTTGTCGCTACGTGACATCAAGAACTGATTTGAATTTAAAACTCATTTCGGAAATTGTTTACGGAGACATGCCCACAGCATGACGTGCCGTGGTGATTTGAATTGGGTTTGGTGGGCGGTCTGTGCTAGACTGGAAAAAGGGTTAGCACATCGAGTGCGGTTAACTGATTTCTCCTCTTTTTTATTGCAATTCTTAGACGATTTTCAAAAAGCATCAAATATATTTTGTATTATAATTTTTTTTACACGTAAAGTCTATAAACCCAAAGTATATATACAAAAAGCTTAAAAAAACCCAATTGGTACTTCAAATATTTTCAGGATACTGATTTCAATTGCATTCACAAATTTTTTTAGCCTAAAAAAGTCATTAAATTTTTATAAATTTTTCCGTAAGATTTTTGTACCTTTATTGTATGCATATATGTAAGGCTAAAAAAGGGAAAACACATACGATTTTATTAAATTTTTATGAAACTCTTGGTAAGATTTCTTGCTGTTCCCAAACAGAGAAGAACAACATTCAACTTTGGAAGGAAAAACTTCTCATAATTTTTTAAATTGCTTAAACGAAACTATGTATATCTCATGCCAATTTATTTGCATTCAAGGGTATAGATTTTTTGTTTAACATTTTAGTAACATTTCGATATCGAGGTAAAGCCGGAATATAAAAATTTTTACAGAGAATGGTACCGATTAAAATATTAAATAAGGCGATTCGATATTAAATCTCAAAATTTGCAATATTCTCGGTATATTTTCATATCTGTTCAACTATCTCTAAGTAATATGACTTATAGACTTTAATTTTCTAAACAGTAGCTTCCGACTTGCGCTCAAGATCGTATAAAGAATTTTTCTTTAAAGCTACGGAAATATAAACTTTCATTATTCATATACAAAAATATACGAGCTGAGGGGTAAGCATACTTCTTTGGATCAAAAACCTTTTCGAATTTGAAAGTATAAGGAACTTATGATCCCGGTTTTTATTTGGTGCCGCTTCGTAGTCAAACTGCCTATTCTGTGCGATCATATATTAAAGAAAAATTTTAATAGCTTATTATTTTCTTGTCTAATCTAATCTCTTGTTTATTATGCAAGTCCATCAGAGCTTAAGGTACTTGAATAAAAGGAACAATGCAAAGCTAAAAATTTTCCATTTGAAAACTGGGTATGCAAATTTGTAAATATTGGGTAATCGTTTAAGTTTTTCAAATATCTCATAAAAGAAAGCACTCGCCTGATTGTATCTAACGACAACAGCAAACAGAACGCCAACACGTCATGTTGTGGCGCTGTTCATATGCGATTAAATGTGCCTGCCTTGCCATTTTATAGAAATTCCAATATTTCTCCATTGCCTGCAAAAGTATAAGAATATAAGAGCACAAGCTGATCAGAGGCTGAAAGAACGGCATGGGGGAAAATTATTCTAAAATCACGTACTTCAACTACTTGCCAGGAGTTGGAATATTTGAGTTAGCCGTTTAAGAAATTTGTGAATTTCTTTTCCGTTTTTATTTTGACTTCTTACAAATCTTCAAAATATACAAACACACACACACGCCAGGGCAAAGCAGTGCATGCACACATTGAGACATTAGGTCGCCTGCGCAATGTTTGCTAAACTGTTCACAATGTCTATGAAAATTTGTTTCCATTCGGAATGCATGCGGAATTTTAATGCCAACTTGCTTCTTCTTCTGCTGGTGCTGTGTGTTTCTACATAAACGCTGCATGCAGCTCAGCAACATGTGCCAACATTGATTCACTTCCATTTTATTACATGCCAATGTTTGCTTGTCTGTTGTTGTCTTGTTGTTGTTTGCTTTTTGCATCATTAGAGTTGCAGTGTTGATATTCTACAAAGTGGAAAACAGTTTCTGAATTTTGAATTCTTGTGCCGAAATTTGAGACAGTAAGCAGAAAACTCTACACTAAAGTACATATATGGATTTCAAGAATGAAAGCTCAAAGCAGAATTAGCATTGAAATTCAGCAGGACCAACAAAGCAAAATATTTTCCTATCTCTCGCTTTAAAGTTAAAGTATAATTAGGATACTCATGGTTTCTATATAACATATAAATTGGCTAATTTATAAATCCATATTTTGCGCGTTGGCTCAGTGGACTAAGTGCTTGGCCGCTGATGCGGAATCGCCTCGGTTCAACTCTCAGTCCGGCACATAAGATCTAATACAAAGACAATTTGTTTTCAAATTGTGCCACTCTCGCGATGAGTTGGCAATTCTCCGAGAATATTCTTTGTCATGAAAACCTTCTCAACCCGTTCGGATTCGGTTAAAGGAGGTCCCGTGATTTCAGTTTAGAATTTCAGCAATGCTCAAGGGATGCCAATATTACTACCAGTTCTTAGACCCTCTGTAATAAATGAAACTCTTTAGTTAGGAATGATCTCGTCTTCTTGCTTCCGCACATAATCTTACATTTACATTTGATATGGAACAATTAGCCACACTTCATTAGCCATTGAACCATATTTTGTTAACAGCACTCTTGAATGCGTCGAACTAAATACTATATTAAGTGCCGCTGCTAACTATTTCATTACACACACACACATATATAAAAGCCACAATAGAGCACCATAAAATGCAGCAGGCGTAAAAATTTCCAGAGCGAAAAATGGAAATGTAGTAAATGCCTAAACTTTTTGCACCATCTGCTAAGGCTTCTGCATTTTAACTCTTTTTTGTATTCTATTTTAATTTAACTTCATTTGGCACTTCATTAGCTTTCAAATTAATAGCAGCTACAGGCTGCCAGCAGCAGAGAAATACACTTGAAAAAAAATGTTCAAAATAGCAGAATGTTTAAGAGAGCAAAATGCCAATTAAATAGCAACAACAATGAATTTTATAATGTAACAGCAAAACCAAATTTAAAGGCAATCCACATGCAACCAAGCAGCAAAACTATTTAACTGCTAATTTTGATATCCTTGTGCTACTTGCATACAGTCACGCGCACACACCCATACTCACTTAATACACACAGACACACAGTTCGCCAGCATCAGAGAGCTGCAACGAATCGGTTGTTTATTTGTTGTTGACCACTTGAAGCATTTTCAGCTACTCGTTCCAAAGGCGCTACACTTTTTTAAAGGTCGAATTCGTGCTATGCTCAATTTATTGGGTTTTAAAAAAACTCTGCGCTCAATGGTAAATATTGAATTTCAGAAAACACGCAGAAGTAAAACCTGCATAACCAGTATTAAAGTAAATGAAAGGTAATTTCATTTAATAATGCTCAAGCAATTAAATATGATCAAGTATGGCTATTTTACAAACATTCCATAACCGACATCCGCACCTTAGAAATATTTTTTTGATTCAAATATCTTGCCAAGAAATGACAGGCAATGACAATCATAAATCAATTTCATTCGACTTAATATCCGTATTCAAGAGAATGAAACACATATACATACTCGTATTTAAATTTGGCCTGATGGAAAAGTTTCCATACGAAATTCTTACAAACCCCTTAAAGACTTTTTCTTTAACTTCAATTGGAACTAATCGATATAAACGGAAGAATTATTTTACGAATTTCTGCCAAACACGAAATGAAAAATGTTAAAAAAAAACTTATAACACTTTTGAATGAAAATATGGAATAAAAACCGAATATTGTGAAATAATGGTATTTATTTACTTATATAAATATATTTATGCCATTGTACATATCCTTTTAATAATATGCTGTATATTTAAACCAATTTTGCAAATACTCCTCTATGTAAATTGTTCTGCTAGGTTCTCATTTTATTAGAAATATATTAAGTATGATAATTACAAATTTCCATAGGGTACATCCGCAGTCGTTGTTAACAGAACAGTTTCCCCATATCGCTTGCCTATCGTACTGCAGTGAGCATTTAAACTGTTGGTCGAACAAATTGAGAATTACGCTTGCATACCAAATACTTTTGTAGTTCTTCAGTGTTTTTGCTTCATAGAAGCGCACAACAACAACAACAAATGCAGCAGCAACACTTTCCGCCAATTGGCCAAAAATCGGTATTTACCGTTAACATGCAGCCAGCCGAAAAACTTGCATCAAGCACACTGAATAACGTTTCATTGCATTTCATTGCAGCGCTTCAGGTTTTATAAAAAATTTTCCGTTTCGAATTGTTTTTGCTGTTTTCGAATTTTGTTGCTTTGTGTTTGGCACAAAACACTTTTCGCATAAATTTTTAATTTACGCGCGAAAACCCTTCGAAACTTATGCGCTGCTAATAGTTTGCAATTGGTGCTTTTCGGTTTTCCCTTTTGGCGAGAACTTTTGCTATTGAATGTTTCTGAAAGAATGATTTGCGCGATTTTCTGCTAATTTAAAAAAACTGTTCAAAGTTGTTTTCAGTTTGTAGAGCACCGTGGAGAGTGGCGGTTGAAGTATGTCGGTGGTAGCCACGTACCCTTTGGCGTATGCTTAACATTTAATTGAGTATGGATTTTAATGGCTGAAGTAGAAAGCGTGTAAAGGTACTTGAGTAAATATTTTTATATTTGAACTTAGCTTAACGTTGTGTGATTTCGATGCGATACGTTTTGAAACGTATGTCCAAATCACGACTCAGCTCTACAAAGCTCAGCGGATAAAGGTTACATTTCTGGCCAGATATAATAAGTACGTATTATTTCATGAAAGAAAAATTTATTATAGCATTTAACTACCAGTAATTATACTAAGAGCTTTTTAAGGCTGTTTTAGTTATTATTAGGTTATATATGTATGTATATTTTGCGTAGTTTGGTTGAATCGTTGATTGATTTGATTTTTTATGAATTGGAAACTCAGTGTGAATATTCTTCGCCATGGAAAAGAAGATTCTTAATCCCGTTCTTATACTTACCTTTGTAGGTCCCATTACCTTAGATTGTCCTAAGTCTCGGTTACACGTGCTCTTGTCCCAATTATATGTCTATAGCAGTCGTCTATATAAAAGTTACTCATACGCCATGTGTGCTCATTTTATATGCTACCTTTTATTTGAACCCCACATCATTGCTCCTTTGATATGTCGCATATCACGTTTATAAAGCTAATTAATTTTAGCCTTTGATTTCCATTAAATTAATGTCAAACTTCAGACCGTCTGTCTGATACACATTTCCATTAGAATCATTTTAAATTCATACATGTTCTGCTATTTCCCAGGTGTTTTTCCGCTTTTCATTCTTTAGATTATCAGTGCTAAATAAGCTGCATTTACTGACACAATTTGCTATTTTGCGCTCATCATCATAATATCTCTTATTTAGTTAAGTGCTGTGATGAAAAACGCAAAATCACTTATCAGCTTAAACACATGCTGGCAGCTAGCAGCATCGCTCTCGCGTCGCTCAGGCAGCAACACATCAGTCTACTCGGAACTGCACAAACAGGGTTGCAATGAGATGTAAATGTCTAAGCATTCTAAATTATATTTGAAAATTTTGCATCTTACTATACTTTGAATATTTTTCTAGAGTTTTTATTCACATTAAAATAGAATTCCTTTGGATTGGTCGAGCGAAAATATTTCAATATGATATATCAAGCGACTAGGGTTGAAATAGTTGTAATGCGTTAGATATTATTAGCATATATTGATATAATAATTATAATTGCTATTTTCAAGCAATTGAATCCTGACTCGAATTTATAAAGATTATTCGCATTACTATAGCAACCACTGTTTACGAAAATACGAACCATAAATAACAATTTCGCTTCAAACTGCAGAACAGCTCTGGGAAATTTCTATTATGTCTCTGAGCGAAATCGGATTGCATATTAGGAACGTATCTTATGAACATATTTTTCGATCGGATTTTTAAGTTACAATATTAATTAATAGGAGTACAAATTTAGTAGATTATGCAATACTCTCATCTAGAATTTGAAGCATTTTCGAATGTATTATACAAATATATGGCAACTCCCTCAGACATACGTTCTCATGTACGCCTTATCAGCCCTGCGATTCCATGAAGAGAATAAGCGAGCGAATGCGTGTGAGTGTGTTCATATGCGTCTGTGTGTATTTGTATGTGTGTGCACAAGCATGAGTGTGCGCATATTGAATGATTAAATTACAACACTTGAAAATGGCTGGGAAATACAGCCAGCTACTCTAAGCTTACAAACACACGCAGAGTCACTAACACACACAACACGTTGACATAAAGGAAAATAGCATGCAGTACAAATGTGAAAACTCGACTGAAGAGTGAGAGTAGTTCATTTTACATGAAAAATGCATTAAATGCATTTACAATTGCTGGGAAATAAAAAAAAAATATAAATATCAAATGCCGCTAAGGGGGTGAGGGAGGTAAAGGAGGACAAAGTGTCCTTTGCAATAGTTATAACGAAAAGTAATGCTATGTATTTCAGCTAGATAGCTAATATGGAAGAACTTCACTGTTTGAGATATGCGATACTTAACAGGGTGACCCGAACATTTTAACAGAAATAACGAATAAAGAAAAAAAGGAAAGTACATATATGGAAGTGGACGATAAAATGCCAGATTTATCCAAATCAAGGTGCATAATAAATGAGGAACGGGAAGTGTGTAAATCATAAAATAAACAATGGTAAAAAGAATAGATAAGGGTTTATTGCGAAATATTATAAAAGAAGACAACTCCAGGAAAGACTTCGCTTTAGAAAATTTTTAAAGCTTTAATTTGGAATTGAATACTTCTTTTTAATATTATATGACTAACAAATTTAAATAAATGGCTTTTCTCGGCTTCCTCGGATTCCTTATAACCCGACACTAGTTAGGTCATTCGCTTCTCAATGCGGAATTGCGTCATTTTCGAGCAAGTTACAAACCATTCTGGCATGCCTGTCAGCTAAGCATTTTTCGAAAAGGAAGAATTCAAAGCATCTACGATTACTTTCTTTGTAAGCATCACGGATTGCACTGACTACATTTATTTTAAAAATCGGAGTAATGCATACAAAACAAAAAAAACTTTTAAAGTTATAAGGTGGGACAAGCATTTTTTAAAGCTTGAAGGTCTACAGTAGACTCCTGCACAAGCATGCGTTTTTGCTATTCGAAAACATTCATATGCTTTTGAATAGATTACTTCACTTCCTCTTGGAAAACCGGTCCGAATAAATACGAGCACTGCTCTCTTAGAGTACAAGAAGTTTCGAAGAGAAGAGAGTAGACGTACACTGTTTATTCATATTCGGTCGAAGCGGGAAAACGGGAACAAAAGGTTTCGAATACCTGCACACTGTTTGAATATTCGAATACATATATTCATTTTATTGAACAGAAAGAATCAAGTTGCTATTGCGCATTATTAAACAAGTGGAATTGTTGAACGTTGTTGTAAAATTAACAATGGAAACAATATATAGACAACTTAATAATTTATTTATTTAAAATCTTCATTATAAATAATTTAAAATAAAAAAAAAATTCCGAATACTAGCCGAAATATTCGAGTAAACAGTCTTCGAATAATTTGCAAAGTTCTCGAGAACTGAATAGAAACCGAGCAGAGTTCTCTGCCCACCGAATACGAATGTGCAGAGTAGCCGTGAGAAACGAATACGAGTAAAACCGAGAACCTACGCTCGCTGGTTCTCGTTTCTATTCGTTTCGTTGTTTACATTCTTCGAATACTGAGTACCCGTACAGCAAGTGCAGTATTGTTGTTGCCAAAACGAATATATTCATGCAGGGCTCTAGTCTGCAGGCCTTCTTGGGAACTACAGTGTTGAGTCGTGTTCAATAAATTTTAATAGCACCAACTATTGCCACTAACCGTAGAATATTTTTGGGTTCGCGGAAAGGAAGCGTATGTCATTATCGGCATAATTGCGGAAAACTACAAGCAGCGAACATTTTAACGCAATGTGGAATTATCAAAATAAATGTTTTTTAGCGGAAAATATTAAAATGGCATTAAAAACACACAAAAAATTGCGCTAAATTAGGAATCGCCTCTCACCTTCCTCATCTTGCCGCCTGCAGCAACAAACTCTGCCAGCCTGTGTGCACCTCAACACGCCACAAAACATTTCATAGACACAAACCAGGCAAACGCAAAGGATTTTTATTGTAGGTACGCTCGAACGCACACACAAATACTTACAGAACATACACACGCACAGAAGCTGCTGCTTGCAGGCGCATTGCAACTCACACACACCTCAACTTGTTTGACAGAGACAAGCTGTTGGTGGCATGCAGTTCGCATGCAACAGTTAAATGGCAAACCCGGTTTTCGAGTACGATTTTTTTCCAAAATGGTTTTATTTTAAGCTGGCTTTATTTAAACCGGTAAAATATAATTCTATATATGTATATATCCGCTGGTTCGGGCACGTCGAGAGAAAAAACGTTCCAGCTATGAAGGTAGTCGATGCGAAAGTTGAGGTTCGAGGCAGAAGAGGCAGAGTAAATCTCCGGTGGAGGCACCAAGTGGAAGAAGCCAAGTAGATACGTCTGTAAGCATTATACATGTGAATTAGAGTAGTAATATTCGAATAAAAATTTTCAAAAACTCGCAAAAATTATAAAAAACGAATATCCTTTTCTTGGAACATGTAGAAATTTTTATTATTGGAATTAGTTGCATACTCAGAAGGAAGTAACCACTTTACGAAAATCTGCAAGAAATCCTATTTCAAAATGTTTACTTCGAGCAATTAAACATTTAACTGGTTAACCAGTTAATTCTTGCTACTTTGTAACAATGGCCAATGGCAACAAGAGAGTGAGAAGTTATAAAAAGTTTAAAAATCTTTAAAAAATATGGACTCCTCTTTTTGGAGAGTGAACAAATCTTTAATAACACCAGTTTTCTAAAACAACAGTCCCTCAAATTGTAGGAATTTGTATTAGCTCTTTTTCTTCAACGTACAGAAAAGCTAGCAATACAAATATTTCGCATACACCTTTAATGTTTAGTGGATCAAAATATTGAGTTCGAAGAAATCGGTCCGAAATATCTATATCAAAACAGCAGAACTTATTCAAGAATTCGCCGATTTGAAATAATCAGATAAAAAAATCTTTTTCCAAACGATTAATCGAATTATTTGAACCGGTTTGAGAGTCACTCATATGCAGTCGCTCCTGCATGTGCACCGCCCGTGCAGCTTATTTGCTACTGTGTTCCCGTTTCACGTTTAGTTAAAGTGTCGCATAAAATTTTATATTTGAAATAATATGGCATGAGTGTCGCTATTACTTGCACTCAAACACACACACATACTAAATGCCACTGTGAGTTATGCTATGTGCGCCACTATTACTTGTAGTGGCATTTGCTTCTGAGTCTGACTAGGAGCATTTGCCTGGACTTGCTTGCTTGGCACTTGCAGCTTCAGATATCTAATGGCATATTTTTGCGTTTCCAGTTTGCTCTTTTTATTTGTAGTGTTTTCGAAGTGTTTTTTAACGGCTGGCAAAAATTCCTTCACATATTTTTAGATAACAAAGCTAGCTTTTAAAATTTTTTACTGACGAACAAACTGAAATTATATATTCTTGGTTTACGCCGGTGTCATGTTCCTTAAATTATTTATAAGATATTTCTTCAACAAAATATTCTTTCGCAGAACTGGCAGATGTCGGTAAAGATTAAAAGCTCTACCGACAGCTTGGCAAACCCCCAGTAGAAAATTTTCTACCTTTTTTAAAGAAAATTTCAAAAGTGTGCTACAGACTTCGAACACGTTACAAAATTATAAAATTTTTTGGAAGTCATGCAGAGTTTTCCTTTATTTCCATAACGAAGCGTCATCCAAATAATTTATAATTGAACCACAAAAATAATATTCTTGAGCTTTAATCGGGCTGAGTTCACAGTAGCAATCAATGAATAGCGTGCTAAATATTGACTACTGTTTTTTATAAAGCCTGATAACGATTTCGAAATGCCAAAATTATGCAACAACTAAGAGCCCAACTCCAACTCCAGCCTCATTTACCCCACATTTAAAAATTTTGCAATAACTTAATTTCATATTGCTCCATTGCTTTATTGTCCATTGCTAACAAGGAAGTCCTTACTACGTAAACTTATGCCCTAGCTCCTGCACTCTGCTTTCTTACTTAACGATTAAAATAACTTTTCCATATACAAACACATATGCACATTGGTATTCATGTATAGGAAGATATCTCTGCGCAGGCATTCGTCTTCTGGAGTTTCTTCCTGATGCCGCTTCCTTCGCTGCAAATTGAATCACGTTTAAGTACTCGTAAAATGCAACTTGACACTCTAAAGACGCCAAAGCAGCAACTACACTCCACGCATACACATGCTCTTCTGCATGCGTGAGTATATACATATATGTGTGGACGTAATAAAAATAATGCTTGCATAAACACTAAAGTGGGAAGAATGTAATGCCAGTAACACTTTGAGGCTGCCAACCAAGCAAGCAAAGTATATAAAATGTAGGAGAATGTGCAGGGCGCCAAAAAGTAGACTCCAAACATTTTAATGGCACTCATTGATATCTTTAATTTGGCAACATCTTACTTATACATGCGCGGGGCTATAAGAAGGTAAATCCAAATGTTGAAAACTGCAAGTTTTACTAATACGAAACATCTGACGGAAAATAATGCCATGATGTGCAATGAAAATGTACATATACTATAATCAGAAGATTCAATCTGGGTCTAGAAGCTTGCAGTCAGCTCTCTACTGAAGTTCGCTAGAAACTCTCGTATTTAGAAATTTATTATTCCCGAACTCATAAATTAATTGGCATTTAGTATCATTAAGGAGCCATCAAAACCGCTTGTCCTTCAAAACCAACCAGTATAATCTAAGCTAACCTACACCCATCATTAGTGGGTAGTCCGAAGACTCGAAAACGCCAAAAAGTTTGCAATCTATAAATACAAAAATGATTTTGAAATGAATGTTGTAATACGAAATCGACGAAATAATTGATTATATTACTTATACACACCACTGAGTTTGCATTTTGGAAATGCAGAGTCCCCTAAAATATGCTTTAAATTAAATGTTGTAATATATGTATATTGTTTGTAAGCAAGTTCAATGCTTTTCAAGGGTAAAGTTTAAGCAAATAAATGTATGAATATATAATTCAAATAAAGCCAAAGCAAATGAATTAAAATCAACCTTTAAACATAAAATCAAATCAATTCAGATCTAATGCCAGTCATATCACATCAAACGCGAATCAATTCAAACCACAATGGAGACTCTCGATTCTAAAAAGTCGTTATGTCAAATTGCAAAGATCTTTAAGAAATAGAAGCAAACTCATACCGAGTGAACGCTTTTCGCAGGAAAACTTACACACACTCGTAGTTGAAGCCATCGACGAATATTCAACGTTAACCTATGAACCTTGCTTCTATCCTCAACCGCTCCCTTACGTCCTGCGGCAATTTGTGGCTTAAACTGCTAAAAGCCCACTTCGTTGCTGGTGTAAATGCTGAGCATTTAAGTGACCAGCAGCAGCAAACGTGCTGCCAATGAAACGTGCTGCTCTCTGCCCTTCTCTATTGTTTTAAGCATTAAGCGCGTATGTATTTGTGTGCCCTTTCTTTTAGCATGTGCTTTCTTCGTGCAAGTGTCCACTCCCGCTGTCACTACTAATTCACTTCGTGGCCCGTAAAGTGACACTTGCCGCGCTGGGCAAACAAAAAGCTTCAAGTTTGCTTGGAATTTATGTGCTCAGCGTTTTTATGGCCAAAATATGGCTGGGCCATTTGCAGTCAATTGTGTGAGTGGCTGCGCCTGCAGCTATGCTGCTATTTTTTATAGTGCAATGGCAGGCAACTTGTGCGCTTTGTGTACATCATCTTTTCGGTCGGAGAGTTGGGGTAAAATGCAGAAAAAATCGTGCTGAATTAGCGTCTTTTGCTTTCGTACAAATAGTCAATGGCAGAGGGAGCTGTCCAATTTTTATTGTGAAGCACTTTCACCTAAAACAAAGTTGTATAAAGAGCGTGATTGAAGCTAAACTTTTATTTAGAAAAACTAAATAACACTTCAACTGTTAATGCTTTTATTAAATATTTACATTAAATGTGTAAATTTGAAAAATTTAGTTGGAAAAAGCTCCATGTCAATCTTCAAGTATTAATAGAGGCGGATCCAGGAAAATAAGCAACTGGCATCTATTACAATTCAGTCACTACAACAACAAAAATTTTATACTAATGAAGAAAACAATTCTGTAAAACCTTGTGGAAAAATTTGGTAGAACACTTTATATTTATTTGAGAATAAAATATACAGTCATCTAAAATATTTTGGTAGGTTGCATGAAAGAAATGTATGTATATCCTTTAACAAGATTATCCGTTTTTTTACTGAAGAAGAAGATTTCAAAATTTCCATTCCCTTCATTTAAATATATTTTGCATCTATAGAAAGAATTTTTTATAAAGAACCTTCATATCCCCAAATATTCGAATCCAATTTTAGAACAAGCATTTTACGATTCAATTTAAAAAAAATGTGAATTTTGACTTCATAAAATTACAGACAAGCATCAAGGGAAATTGGTATTGAAACGGGAAATGACATCGAAACTTCTTCAATCTACTAAAGAGCTTTCAGCATGCGCACTTTTATATGAAAAGAAGCATATCAAAATGGAAGTGAATGCGCAGTTGCGATTTTGCACACTCCGAAGCAGATCTAGAACCAGACGAAATCGACAGCTGAACTGTAATTTCTACAGTTTATATGTATAACTGTAATTCGAGTCGAAACGAACTTTTTTTTATAATATATACCTTCAAAGATTCCAAGACGAGGACATATTTGACAATTCACAGAAACGGTGAGGAAGTACCAAGCTAAAATATTTCGTTTTCAGCTAATAAATATTTTTCAAAACAGCAGCCAGCAATAATATCAACAAGTGTATCAACAGCAATGACAACAGCAACTACTACAACGATAAGCTGAGCAACAGCAAAATCTGCAAACATACAAAATTTGCCCCGAAGGCATTAAAAGATGCTTTGCGACTTTTAATGCGTTGCCACTTGCTCCCGCCCTGATGCATAAAAAGCAGCAACATTGTTTTCATTTGACAAACAAACGCAAACTGAGAGAGTCTGTGTGTGTATAAGCAGCCAACACAAACAACAACAACAACATTTTGAATTTGTTTGCTTTGAACAACTTTGATATAATTCCAAAGAAAATATTTATAAATGCATGGCACACTTGTTGGCTGCAGACACGGCAGCCAGCACACCTTGGTGCACCCGCCTCTACTACACCCTGCTAAATACTTCCTTATATGTCTACGTGAGCATGAGTTTGCTTGAAGAAATTGCTTGGCTTGGACACTCTTTGCTCACATGACCGAGCTTGCTGCGATAGTCTAGGGCTGTTAATCACGAAAGCTTTTGTATAGCCAGAATTTTCTGACTAAAAATTTCTGTTGAGAATTTTCGGAAAATTAAATTTTTCATTTACATTTCTTCATTCTTTGCCTTACGTATAAAATATATTATACAAGTGGGGCCACCTGTCGTGTGTGCCTGTATACACGACAGCTAGTAAAACAATTAGCAACAATAAAAGGCAAAGCAAAGTAAAAAATAAAAAAAAACTTGAAACCTTTGGGATTCGAACCCATGACCTGCCGAGTGCAAGCGCGCGGCTCTACCCACTGGGCTACACAGGGCGCTGATTGCGTTCGTCTAAAGTCGTAGAAGAAAGAAAGTGGACAGGCTGCAGGCAGACGCTTTTTAATCAGTCTGCGTTTTATATATAAGATCCCTACATCCTAAGATTTGAGCATTAGTTCATCAAAATGCTTAGCAAAAAAAGTTACAGAAGCAAGGATTTAACATGGAGGCTTCTTTTTACTTTTAATATTAGATTTAAAGAAAAGGTAGAAGTGCAGACTTCAGCAGCACCTAAAATGTGAATCTGCTTTTGCTGACATTTAAGTTTGAAACAGAAAAGATTAATTTAGTAATTGGGATATCACTTATGTATGTATATGCCTTCAAATTCTTAGAAAATCTTAGCAATCTTAGTTGTGCAATCTAAAATTTTTTACAAGTTCAAAAATGTAATATCAATCAAATTCTTCAACAATTTGGCAACTTCTGCAATGATAATTATAATTCAAATATGTTTCAAAAATATAGTTTCATAAGGACAGGGAACAGCAATTCAATAAAAGTTACTATTTTAGATTAGTTGCTTTTAGAAGTTGATTGTATGTGTAGTTCCGACTCTAGCTCTCGGAAATCTTTTGGCAGATTATGAATCCCTTCAAATAATTTAGAAGCTAGAAGCTGATAATCCATCTCTGCGTTCTTTACACTTCTTCCCTGAGGAGGAGAAGTCCAGAAAATTATGTACTCTTTATGAATGCATCAGATTCAACAGTATAAGAGCTGTTACGCTTTCCACGTTTCAAAATAACCTTGAGCATAGGGCTGTTAGTTTGCTTGTCTGGTTTTGACATCAATCCCTCATCTTACTTCTTTATTCTCATCTAACGAGCCTTAGCTTCGATTTTTCTAAGATCAAAAGACATACGAGATACCGTTCCAGAAAGAGTTACTAAATCCTTTAAAGAAATTATTGTATTGGAAAAATGAATGCAGAGGAATTAAAGCAATCAAATCGCGCCAGCTGATTCATTTCGAAATGCATTTATTTTCCTCTATAAAAGAAATTTTTAACACTGTGACTATTGTCAAGCAAAATAAGAATTAAAAATCGAATAGCAAAGTTCGCGCAGTGTATTGCTCCATATACCCCCCATCTTCCTTGTAGTGCAACTGGAGCATAAGATTTTATTACACTTTCGTTGCTGTCTCTCTGTCTGCCAGAACTCAGCTCTCGCTCGGCCCACATGCCACTCTTCTATAACAATGCGATTGTAGGACACTCCTTCCATTCAAAGTGGGTCGCTTGCCTTTTGAACTGCTGCCAAATTTCAAAGTTGCATTTCCACATCCGCTTCCGCCCTCAGCTCGATGCGCTAAGCCAGCCGTTCGGCTCAGTTGTTTGACTATGATAATTGCTCAAAAGCGCGCTAGAACGGGGAACGCAGCGAGATTTTTACGATGGCAGCTAAAACAACAACAAAAAAGGATTGGAAATCACTGCGCTTCGCTTCGCAATTGTTCGCGCGAAAATCAATGGCAAGATGTTGTAAACACGATTGGCTGTGAAACTCAGCATAAATGGCAAAATAGAATGGGATTTTCCACAAGACTGAAGGGGGCTAATTGAAAAGGATTACTTGTGACACTCAAAAGGATTGCGTGGTAAAGACGAACCGGAGTGAGAGTATGAAATAGCATAGTTAGATGTTGATATAGCCGTCAGCTTTTGTCTGCTAATTAAAGTGCATTGTTATATGAAAAAGAGGGGATTATAGGAACTAAATACATATACTAGGGTAGAGCGAAACATGTTTTTAATACATGTTTCCGCCTATTGCAGAAATTTGCAACTGAGAAAAGTTTTAGAAATATTTCTAGCGTATATTGGAAAATAAGAATGAAACATTCGCATGTAGTTTACACAAAAAGATGAAGAAAAGTAATACATAATACAAAAATAATATGTCGATATATAATACAAATAATAAATTTTAGCTATTAGAATATCTAAAGTTTTTCTTTAGTTGAAGAATGCGATATACATACATATGTACTATATGTTGCTGTAATCAACAGGCCGAAAAAAGGTTTCGAAGGCTATAGTTCATTCCCTAGCACATGTCTATAAGACAAATGTTCATGCAGGCATATGTTTGTATGTGAGTATTCGTGTTCGGTTGTGTATCGATGTGCTTACGACAGGTTCACATATTGAAGCTTTGGCAGTCGCTAATGCCGGCGTTATTATTCTAGCGCCAAAGACAGCTGCACTTAATTAGTGTTGTTGTAATGCGCCAAAATGACAACAATGCTACTGACACAAATAACACACAAACATATGCATTATACAAATGCACGATTGCATCGAAGTGCAATAGGGCGCAAGCAAATAGTCGCCGGTGTTGAATGTTATCCTTTGGTGGCTAAAATTACGTAATTAGTGTGAGCATAAGGAACACAGTCACACAGGCATTCAAACACATCAGCGCGTTGCCTACAATCACACACAAGCGTATGCACTTACTCCCCGCACAGCGCCACGGCACACAGTTACGACTACATGCAAATGCGTATAACTGAATATTTCATTAATTATTTCCTGCAATCGGCTTTCCTTTGTGCCTTCTCCATACAATATGGCCGCCAATATAGCTGCCAAATGCACCATAAGGTATCAGCGACTTTATCATCCTTCACTTGCATTCTGTGTATGTGTATTTAACTGTGTTTCCTTTTGAGTGCGTTGGCTCTGCTCTTCCAAGCAAATAGTATTATGAACTTCAATAATGCGCGAGTGGGTTATAATGTTTAAGGCAGTGATCTGATTTCGTTAGATGCCAAAATATGAAACAGAATACATGCTGAGAAAATATAAGAGCGTATTTAAAAAACCGAATGTACTGAATGTGTTTATCTCTGATGATGGACCACAGCTTGTCGAGTTACTCAGTTTAGATGTACTATGTATTGTATATTGGCTGACTGATAGTCAAGCTTAACTGAACAAGTTGAAGTTATTGCTTAAATTTTGCAACACATTCAGTTTACAACAATGATTGTATAAATTTTAAGTTACTTAAGAAAAGTGTAAGAGCTTTAACAAGCTTGCTGGAATTTGACTATTTTAAATAAGCCGTGAGCGTAAGACTGATAGAATAATTTTATGATTATTATGAATGAATTTCCAAATTCACCATTAAAGGGAAGAACGCTTTTTATAGAGCTGAGCGAAGATTTTGGGACTGACCTAGAAACTCTAAGTATACAAAAGATTCCCTTTAGTTTATAGTAATTATAATTTGTTTTTCATGAACTCCACTTTTCAAACTAAGCCATACTATATTTCAAAAGACTGTATCTACATCTTTCTCTAAGTCATTGATTTAATTGCACGTTATCAATGATATTAAATCCTTATTGAATTATAATGAAACTGCATAGTAAATCCTCTTATCGACCCACTGTATAAAGTAAAAACCATTAGAATTTTTTATAATTAATCGAAAATGAAAACTATAATTTCTCCGATAGCCAAACGCACAATTCTTGCCTCGAAATGCCTGCTTTCCTTAATCAAATTGAAAAAGTTGTTTTTAACTTTAATTCCCCACCTTCAAATATTCCCAGCTAAAATTTTATTGCATAACTAATTGGCAATAAAATGTTAATAAACATTTCAAGTGTAAAATAATTTGGTTTCCCTGATGAGTCAGCACTTTCGACACACAACTAACACGCATAGGAGCCAGGAGAAACTGTGAGGAAAGGCAAGCATGCATTCAAAGTATAATATTGTAAGTGCACACACACATAAGACATACACACATGCATATAAATAATAAACACACATGCGAAAGACACACATGCATGGAGTACACACACACATATAAATAAAGTTTTTAATTAACTTAAAGTTGCATATGCAATTCTAACGCACACTCACACATGTTCACATAATACACATACATATTGTGGCACATGCTCACTCATATATATATATGTATATAGATATCTACATGTATATATGGCAAAATGTACTCACTCTTGTGCGTATTCAATTCGATATGCCAACTTTCAGCAGCACCTTCCCAGCCTTCCCCATCCTATTCTTTCCCATCGTATTTAGTGCTCACTCCAGAGCAGCTGGGCATTAAATTTGCATGATCTTCAAATGCGTGTAGCGCGGCATTTATCTATACTACATTTGTAGCTGTGTATACAATTGTGTAAGTGTGTGTGTGAGTGCGTATTTGTTCAAATGATTTCATTGTAAAACTTTGTCTTTTGCTTTTGTGGTAAAATATTTAAACTTCAGACTACCCGCCGCTCATGCACCTTTTGTTTGAGTGGAAACAAGAGCGGTGTGCAGCACACACACACAAACATGCATGTATACTCAGCGTTGCCAACTTTTGATTTGTGAAAAGAAATTAGTATAAGAAAAATTTTGTGCTACAAAAAAACTGGAAAAAGAGGAAAAGTTAAGCGCCTATACCCAACTGCAAGGCCAGAAGAAGTATATTTTAAAAATATGACCCCGTCAAGGAGCGAAGTAAATTAGTTTAAAAAATTCGATTAACAATAATAGCCCAATTCACAATCTTGTGCAAATGGTCTGGGATTTTTGCAATTGACAGTTTTGTAGCAAAACTACAGTAGTTTTGACAGTAGTTTGCTACAAAACTGTCAATTGCAAAAATCTCAGACCATTTGCACAAGATTGTGAATTGGGCTAATGATTCAATTATTGCAAATTAACAATTCTTTTTAGTTGCGAAGAAAAACATCTCCAAAAAAATTGCTATCGCTTAAAATTCTTTATAATTTTAAACGATTTTTACGAGTATGAATCAATTGCAATTTCAGTGAGATTTTAAAAATTTCGCCAATATATTTATTAAAAGATAATCAATTTAATGGAATTTTATTAAAAATATTAACGATGGCAGCCTTTTGTATAATAAACACATACAATGCACCACAAGCTATCAGCGCGCGGAGGGAAACCGAGCAATTTTCTGCAACACAGAATTCCTTTCAGGCAAAGAGAAACTTTTCACGGCTTCTGCCGATGCTACACTTCCGCACTTCCGCCTGAGTAGCGGCGCAGTGCAGTTTTCAGCGGCAGGCAATACAGCGTTATCGAATTCGTTTGCTAAAATTGTACAGCTACTGTCACCCAGCTTCCCCCCAATTCCTTGCCAGCACCTTTTGGCTCAGCAACATGTCCTGCATTTGCCTTCCTTTCTCATTCCCTCTCGCCGCCTGCAGCATGCATATCCTTTTGCGCAAATATCTCAAGTTTTAACTACTTGCAATTTGAACTAACGGAGCTGTTTGCTTTGCACGCTCGATACTGGCACCACTACTCACAGAGCTACAGCCAGCAGTGCCGTTGTAGAGTGCATAGATAGGCACCTGGGCCCATTTAAGTGGTGATTCTATTGAATATTTGATAAATAAAAATATTGAACTCTGAAAATTATGCAAATAATAAAACAGTGTGAAGTTAAACCTATCTACCGTAACTGTTTAGACCGGATTTGACAAGAAAACTTTCAGCTAATTTTCTTTCAGCAAATCGAAATGTTTCACCGAAACATCTCTAACTATGAACTTAAATTACATACGAAATGAATATAAAATGTCAGGGATATCGAAATTTTTCAAATTTCTAAACTAGTGTTATTTAAGAGAACATACTATAGCAGCTTTTTAGAAATACATTATAAACAATATCTCTTCTGCAAGGCTATCGTAAAGAGCGGGCCCTAAGCCTGACTAGTAAATACAGCACCGACAACCACTACCACAAACTGCCAACACAGGCACTAGCAGCACTACAATTGCAACTCGAGTAACTGTTACTGCAATATTTGCATAACTTT
Organism: Neria commutata; assembly: GCA_963457695.1. NCBI lineage: Eukaryota > Metazoa > Arthropoda > Insecta > Diptera > Micropezidae > Neria > Neria commutata. The sequence continues at coordinate 45,254,705 of OY735246.1, forward strand.
TAACAATTTGTTTGCATTTAAATTTTTGCCTATTGGCTTCTGGCAATATAAATTAGTATTCAAGGTTTGCGGTGAAGTTAAATAAATACCCAATTTTTGCACAAAAATTTCTTGAACAAATTTTCTCTACTTTAGTTTTTTAGTTACCTGTTGGTGCAATAAAGCAGAACTCATAAACTGACTTTAATGCTGGAATACGTCACTAACATAAATATTTTAATCCTTCAGTAATTTTATGTGATTAATAGATTGTTCAAATTGACGTATTAATAACAAGTTTAAAAATTTTGATTCAATTAATGCGGCTCACAATGATCTCCCAGCTTCAGTCACCTAACTATCGGAACTCATTATTAAGTAGTATTGATGAACCTATTCTCTTGAATATTGCAAGAATGTTCATAATTTTTATTGAACAAAATATTTTATTCTTAATCGTTTAAGATTTCTGCTTGAAAATTTCAAAAGTGAACACATCGAGCTTCAGTTAATTTCGAATATTCTTTTTCTTTCTAAAAATGCAACTTTTTATATAAAATACATATAAATACATACATTTACATATAAATCAACTATATGTATAAGTATTAACACAATCAAGGTCTCAAATTTGATATGCTGATAAATCTATTCAATAATGAGATAAATCTGAAAATAATTTAGAGAAGAATATAAAAATGTGGCTTTTCATATAATATTACTAGTTAACATATTTTTACAATATAATTTGCTCATTGTACCTTATAACTATGGTATACTCGTATATGTAAATATCGAAATGTCAAATTTATTTATTTGAGCATATTTTAATCAGCATAAGTTTTCGTAGACTTAAAAAGAACAAAACAGTCAATACAGCTGGTTCACTTATATATAATGTATAGTTAAGTTACTCTGTAAGTTAGCTTTTGAGCTTATAAGCTTTCCCTCAATTACTAAAGTGGCAGTAGTAAAGCTTCTTAGGGCACATTTAGCAGAGTTTACTACCAATATTGGTAAGAGAAGCATCAAAAGCTATTGCTAGAGTGCCCAGATGGAATAAATAAACGAATCGACGTATAAAGTTCAAATTTGCTAATAGTATTTTGAGAAATAAAAGTGGGAGACCAGGCACTTTAATAGAAAAAAACATTGAATATCATGAAGCATTTTTATAACTCGCAGAGACATGAGGCATGCCTCAACGAGCGAGATACTTGGAGAAAAGCTTGAATTTCATTATCTTTGAGAGTGGCCCTAATTGGATTGGTAATATTTTCCATTGAAAAAATTTTCATATTATTCAGTTTGAAAATTTATGCCAAAAAAATCAAATTTCTCAGTTTCAAAAATGTATTCTTGTATTATACTGTGCTAAAGTAAAAATGTTAAAAGCATCTTTTCTATATTTCCTACACAAATGAAGGGGGTTTCTTAACATTTCATACTCAGAATATTACAATAATGAAAAGGTTTTTCAAAATTTAAATTTTTGAGAAGTTTTGTCTCGCAGCATTGCAAGACAATGCGTGCCATTTCATAGAGGACTAATTCAGTAAAGAAAACCAAATTTTTTTTTCCGAAAATGAGATACAGACATGTGTTTTTTTAAGAGATATAAATATATTCTTCGAATTGTGTTTATAAGATACAATTATATGTGTGTATATGTATAGTCAATGTTGGCAGCAAAATAGGGCGGTTCCAGCTAAACAAATTTTAACAGATAACCTTCTTCGAAATATGTAAATCAGATACTCGTATATATGTATGTATAAACTTTGCTAGTATGCTGACGCCGTGGAAAAGTGATTGGTCGCTGATGCTGAAGGCCTAGGTTCAAATCTCAGACGAGGCCTCATAACATCTAATAAAAAGAAAATTTGTTTTTCATATCAGTCGCAAGAAGAAATATTTTAGAAATGTGCAAAAACTCATTCTCAGTTCACCTGTTTAATACTCAAAGATGATCTAATAAAGCTGATCCTTTCGGAGCTCATGCACACTTATCCCGAGGCCTTATTATAAATCGAACATTTCCCGCAAGCAATAGTAATATGAACAAAATGTGATATTGTGTGCAAATGCCAATTTTATACTATGTTGACATGTACCCAACAACAACAACAATAATAATAGAAACAAAAACAAAACCACATCAGCCATAACAATCACCACAATGCTAACATCAATGACACATTTTATTGCCCCAGACTAACGAGTAACGGGTATAGTAATAACAAGCACCACTTCGGCTATGCTTGGGTGAAGTGAAGAAGCTACTCCCAAGAATTTTCACAACAAGCATAGCAAGTTCATTTATTCCTAGCGTGAGTGCCGCAGGACGCACATTGAAATAGCAAGGGATACGCAGCATGGGAGGCGCTTGTGGTGGAGCAGCATAACTTCTAATATCAGACACTCGAAACCAAAACCAAACCATCATCAGATTGAGGTAAATATCAGGTGAACTTGTGGCAAAAGTTTCTGGCCTGGTTAAATTCTTGCTGGATGCCGCCGAAGAACGAAGCGCCACTCAGAGCGTGGGCGAAAGTTCTTGGGAGAAGATGATAGGAGGTGGCAGGCAGACTGTGCAAACTTTAGCCACATTTTTTCAACTACGGGTATAACCTTCATGCAACTTTTTTACGTAATGGAATATGCATGAGAATTCATGTTAATAACTATTGCAGTTTGTTGCGCTGATAACAATGGCAGAAGTGCGGCTATAATGGCTGCAAAGATTGTTTTCTATTTTGGACGAGTCTGTAGCGAACCATGGTCATTTTTAAGAAGTTGAATCTAAAGAAGTGTTGGAATGCACATATCTACATACTTTGGATGCTCAGAAAACTAAGATGCTTCTATTTTTAATTGCGCCTTCGCGGTATTCTGCGGACAATTTTCCTGAAGCTAAAGTATTTTTAGTTGGAGGTTAAAAATTAGGAGGGGAAGAAGAAGGAGAGAATAATATGATAGATAACACAGTACTTAATAAGATAGGGCAAGGACAGATATAGACTATAATAAGATGGAATCGAAGCAATAGAAGCGTTAGGATGGAGAGTAAAAAAAAAAGAGTAAGATCAAATTCAGTGATTTAGAATGGGTATGAGATGGAACAGGAGAAGACGATATATGATAGCCAAGGAGAGATGGGACGGGATGGGAAAATGAACTTAAATTTAATTCAATGAAAAGAAAGCAAGACAAACGAAACAAGGAAAGAGGGAAATTATTGAAAAGCGAATCAGAAGAAAACTGATATGAGATTTAGAAGAAAGATACTTCAACTGACAAGAACTTCATGGAACGCAAACGAAAACGATTCAAGAGTGATAATAAATATGATGTAAACAAGATTAACTAAAAGAAAAGAATACCAAATGCAGAGCAAGTTCTAAAATTCGAATTTAACTAAATATTTTATGGAAAACGCTTTCGGAATTTTTTAAAATTTGTTAAACCCACATAAACTAAAACTAAACACTTGAAAAATTTTCAAACTTACGTGTCGTGGTAAATTGCGGCAACACAAACACACTCACACAAACGCACTTACAGCAACGTAGCGGGCATATTTATGTGACTTTTATAGCCCAAAAACATTTAAAGTGTGCTTTAAATGCAGACAAGCACATGCGCACACACACACAGTCACAGAACGCAACTGCGCTCTTGCACCGCCACGCACACACAGGATAAACAGACACACATGCAGCTGCTGCGCTTATCCTGGCATGCGAAATAAATTTGTTAACGTATATGCATAAGCCAAGAGAGGCGGAGATAAAAGGGGCAGAATGGCAAAGGCACCGAGTTGGAGAGGATGCAAGCGAGAGAACGGGGCACAATATGAAAACTAAACCTGAAACAGGTGTTAATCCGGGACAAAGCAAGGCAAATAAAGGACACAAAAAGCAAAAAGAAAGAAAGAGCCGAAAACTGTGCACGTCTGTGTGCCCAAAAGTATGCAACCGCAACAACAAAAATTGTCAAAGGATAACTCCAGCTCACACGAGTGCGGCTAATAACAAAGAGAAGAAACGAAAAAACGAAAAAACGTAAAAACTAGAAACTCAAGTGTGAATGCAGGGGGGAAAGGCAGAGCAATGGAAATTGTTGCGCTAAAACAATAACGCTCTTTTGTAAACACAGCGTAGAGGGGACAGCCCTGCCACCCTGCGGGAGGAAACCGTGTACACCCTTGTGGGAGAAAATCAAGCCATGGCAAATAAAGTAGAGAAATACGGGTTTGTGTTATGGGTTAAATGTTTTGTAGGGAAAATATTAAAAAGAGTGGTTTGCCAATTAATAAGTTGGCACTTGGAAAATCTGCTTATGCTGACTAAGCTGTGCTGTTGTAGAAAATATTTATATAAAGGACACTCCTATATCGACTTTATTTGCCAAGGAAAATTATTGTTTAAAGTTTTTTTATAAAAAAAATACGGTTTTTATTATGGTATCGAAATCTTTATTACACTTATTTTACTCTTTTGACTAAATGTTCATATTGCGCATTTTTCATGAGTTATCTGCTCGGAAAAATATTTGTAATATACCTAATTTTGGTCGTTATAAAATGAAATTAAAACTGAGCTGTCAAATACAAAACCAATATAGTATTTACTCAATATTTCAAAAAAAACAATACCGAATACCAATATGTGCCCTGTATTCATATTAAAACTTTAATGCTGTAAATTCAAATTCTTACAATTACGAAAATACGGCAAATGCTTCAATTACTTAAAATACTTTAAATATTGTCAAAAAGCTTCCGGTACTTACAGATACTTCAATATGCCTACAAATCTTTGAAGCACACAAAGGTATTTTTCTGCCGGCTAAGAAAATAATTGAAACCAATATTTAAACTGATTTCAAAAATTTGTGTGTGCCTTTAACTTAAAACTCAAATTTTTTTTTTCCGAATTTTCAATTTAAAATTTGGATTTATGCTTAATTTCGTTAAGCATTTTTTCATAACTTTATCCTATTTGTAATGAGTATTTGTACTTTTTAAGAATTCTGTAATTTTTTAAGAAAAAGAAGGAACTAATTAAAATGTAGTTTTTGATATGCCAAGGTGGCAACGCTGTCAGCTAAGAGAAGGGCAGTTGGGAGAGCGGTGCATGTTAGCAAAGTTATGGAGAAACACCTGTGCTACAACAACTACAACAATTGTTGTGTTTATTTTGCTAGCTAAGTTTACCATGGCAACCGGAAAGCCTGCTTTTAGTTGTTTCCCCCTTTAGTGTTGTTGCTGTTGTCAGCACTGCTGTTTCAATTGTTGTTGCTAAGTGTCCTTATTGCATGTATACATGTACAACGTATGCCTGCCGAAAACGCGCTTATCCTTTGCATTTAGTTTACCTGTGCTTGTTTTGGTTTAAACACGTACGCATGCACCTCAGAATGCACACACACACGCATGCATATTCCACAAATTTTGAAATCGTATTTGCGCATATAATCGCAAAATTTATTTTAATTTATACGCCTTCCTTTGTATATTTCGAAGTGTTATCCTTGGGCATTTGTTTGCTGCAAAAGCAAAATTCTAATAATCAAAGAGTTAGCGCGTCGGCAGTGTTGAAGCGTAATTGCAATTGCTTTTGTATGTGTTTATACATAAATATGTGCGTATGTGCTTGTTATCGTGTCTCTGTATTGTGTATCATTGCCTCGGTAACCGAAAGCGCTGCCAGACATCATCAAATATTTTCAGATCCTTATCATCAACTCGCCTTAAAAAATTCTTCAATTCTGGTTCCAATGAGAAAATTTAATTTAACTGAAATTTTGAGGCATGGAAAAAACAAGGATTGTTATAACAATAAAGAAAATTTCACTACTAACTAATGTAGTACATAATATGTAATGTAGCTTTAAATTGAAAATAATTTTTTCAAATTGTTATCAATCTTTGTTTCAGATACTTGAAAAAAGTGGCCAACTTTACATATAACATGTAAATTCTCATTAGATTCCTTCTCGACTAAATTTGTTAATATAAAAATTTAAATTTAAATTTTCCAAATATATTCAAACTCAATAAAACAAATTTGGTTATTGTTATAAACTTTATACAAAAAAAATACAATTCAAAGCTTAGCATAAGGGCATATATTAAGTATGGAGGGAAAGAGACAAAGATAGCGCAATATATTCGGGTTGCAAGTAACTAATTTAACTACCATTTCAACAAAAACTTTAAAAAATTGCAATTGCCACTTAAAAATCATGCGTCCTAAATTCCATTAAAATGTCACAAAAAGTCATGAAACCAAAATCTGGCAACCTTATTAGCCACCGGCTTAGCTTGAGTGCGGCATTGCCAACTCCAAATATTTAAATGCTTGCCCAAAAGTATGCAATTGAATCAGACTCAAGCAAAGCAAATCTTCGTGCATTCAATTTGCAGTTTGACTTTGTTGTCAAACTTAGTTTTTGATTTTGTCGGAAAAAAAATTGAATTATGCATTTTTAGCTTTTAGCTAGCAACTGTTGCGCTCTTTGTAGGAGTTAGAAGATTGTTCTCTTGTCCAAACTTTCGCGTCCTTCTCCGCTGCCATAAAAAAACAAATTTCAAATTTTGTGAAAGTTTTGTGCGGCAACTTGAAGTGCTTCCTTCTATCTCTCAATCTTTGCTACACATCACTGTCAAGAATTTCGCAGCCAAGAAAACAGCAGAAGACAACAAAGCACCGCTACAACTGCAGTAGCTGCTAGAGACGTCACACGGTTGCCCCTGCCAACCGTCACTCTAATATGAGCCACCATTGACTTTCCGCAAAATAAACAAAATCCATTTTGCTCGCCGTGAATTGAGTTGTTCTTTTTCAAAAAAAATATCTTATAAACGCGCATTTGACGCTGCTTAAGCGCAAGGAAAGCAACTAAATTTAAGGCTGCTAAGATTTTAGGATAAAGCATTTTCGTAACTTGATATAGACCTTTAAGAATTTGGCATGCTTGATACTCCAATTAATTTAAATACCTTCAATGGGTTACAAACTTCTCGAAAGTGAAAGTGAAATAACAGTGAAAAACTTAAAAACAGCTGAAAGCTCATTGCAGCGCCACGTCTATGGACAAATGGTTCGGAGAGAAGCGTCTGTGGTTGTTTGGTAATCATTTACCACTACTGCCAAGAAGGTGAGTGGATAGCAAAATACATACATACATATATATAATGCATAAATTATCAACACATGTGAGCAAAAGCAGTGGCGGCACAAGAGCCGTGCTTTGATGGGAGTTCATATCAAAAACAATCCGAATAACTTTTTTTAAATCAATTCAAAAGAAGCAAGAATGAAGTGAAAAATGTCACAGCAAAAAAATTTTAACTATAAGAAAAGCAAAATTATTAAATTCATTATTTTAAACTGACATTCATTCCTAGAAGTATATTTTTTCTTATTTTACTCTAGCTCTGGTATAGCTTCAGTATCTAGACCTGTCGACCCTTTCGCGCCTTAATAGTAAAGTGATTCCAGAATTGTAAAACCTTGTACGAGCTTATTCTTTCAATAAAAGCTTGTCCTTTTCATCTACTTTAGCATTATCAAATGCAGTTGAAGCATAAAAATAAAGCTTGACCGCTTTAAGTCCTTGAGAAAAGTGAGCGAACTTCTTATGATAAAATAATAAATTCATCCTACTAAAGCTGGCTCTTTTGTCCATAATCCATTTCCGCCGACGAAATCAAACATAAAAAGAGATTCTACATTTCAACTTATTTTCCAGGTTGTCAATTCCGTCTCTACTCATAACAGAAATAGAAAAAGAACCAGCTTCGGTTGGAAGCATTTTAAATATTTCGTCATATGTCATATGTTTGTTCACTCTTCTAAAGGACCACAAAAGGTCGAGCTTATCTTTCTGTGCTTCAACTTCATATAACCAGAACAATAAAAAAAACTGATACAGAAAGAATGTCGGATGCAATTTGGGGCTCTAAACAAAATATATATTGGCCAGTACAATATTCCCATCAGAAAAGTATATTAATCGGATCATCTCTTGGTGCTTTCCTTTCTATTCAGGAACAAAATATCACATATACAAATGGAGTTAGCATAATTGAAACATATTTGTATAGAAAAATAACTTTATAAACTTAATAGTTTATAAATATAAACTAAAAATAAACAATTTCCCATATAGTTTGATTTGGTTTACATTAAAGCAAATTCTATAAAATAGATTTGCCACATTTAGCAAACTTTTATAATATCGCCACCAAAGAGATTTTAGTTTGTAACTGAGTTCCTTTATTTGCTTATATAAATATGAATATAACAATGCTGAATTTGAATCCCATATTAGCCCAAATTTTATGTGACGTGCCGATGAGATATATAGTGATTATGTTTACTCGTAACGCGATTATTTTGAGCGGCCCAGGAACTATATAATTTTCATATTATATGCAGAATATAGAAGTGCTGATTAACATTGTATGTACTCACATTCAAAATTGAATGTAACTCCCAAGTAAGTCACTACTAAGTAATAATACGAAAATTTAATTCAAAATGACTGTGTAATTTATCGTCACATGCATCGTGTTCGAAAAGTGCTGTTCCATTGATTGTACCTTGAGAATGGGTGTGCTTCGATATTATTTTAAAAATTCTATTATAACAGGCGAAACACGAACATATTATTAGTGGTCACGAATAAAATAATCGCGGAAAATATCAGTTTTCTTTATACCACTTTCATATTCGAATGAACCAATAACGAAATAATTCACCGAAATTTAGTTTTTGTTTGCTTGTATACCTAAAAGTAACTGGTAACGTGGCAGGTATGTATGTATATAGTTATTTGTAATCAATCGTTGAAGTTATGTCTGCTTTTATAATTTAATGCCCACCTCGGGGCCACCGCGTATTACTGCAACTACAAAATTATATGTAAATTTATTCAGACCGACCATTTTCTTCACGGTTAACTAGCTTCGACCATATATACCTACCTATCCTATAAACTTTATAAACTGCTAAATCAAAAATGAGTGTACTCTATATATCGCGCAGAAGAGTGAAGAAAGAACGTACGTAACAAATTTTAATTAATCCTGATCGGGATAATTGTTAGTTAAAAATAAGAAAACCACATCTCTTCTCAGGTTTAGAGTTTTCAAGTGGCAAGAAGATCAAAAATTTGCAAAAAAAAACTAAAATGTTTGGAAACCCTGTATTTGAAAGTATCGCATGTTTTACGAGAAAGGACCATCAAAATTGTCAACAACGATAAAACCGTAATTTGTATTAAATAAGCAATTTTCGTTTGCTGTTTGTTTTTCGTTTCAAGTCGAAAACAAAGAAAAAATATACTACGCAAAAAGAAATAAGGTAAAAAGAACACACTATATTTGAACAGCGAAAGGACAACGCGAAGACCACCACAACAGACAAAACCACAACAAAACCAGCGGTTGGAAAAAAGTGCGCTGTAGCAATAAAAGTGCCGGGGGTTGGCAAGGAGCGAAGCAGGGGTATACAAATGCACATCGATGCGAAAACGTTTTGAATTTGCATGCGACTTGTTGACAACCGAGGAGGGGGCAAGGGTAGTATGCGACGGCAACCAACGTCAACCGCCACTTTTGAAGCCTTTGAAGCCTTTGGATGATGGAACTAAATGCGGGGGAGTAAACAATTTCGTGGTGAAAGGCTGCCAGCCACATGCTTGCTCCTTCAATCGTCTGTCACCACCATTTCCTCTGTGGCATGTGGCCTCCCCCACTGGTCCCCAAGCGCATACCGGCGCTTATTAATGGCAATTGCTCATTTGCGAAATTGCGGCGCATTTTCATATTTGCCATTTATGACTGTTATTAAGCAACAAAATGGCGTATGCATTTTTTGTTTTTGATCACTACTAAATCTGCTCTTTTTTTACATGTTGGCCAGAGTTCTGCCATAGTCTCATATATCAGTTAGCTCTGTGAGCTCGTTTCGATTCAAGTTCTCGAAGGTCTGCAATTTTGTGAGAGGTTTGAATTTTCGTAAACTTCTATAATTTTAGAATATTTTTACGTAAAATTGTGTGAAAAGTTGCCATAAAATTCATCAATTTAAAAAACTACAATACCATTTAATTGAGATATTTCCAATTTTAAACAATAACATCATTGGAGCAAAATTTGAAAAAATTTGTTGGGTTTTTCAAAACTGCTATTATTAAATCACATTTTGATTGTTGAGTAGAAATTGTTAAAAACCAATTGCCCAAAAATAATATAAAATCAAATTTAAAATAGTAAAATTGTAATGGTTATCGAATACCCAACAAAATTTAAACAAGAAGTGCTTAAAATATAAAAAACATGTGAAAGTTGTTAACTTGCTAAAAAAAAATGCTCAAAAGTAGTAAACAAAATTATATTTAAATGAAAAACCGAAACGAAACTCATACTAATCACACAAATCAAAAAAAAAATTATGCTGAATCCTTGCAAAGCATTCAGAAATCTTCATAAATGAATATACGATTTCTTAAAGCAATTACTTCGCAAAATATAATAAAAGAAAAATTAAAAAGTGGTTTTAATAAAAATATAACCTATATGAAAACCTCTCATATCATAGTCAACAGTAAAACTGTAAGTCCCTTCAAATCTTTGAACGAGTTTTATATTTCCAACAACACAGATTAATATAAAATGTACATTAAAATCTATTATATATAGTGAAAACCTAACAACTAACTAATCTGCTAACAAAAAGGATCGTAAAGAGCAATAGAGCATATGCAATACTTATTTGTAATGAAAGTACAAATTCGTTAAAAATTGTATAGCAAAGCAACGAATATAAACCACAAACGGCTTAAACGGTTTTTAGCTAGAAAAACCATTGAGTCCTAAATCTTAATGGAATTGTGAAATAATTAACTCACATTAAATGAACATTTAGAAACAAAACAATTTTAAAAACAAAATTTTGAAAAACCAATCCATATTTGAAAGAAAAGCTAAAATTGTACTACTTTTGCTCATAAGAGAAATTGTCACTGACTGACTGGCCTTTTAATACAGCTTGCCATATATACTCGTATAGTATATATGAACAATTTTGTAATTTTTTTTAATTTTTTTTATTGAAATGTTTAATATTGAAGTTAACATTACATTGCACTACAACTAATTTATACAATTAACAAGCAGTTTGATTTTATTTACATAGGGTTTAAATGTTATCTAAACATTTCTCATTGGATCACTTAGTTAAAGATATCTCCTCAAGTCAGGTCAAGGGGTCTAGTCCGCTTTAGCCTTCGTATTTGTCCAACTGTCACAAGCACCTTCGATGCTTCTTCGTTGACGTGTTGACTGAGCCTCTTCTTGTGGGCTGTTGCATGTTTTTCGATTTCGCTGCTTACGGTCGCTATCTTCATGTCTCGGTGAAGGGTTTCATTTTGTATATACCATAGGGCATTTACAATGGATCGGAGTGCTTTATTTTGAAAACGTTGTATTATGTCTATATTGGTGTTTTTGTCGCAACCCCAAAGCTGGCAGCCGTACGTCCACACTGGTTTTATGACTTGGTTGTATAGCAATAATTTGTTATGGATTGATAGCACTGAGTTTCTACCAATAAGCCAATTTAGTTTTCTAAGTTTAATATTAAGTTCCGTTCTTTTTTAGGGTTCCGTTCCCCTAAAAGGGAAAAAACGGGAACACTTATAAGGTCACTATTGTTTTGGGAGTGTGTATATAAAACGACCATATTTTCATCGTAGAAACCTGAAATTTGGCACGATGTTAGGTCTTGATAACCTAAACACATTTTCACTATAAAAAGTTAAGAAATATTTTTAGAAATATTTTTTTATAATTTTTAAAGGTTTTCGGGTCGGACAAAAAAAAATAATAATATTTTTAAATCGTATCGTGTGGGATATCGCTAGAAAGGGCTATGTCCATAGATTATAAAATGTATTTTTTTTAAATTTTTTGTAAACGGGTTAGAAAGATATAGTTAAAAATGTGAGAAAAACTGACCTGTCCCCACATGATCCCATTTTCCCATGCCATTTCTCAACCGAAAATTTTGATAAAATCAGGCTAACTAGGTATTTGATCACGCATGACTGAATGGCTGCCCCTTTTTTCGAATTTTAAATTTTTAAATTTTTTTTTAAATTTAAGATGACCCCCTCAGAAAAAAAATTTTTTTGTTTATACCGAGTGGGGTATCATTAGAAAGGGCTACATTCATGGATTCCAAACGTATTTTTTATTTTATATTACCTAAACGGGTTAGAAAGATATAGTTAAAAAAACAGACCTGTCCCCACATGATCCCATTTTCCCACGCCATTTCTCAACCGAAAATTTTGATAAAATCAGACTTACTAGGTATTTGATCACGCATGACTGAATGGCTGCCCCTTTTTTCGAATTTTAAATTTTTTAATTTTTTTTTAATTTAAGATGACCCCCTCAGAAAAAAATTTTTGTTGTTTATATCGAGTGGGATATCATTAGAAAGGACTACGTCCATGGATTTCAAAGATATTTTTTTTATAATTTTCTGTGAAGTGGTTTCGAAGATATAGCACAAAATGTCGAAAAAATGACCATACCCACTCTGGGTTTCTACATTTCTTAAGCTAAAATTTTGATAAAATCAGAGTTAGTAGGTCTTTAGTCATAGATTACTTGAAAACTGCAGCTTTTTTCGATTTATTTGTTTTTCTATTTTTTTAAATTTTATTTAAGATTACCATAGTAAAAAATTTCCTTAGCTAAAAATGTTTGTTGGCTACATATTGTGGGGTATCATTAGAAAGGGCTACGTCCGTGGATTCCTGAAGTGTTTTTTTCATATTTTTAGGTGTATTGGTTTCGAAGATGTAGGCCAAAATGTCGAAAATTGTGTGGCCAGACCGGCAAAGAGAAACTAAATTCGAACGCTAAAAAGGGTATTTCTGGTACGGAACCCTCAGTGAGCGAGCCCGACTCGCACTTGACTGCTTTTTTTTTATGTGCTCCTTCCAGCACAGTTTTGCGTCGAGATTCATACCTAAGTATTTTGCATTATTTGAATACGGCATTTCAGAGCTCCAAATATATATAGGAAAATATTGAATTTTCTTTGTGGTAAAGTCTACGTGGACCGACTTCGAGTAGCTTAGCTTAATTTGCCATGCTTTTGTCCAATTTGCTACGCAATTAACAGCCTCTTGAAGCTTTTCTGTTGATTCATTAGCAGTGTTGGCTGTAGCTAAAATGGTCGTGTCGTTAGCGAATGTGGCAATTATAGCATTTTGTGGCTGTGGCAAGTCGCATGTGTAAAGCAAGTAAAGAAGCGGACCAAGAATACTTAATATTTTCACATGACCAATAATTTGCTCGACAAAACCCAAAACTAATTATTTTCCTACTTTGCTGTTTACTTTTTGTTGACTGATTGAAATCTGTGATATATTCCATTACCTAGATTAACACTTAACTTTCCACGTATACGCGCATATATGTAAGTATATACCAAATCATATTAAAGCGAACTGCAATAAGCATTGCACCTCTCCACATCTCTCCTTATTTATTCAGTAGTAATCGCTTTTTTCTATTGTCCGCCAACCAGCGGCAGCTGCTTAGCCATTTGTCAATCGAGCGCGGTCGATTGTGGACACAGGCGTGAATTTTTAAATAGCACACACTAACTTGCTGGCCAAAAGTACAACAGTCAATAATAATTGGGAAGCATTTTAGCTGTCAGGATGAAGTCCTCAACAAGTTCGCATCAGTGATAGTCGTAAATTTGCACTCGCTGAAGGCAAAAGTGTGAAGAGTTTCTTTCGTAAAATTATTAAGATTGCAAAAATGTGGAACGGTTCTTTTTTGACACGTTTGCTGCAGAAAGCGCCATTTTATGTGACTAGAAGGTAAAAAATTTATGTATTACAGTTTTGAATGCTTACAAAATAAAAATCATCCAGTGAAGTGAGGCTCATACGAGCTCACTACGAACTCGAGGATTTAAACTAGCATATTAAATGAGTATATCTGTGGAATTATCTTATGGAAAGCAGAAAGTATTGCAAATACAAAAGCTACCATTTGTTAACAATTCATCTGAATATAAAGATACGGTTTTTAAATAAGATAAATAGGAAGCAATGCAAAGTGATAACAAAATCAAGCCAGACCTGAACACTTTCATATACAAGGGAATTAATCTATTACAATTGGGTGGTTGGTCAATTGGGCTGCGAAGTTCGAAAGCTTAAAAGCGTAGTAAAATCTATGAGAGAAGGTACTAAATTCCGATCGACACAGAATAATTTCCAACCATAAAATAAGTGTTATCTTTGAATGTTTAACTTTCTTCGAAAATTGTTTGCTTTACACAGGCATCGTATAGAACGAAGATGCGTTCTGAAGTCTGATGATACCGAGAAATGTACCAGGTTCAATCGCTGATTGGTAGCTTTAAAGTTGCAACTAAATAAAATAGTATTCCTGTGTGCAGCACCATCACGACCGCTAAAAATTAAAATGGGTCTTAATTGCAAAAGAGATACTCTAGTTATTACATGCCCTCCACTTGTTTTAACCTTCCCAACGAATAGCAAAGACAAACGCTTTGACGGCCAAACTGGTCCTCCATTTATTATAATTACCACAGAGAAAAAAAATTGTGAAATTGCGTGGAAAACTTTCACTGAGCGCATGCAAAATTAATTCATGGCCGCTGAGCGAACTTTTAAATTGACTTTTTGAACTTACGGCATTTAGAGGCAAAGTGGCAGAAATACTCGCACACGCCATTTTAGAGGAAAGTGAATTTTGTGCGCTCAAATGCGGTGCATTTGTCCTGTCTCACAGACCTCAGAGCCATGAGCAAGTTTTTGCTTATATGCCGGCGATATCTTTGCAAAGTGCATGGTTTTTATAACCTTGAACTTTGCTACGCATGAAAACGGTTAAAACTGCAAATGCGCGTGTGTTACGCCTAAAAATATGCAATGATTTATGCACGTATATCGTGTGAGTTGTGCACATGTGTGTGTGTGTGCTTGTATAAACAAAATCAAATACACACAGTCACACGCATAGGTGGCTACATATATTATGTAAATATGTGTTTGTGTTGTATGCCTGTGTCTGTGTCTGACTACAAAGCAAGGACAAGCCAAGGCAAGGCGCCTCTACCTTTGTGTCGGTTCCATTTGTTTGTTGTGGTTTTTTCAAAACCGAGGCTGAACTTCAGCACGTGCTTTTGAACTTTCCAATTTATATATGAAGTTCGAAGCTAGCACAAGAGCAACAACAAGGCAGAAGCCAATTTCCCTGCTGCAATTGTGCATGTGACAGCAACGGTAACCGCACTGCACGGCAAAATCCAATGCTGAGGTGTGCTTTTAGGCGCAAGCTGACCATGCTTCGCATATTTTACAAGCTCCCCACATTAGGTGCACATTGTGAAAAATTAATTGCGCGACTAAATTTCAATTTAAGTGCATGAAGAAATGGATTAAAATAAAATAGTTATTTATTTTTCCTATGAATTTAATGCCTCTCTGATTTCTATTGACTGGGTCATTATTTTAAATAGAATGATAGACCTAACCGAACACCGATTCTTTGGAAAAAACGAATTTTTCACACTAATTTTCAAAATTATCAGTTCATTTTTCCTTAAAATATTAAATTGTTTAACGGTAGTAAAATGTGGCATAAGCATTTCTCAATAGTCAAAAGAATTTGTTATGTTCAAATTGAAATATTGTTACAAAAAGGACTCTTAGCAAAGCTAGTCACTGGAGAAGTCGTAATTTATTAAATTATAAAAGCACTGGCCTACAAGCTAGCTAAAGTTACTAAACCAATGTTTGCTGACATATTTTGAGATATTAAAAGGACTCCTCTAGATAGGTTGAGAAAAAGATCGATAAAATTATTACATTATCCTACTTGGTGCGCTACTTTTCCAGTTCCAAGCTTAGCACACAGCGCAATACATTTCCATAATTTCGTGGGGTTTTGATTTCAGACAAGCGGTTTTCGAGATATCATGATCAATACAAGTGATTTTCAATATTTTTTATCAAACAAATTTTTACAAGTACATATTTTAAAAGATTTACTTTTAAATTCCATTAGAAGCTCTTCAAAAAATATTTATTAAACTGACAAAAAATTCTTAAAAGTGACATAATTGGTCTAGTTCCAACTTGGCATAACCACATAATAGCAGCACTTTAGATTCTCAAATTAATGTGAAGGTATTATTTTTGGTGCCCGCATTCAAATTGCCGAGATGTATTGAATCCAGCTACCCAGTTTCCATTTGTTTAGTATATCTCTCGAATTTGTTGTTATAAATGACTATAATTAGCGAAAAATTGTTAGTGAATTCCTGTTGAATAGACAAGAACAGTCAATAGAAAGTAGCCATTATCTTGCAGTACTTTCCATTTGTTTAGTCCAGTGAAGTTTTGATCTGCCCTAACATATGCTTAAAATCATATAAAGTTCCAAAAAATTATATTGTCTCTATTTTTATTGTCAGCTTAGTTCCCTTTAAATCCATACCTAATTTCCTTGTCATAACGACATTTTATGTAAATACTTACTTTAGCCCTTATTTTCTATACAAACGTGATAATTATTGAAAGCACAACTACACAAAAATAAACACAGGCTCACTGACAAATGCAAAACACAAACATAAACACTGACACAGATAAAATCCAAAAAAATATGAAATCGTAATGCGCAAATAAAGAAAAAAGTCGCCATAAAAGAAAACACGACAATAACAATGCTGAACCCACAACAAAAAATACGAATAAAACCAACAACAAGAGAAGCAATAACATGTAATAATTATGTAAATGCGCCGCTAAAAGGAAAATCAGCTTGAAACACGAAGTGTTGGTGCAGGAGCGCCCAAATAAAAGTAAAGACTCACAGACAACGTGGAAATACATACGTACAAAATGTAACGTACAACTGCAAGTCATTGAAACAATAACAACAACAACATCGACGGTGCGCCACCGCAAAGGTCAAAAGACGTCCGAAGTGTTTTTCACAGAAAAAGAAGAAGACGAAGGCAAAGAGGAAGTGCAGAAATTAGTTGAAGTATTCGAAAGGACGAAAGGCAGTGTCGTAATCGAGGGAATTCGCAAAGATACTAACACCCTTTGCCATTCCGCCAATACTTCTAATATGTACATACATAAGACAGATTAATAAAACGTATACAATGGAAAGTTTACGAGGATCCTTTGAAATATAAAGAAATATATATTAACTTTAAATATTTAAATTCAAGAAATCAATAGTTTACTGTGAAAATTGTGCCGCGGGATGGGCACGAATTATATCAACTTGATTGGCAACAAGGAAAAAGCAATGTTTTGGGGTTACGTTATAAAGGTTTAATTCAATGGAAAAAGGGGGGCTTAATGTACCTACAATTCAAGTATTCAGAATTTCAAAGAAATGCAAAAAGAGGAGGTTTATGTTGCGAGACGGGAGTGTCTCGGCCGAGCGCTTTCGAATTACTGGCCTGAACTGCTCGGTCGCCTTTCTCTCGAGGCGGGTCGGGCACTAGGGATGGACCAGCAGCGATTAAACAAACGGCTTTAAAAAGGCACACACAGGAGAATATACATAAGTAAATATAATAACATTCGTACCTGAACTTTCGAAGCTATTTCGATTTAATGTCGCTTTGAAAACTGATTCACTTATGGTTCCATTAGTTATGAAAATAAGTTAAGTTATTCCTAAATCATACCTAATGGGACTATTACCAATTTTTACTGTTTATTTTCTAGGCTCAAAACATTTAAATTATGTCGAGGCGTTTGTGACTTCTCGTTATATCTATAATTTAATTAAAGAATAGAATAATATTTAATCTGATTTTTAAGAGAAATAAGGTTCATGGAAAAATTGCCATATGTTATGAAGTTTATAATTTCTTGAGAAATGTTCCGTATACATATTTTATGGGGCGAAATTTTATATTTTCGGTAATTATTTTTTAGCTTTTCAGCTCCAATAGTTTTGATTCACTTATGCTACTCCCTCCCGGTCATTTCTGCCAGCTACGACGTTACCAATCTTTTTTTTTTTGCAGAAAACGGAAGCGCCCAGTTGAAGCCCACTACACTCAATCGGCGGACTGTGTGTGTGTGAAATAGTGTGTGCGTGCTTGTAGCAAATAATTCATACTTGCCCCATTGTTGTTGTATTTTTAATGTGAATTTAATACAGCGCCAGGCATATGCTGCCCTTCCTTCCTCTCACAATGCAACTACATGCAAAGTGCCTTTGAGTGGTAGGTCCAACGGGGCGTATACGTAACGGCGTTCTTATTTGAAATTTTAATGGCATGCCTGCCGGTGTTTGTGTGCATATGTGCACGTGTATGTGTGCCGAAGTGTTGTGGTAGTTGCCGCCAACATTTAACGGACTTGACGAAAGGGCTTTCAGTTAGCCGCTTGAGTTCGCCAATGCGTGTCCTCTGAGTTTCTTCTGGTGACTCATTTGTTGTCTCTAACCTCCTAAAGTCTATGCATGTGACAAATGCAAAAGTGTCGGTGCCCATGAAAATGTTTGAATTTTCAAGAATATTTTCGCTGCGACGGTAAGCGATAAGTTTTGAAAATATATTTCAAAATGTAATTTTTTGTCATTGTGCATATTAATCATATGAGAGAAACTCCTAAAATTACAAACTAAGTTCAAACACCCAAATGTTTTTAAATTTACTGTGTACATATATAACATAAAGTGTTATAGCCTACAAAAGTCTGAGACCAAACATGCGCGAAGTTAGAAATAATTTAATAAATATAGTCAAGTGTCAAGTGAAACTGTTTTTAATATTCAAATTAGTGGAGAAAATAATTTTAATGGTTCAGAGGCAGTTATAAATCCGATAGTTGCTCTGACTTTCGCATTCGAAAAGCATATATGTACATATATACTCCAAAAATTCAAAACCAATATATGTATTATGTGTACCCCAAAGAGTGCTCACCCTTCCTTCCGTAATGATGAATTATTATTTGATACCTAAAAGTGGTGAGAGCTAAAATTACCGATAACAAGTAAGGAAGCATCAGTCGGGTTTCACCGACAGAGTAATACCCTACACCAAGTAACCGAGTGTGATGATAATTCACTGAATGAAATGAAATTGTGGGTGTATTAAATTAACTGCCTATATAGTGTGCGGACCACGCCCATTTTTGACAAAATACAACATATTCCTAGTAGGACTACTTATATACATATGCCAAGTATTGAGGCGGCTCTGGAGGGTGCAAAACAGAAATTGTCGATATTTTTAATTTACCACTCCTATGGAGGGCGGAACACGCCCATTTTCTGAACGTTTTAAGGTATTATTTCCAGCAGTGAAGTGACCAAATATGGACCGACTGATGTATATATTATGGAAGTTATAAGGATTTGCCGCTTACCGTCTATATAGTGAGCGGACCACTCCCATTTTTTTGTATGACGTAGAGGGCCCACACCTTACCTTAAATACCAAATACCATTCCTTTAAATGAGTAATTTAACAAATTTAAGCCATTTAATTGGAAAAATTCCGAGGTAGTGGGACTTACTGACCCGTTGTGGGCGTGTCCTTCGACCGATTTTGCTAATTTCGGAACTAAGTTAAGGTTTACTGCGACTGTGTACCAAATTTGGTCCGAATCGGACAACTTCTTCTTTTTCTCCTGCGCTCACAGACATCCAGACAGACAGACAGACGGACGGACAGACGAACAGACGGACAACCGGAAATCAACACAGAAAGTGATTCTAAGCATTTCTATATACTTATATCTATACCTAGGACGGCTCCTTTAATGCGTTACAATTTTCGCACAAAGTTATTATACCCTATTACCATAGCCTCAACTGAAGCGGAAGATCGGATGTCCACTAAGATAATGAAATTTGGTTAATAGATTAAAATAGCGACTGAGTATTTAGAATGAACGTGAACTTTCAGTAACCACATAATTATCCATTGAGCTAAAGGGTTACCAGCTGAAAATATATCGACAGGGAAGATTTAATAGAAAATAGCGCAGAAAATGCAATGGAATTTCTCATATCACTACACAATAAAAACCTTCCAGCTAAATACCACGGACTATAAAAAGTTCAAATAAATTTAACGCTATTAAAGAAACGCCAAATAAATTCCATATCAAAGTAACTGTCAGTGTTCGATAATTTGTTACTTTTTCCAGTGAACCGAAAGACATCGCCTTTGCCTTTGGACCCGGTACTGAAGTCGAAGCTTAATTATTAATTACCTCTTACATTAACAATAATATTTCTGCGTAAATATTGTTCTCCAATAAATACTATATGTATTGAGTTTCTAATCGAAAATCAATATTTAGGTAATGCCTTGAAGGGCGATGATGGAGAATTCATTTCCGTTGACCACAACTTGCAACACCATGAAATATAGCTTTTCTGAGCTAGTTGATGACTTTTATAGTATGTCTGCTAGTGAAAAGTTCAGAAGAGATACCAAAAGACACATAAATTTGTTTGGATTAAAGCCATATTCTGACAAGAATCACAAAAGCCACAATTCGATATTTTGTCATTTACTATTTGTGCTTTGAATAATAACACATGGAAGGCAAAAGGAAATACATAGTAGTAGACAGTGTACAAACACAACGACACTTAATAGGAAGAAGAAGGGAGGGTAAACTCGGCAGTAAAGTTCAGTGGCCTCTGTGGTATCACACCGTCGAATAAAATTTAACTTTGTATCAGGTTCATAAGAAAATCTTATATATTTTGAAAGTAGAGCAAAAATTTTTTAAATGAGTCAGCCCGTTTTTCTGGATGAAGTCATATATTGCCGACTGAATCCAAAATAATCAAGCAAGTTTTTTACAAATGTTTTATAAATGTAGGTAATTTGAAATTTTTTGTTCATTATTATTAAATGGTTGCATAAACTTCTATCAAATTTATTTTATTCTATCTGCATTCATTTGACAATTTTTTATGTGAAAAATACATATCTCACTCAGAAGAAATCATTATTTTATTTAATAAACGATGTAGCTTGAGTAATATTAATAGAAAAAATTTTTCTGTTAAAAATCTTTAAGAACTGAAACGATATAAAAAACGGCAAGTTACTGGTAATTTATATTGAACCCAGCATTCAAAATATGTGCGTGTTTCTAATGGGTCTGAATTTGTGTCGGACGGTGTAATTGTTAGCACATTCGCACACCGGGTCTTCAGTTCCAATTCTAGCTTTCATATACTTTAAGTCGTTCAAAATTACTTTAAATTCAAAATAAAAGTCACTAAATAGGATAGCGAAATAACTATTCAACTGAAAATAATTTTAATTATTGTTTTTGTACAATTAGTCTTCATATAAACGCTTCACATAAAAAATCACCTTTGTTTTCTTTTCTAAGAAAGAAATTCTTTAAAGAATCTACAAATTGGCAACCTGCAGCTGCTCATTTCTGAACACAGTCATCGATTTCAAGTATAGACAAGCTATCTTAGCATTCATTTTCCATCTTTATGCCATTATCGTTTGTATACCATATACATCGGTCTTTACACAAACCCTGCCATAATACTTTTAGTCTTTAATGTAAAAGAGAACTATTCAGATACGCCATAACCTATTTTCTTCAAATTAATTAAGAACATAGCTTGGGCAATTAAATGTCATTAGCATATTTATTCCCTTGCTACGGAATACTACGAAATATATGACAGGCAGTTAAATAGAACCCACAGCAACCACAAACATTCCTCGAATAATTTCAAACTTTAAACTCGCTACTCCAAGCATTCGTGCCCAAAAACTACGAGCACGAGCATGCATTAATTAAAGCTCGACATTCGCCAAAGCCTCAAGGGGGCACAAATCATTCCACTCGATTTGAACCCTCTCAACGTGTTCCCGTTTTGCAGTTACTCGTACGACTGGGCTGCACGCTTTGTTGTGGTTTTCGAGCAACGTCGTGATTGCTATGACATTGTCACAAAGGACTCGGCGCGGCGAGTTAGTTGGGCTGGTTGGTGGTGGCGCGTCTCCTGGGTTGCAAGCAGCTTGCACGCAAATGCCACAGTACAAAAACAAATACAGCAGTCAAGTGGAATTCAACTTACCATATCGATTGTGTGCGACAGCTGAACATCCAAGACCAGAAGAAAAAACTACAAGCTACACGCAATTAACTTGGATTATATTGCCGCTTTGTATTTTATGAGCGCGTATATTGTAGTTCAATTACCTTTCAAAATTACTCGTTGGCATTGAAATGTCACATGTCACATGCGGCAACAACAGCACGCGCTGATATCGATTTACCGGCGCCTACGCACTAAACGCTTCCACAATGAAGTGACAAGGCGAAATATAAGCATTTCTGGGTAATAAATGCTACTAAAATAGTTACAAATAAGTGGCACAAGTAATTGAGTGTGAAATTTGCGTAAGCGCGCCTAAATTTAGACTTTCGTGAAAGGTGACATCTAAAATTAGGCAGCATTTGACTGCAAAGTATCTGTAAAGTGCTCATCGAGAATGTTTTTGATATGAAACGCTTCCAGTTGCAGTCAAAAATTCAAGCAAAGCGCACAGTGGCTCATAATTTTGGCAACTTTCTCGTTAATATAACTCAAATGCTTCGAAACAAAGAATTGCAACTCGTTCATTTAATGCGAGATCAAAGTTTAAGTTACAGGTAAAATAGTGCTCAAAAACTGTGCAACAACGGATTTCTTAAAGGCCCCTTATATGCTTATATGCATAGTAAACGATTTTTCTTTAGCTTATTACTTACATTCATCTTTCTCTTTCTTACAGACCTCAAGGTAGCAGCAAAATGGATCGCTATGAGAAATTGAGTCGCCTAGGGGAAGGTTCCTATGGCGTTGTCTACAAATGTCGTGATCGAGAGACGGGCGCTTTGGTTGCTGTCAAACGCTTCTTCGAATCGGAGGATGATCCAGCTATTAGGAAAATTGCACTCAGAGAAATTAGAGTGCTTAAGGTAAACGTTATCCGGGCTTAACTATTTTTTTTTTAATAAGTACGAAAGGCACACAAAGCACTTATGCTTGTTAATTTTTATGATTTTAAATAGCTTCAGCGAAAGTTTAGTCATTTTCTAAAAAGTTGCCAGCTTGAACAAAAGAAAATTTTTTGGCATTAAATAAACAATAACACCAATCAGTTTATAAAGAAAATTTGTATAGGATTGAAAGGCGAGACAATTGTTTTTAATGAAGCTATTATCTTGTAGGGAAGTTTACTTTTGCTTGGATTCAAATATTGTTTGACTTTTATAATCCTTGAAGTGTTCATAATAGATCTATTTGAATATAGTATATACCGTACAGTAAGTTGAACTTATAGAAAAATTATGCATCAAAAAATTATAGAAAAAAAATGCATCAGTGAATTGACTAAATAATGCAAATTCCATTTTCCTTAAAATTTTAAACTTGAAGCAAGTTCGCAAACAAAAAATCTCAATAATTAATCAAGCTTATATTTTTATTGGCTACCCCAAGCAATCTAAATACGTTTTTTAAAAGTTGTTGGTGAATTGTTTATAAATATACCTATAGCTAGAAATGCTACCGAAATTACTACCAGCACTTGTCTATTTCAAGTTCAGTTAAAACCACTTAGCAAATGAGTTGACATTTTTTAGATAATTCTTAACTTTTTTTAAATAAAAGGATCATTTAAACAAATATCTGACAACTTCTATCTCGATTGCATAAATTTAGTGTAATATTGTGTGCATATTTTTGATACTATGCCGCAAATTATTCAAATTCGATATTTCGTCCACTTCATCGCTTCATTTTAATCTTCCTCATCAAAACTAAAATACTACCAGCGTTTCACTTATCCTTTTTTACATATCTTACATACAGAATCTCAAGCATCCCAATCTGGTGGCACTGCTCGAGGTGTTCCGGCGTAAGCGGCGACTGCATTTGGTTTTTGAGTTTTGCGAGCTTACCGTGCTGCACGAACTGGAACGCCATCCGCAGGGCTGTCCGGAACATTTGACGAAACAGATTTGCTACCAAACGCTGCAAGGGGTGGCCTATTGCCACAAACAAGGCTGTCTGCATCGTGACATCAAGCCGGAGAACATACTGCTGACGGCGCAGGGACAAGTGAAGCTGTGCGATTTCGGATTTGCGCGAATGTTGAGTGAGTGAAAAATTGGACGCGTGATCTGGATGAATAGTTGTGTTCTCTGCCCGCCAAAGAAGCGACGTTTGCTCATGCATTTGCTTTTCGCTGCTTTCGTCAGGTCCCGGCGAAAACTACACCGACTATGTGGCAACGCGCTGGTACCGCGCCCCCGAGCTGCTGGTGGGCGACACGCAGTACGGCACTCCCGTCGATGTCTGGGCGATTGGCTGCCTCTTTGCGGAGTTGGTGCGCGGCGAGGCGCTGTGGCCGGGTCGCAGCGATGTGGATCAGCTGTATTTGATACGCAAAACGCTGGGGGATTTGCTGCCGCGGCACATACAGATTTTCGGACAGAACGAGTACTTTAAGGTGGGTTGCCTTAGCATTCACCGTTAAAAGGAAAAGAAAATTCATAATGTGCCTTTTTGTTGATGTTAGGGTATCACACTGCCAGTACCGCCTACGCTTGAACCGCTGGAGGAGAAAATGCCAGCAAAGGCGCTACAAAATCCGCTTACCATTGACTTTTTAAAGGTAATTTCAAATAATGTTTCATTCGTGTGCACTTGGGGTGCCAAAGCAAAATGTAAATATGTCTCAAAAAATGCTAGGACTGAAGAGAGTCAACGCGTATTATAACAATAAAATATAATAAAAAACTTTTAGCCTACTTCGGAAAAATACAATGTTGGGCATTAAGCACTCCACGCACAGTTGGCCTCACACTTTGTTGCACTGTCTCTTGCACTCACAATGAGCACACACAATTGTGTAATTTCACTTGCACTCGGTCATGCATTTTACTCACATCGTTACTCGCACTCTTACTAGCACTCTCACTCAAGCGCAGTGTGACATTCGACATGATGTGTGCAGTTCTAGTGTGTGAGAGAAAGAGAAGTGGAAAGTCTCGCGCTTACTAAAGTTCTGTATACGTTAAGAAAAAATTGTTAATATCAAAATTAAAGTATAAAGAAATAATGCCCTTGCTCACTTTGCTCACACTTACATTTACACTCTCTCGCTTGCACTTCACTGTGCTTTGCTGCTGCTTTTGTAAACACCCATGTGAGTAATCAGGGTGCGATAAAAGATCAAAAATCCCGTGTTACTGTTTACTTGCACTGTGTGAGAGCTGTGGTGTCAATTTACTACTTTCTATATAGCGCAAGTGAAGTCTCATTCCGCACCCTGTATTCTCATTACTCCCTTGATTTTCGTTGATACTTTTTTTTCTATGGTCATTTATGGATGAGAAAAACATTTTTGTAGAGCTGTGTTATCTATTTGGCCACGTTTCTGGTTCATTTTTAGAAATGCCTCGACAAGGATCCCGCCAAGCGGTGGTCCTGTGAAAAACTCACCAAGCACTCCTACTTCGAAGACTACACTGCCAAACAGCGCGAAACGGAAAGCCTCAGCCCGCTGGAGGCAGCCGCCAATCGACAGCAACAATTTATGCAACAGCAACAATTGCTGCTGCAACAGCAACAGCAACAGTTACAACAGCAACAACAACAACAGCATCACCAGCCACAACAATCCTTACTACAATCAACAGCTGCGCGAGACAAGTCCAAGGTGAATCATCGCAAGCAATTTTCAGTTGCCTACATTCAGTCTCTACCTTTTTCTTTCCGCCAACAGACTTCAAACACTTCACTTCCCCTGTTGCCCAATACACAACATCATCTGCATCAGGACTACGTGAAATTACAACCAATCAATAAGAATGCAACGCTGCTACATCGCAGCGAACATCATCTGCCTACGATTTAGTGCAACTCTGTACGTGGTTGACATGTTAAGAAGCTTGCGGCTCGCTCTCTTGATCATCATGTAAATAATCTCTCAGCGCAGAGTAAAATCAAAGAGTATGTTAATATAATAGAGTGCATCTCATATAAAATTTTGGCTGCAAAAATTTTTATATATTTTTATATTAACATACTCTTTGGTAAAATGCAAAGTCTCGTCGCCTCGAAGTATCCCACAAAGAAATCAAAAAGATTGCGATTTTATGATGCCTGAAGGAGTTCATGGAGTATCCATGAGTAGTCCTTGGCATTACCTAATGTGAAGCTATATCCAAGTACAGAAGTAGTATATGTCGGAATGCTCGAAGATAATAACTTTATATAGTCTCATTTTGTAAATGTTATGCCCTTAAGTTTATAAAAGAATAAATACATAGATGATTGAAAGTAATCTGCTTTTTTCCATAAAATGTGAAACCTAACACCTTTTAATTTTACGAAAATAGACAACAGCGTCGATATTCTATATACATAAGTTAAAATTTTTATTGATCTAAAAAATTAGTTCTTTTTTAAGGACATTGACTAAACGTTTTGTACAACCGAAGCGGCAATTTTCCAATAAAAGTGTGCACAAGATTATTTTCTAGCTCTTAAATTCTATGTATGGCTCCACACTTAATTTTAATAGAATATTGATTGGTACATTCCAGAATCAATTCTGGAAAAATCTTTAAATGGACCCGAGTCGTCTTCAAAATGGAATAGTCGATATATAGAAATAAAATTTTTGTATGATTTTTGTTACACTTTAAAAGTTTTTTGGGAATACGCACAAATTTTATATTCCATATAAGTGTGCCACTCGCACGGATCTATTCGTCAATAATCCATCAATTCACATTCAATGGATTAGAAAATGGAGCACGGCATTTCCTAAATCCACTTCTCTGAAGTCTCACTCCAAAATATTGGCACGCAAAACATGTGCCGCCTTTAATGATGCACTGGCATGTGAGCAACGTTCGATGGAGACTCACTTTATGGCCGACGCTATTGATGGCGCCTGGAAGTGTGCCGCACACCAAGGAGCGAGAAAATCTTGCAGCGAAATTGAAGATAATCACCGACACGTAAAAATCGCATTAAACGGTTAGTACCGACAGGATCAAAGTGGATTATGATGAAAAGGAGCAATGCGGCTGTCTTACGAAGGAGTTGGATGCCATGTGAAAGTGTGCAGCATGCATTAAAGGAGCTCAGCTATACATGCATGGCGAGGATGAGAGCAAGCTACAATTTTTTTAGCTTGAAAAAGTACGCATACATTTTTGTAATTTTCTGTTTTCATTATTTATTCTTTCATAGATTTTCTTTTGTAGATTTTTGCCCGACTGCTGCAAAAGAAAAATTTGCGACACTGCGTGCTCACAATTCAATGCTTCCCAAGGGGGTAGGGGATTTAGACGACAAAACACAAATCTTGTTGCAAGTGCGATGCCTCTGCAAGGGAATCAATTTTTAAACAACATGAACAACATGCTGCATTGTTGTTGTTTGCAGTGCCGTCTCTACATATGCGTCTACGTTGGGCCTGAACTTTGTCGAAAAAAGTGCGGCAATCAAATAGCGATGTACTAAAATAAGTAATATGTCGTTTCTATAAATTATTCTTTATACCCAGAGCTTTGTAGCAAACATGTACCTATTATTTTTTATTTATTTAAAAAATATACTGAGTAAGTTAAAACAAAAATTCCTTTATATTTCAATTAATCAAACTGGCCGACACGGTTTTTGGTGCATTGAGTTTGTTATTGAAGCTGATGTAAACTAAAATTGGAACGCTGAATCTGAATCTCACATTTTTCTCAATTACAGGTCGGTTTGGTGTTTTCAAATATATTTTATATGTATGTATGCAAATCTGTCACTCTTTTCTTTTTTGAGCGAATTTGCAATCGATATAATTTTTAAAATTTGTACTCAAAAACACCCAAATTCTGACAGATTATTACTTTGACCACTTCTAAACGGAACTTGAACTGGTATCGCTAAGGACCCAACAGGGTAGGGTCGCATAGGCGTGGCCTTCTTGGGCAGCCAGATTAACCTAACCTAACCTTTACTCAATAATTCATTGAAGGTTGAGCAATTTCTAGCGCCCTACTGCCTCCAATCAGCTAAAACGCCACTGCTTGTATGCACAACTAAGCGCAGGCACAACAAACGACAATTGTTGCAAGGCTTACAACACAAAAATAACAATAAATATTTGCTGGCCCAGAAGGAAAAGAAGGCGCTCGGCGGCAGTGTTAGCGAAATGGCAGCAGAAGGGTTAGTGGAAAGGAGGCTGGCACTAGGGGTGGCACTAAAAGTAGCAAAATTGCAGCAAATAAAATTTCAGCAACAATTTCACAAATGCCCCTGGACAATTAAGTGCGAGTTGTGGGCAAAATGCTAAAAGTTGTGTTAGTGTTAGCTAAGGAAGCAGAGGTGGGACAGCGTCTGAAGACACTGGAGACAAGCAGCAATTTTCGTAGCACAATTTTCAAATGTGCTCGATTTTTGTTGCTGTGTGTGTGTTTGTTGTAAGAGTGCAAGCTGAGTTTTTTGTGTGAAAGCTCAGAAATTTAAAATTGCAAAATTGTCTTTGCATTGCATATCCTTAAGGACAATACTTTGTGTTTTCTTTTTGCTCTTTTTGCTTTTGTCTCTAACGTTGACGGTTTTTTTTTTTGGTTTCTGCATTATTTTGCAGGCTTAACATGCTTTACAGCAGCAAAGTCCTTTATCTAGCGAAATGCAAGCAAAGTGTTTGGAATTCCTGTAGACAACAGTAACAGAAACATAAATTTATGAAATACTAGGAAGAACAGGCTAAAGAGAGAGTGACAAGATGAGGGAGTTAGTGTGATTCTACAATTTTAATTCTGCCATATACTTTCATTTGTTTTACAGGAATTAAATTTTAGAAGAATGAGCTAACCCCTAATCTAGCCCATAGCATCAGCAACAGCCAAAGAGAACTTAGTATAATCAAATAAATTTTTGAAACGGAAAAATCAATTTCATACTTAGGAAATTGATTTGAGAAACAAACCAATTGATCTTAGATAAATCAAATTAGCTTCAGAGAAGAATCATTTTTGTATCAAAAATTGTAAATCAAATGCAGAGAACGCAAAATTTAATTCAGGTTTCGATATTAGATCAAGCATTTGCTGTCAAGAAAAGACACAGCTAGCACTATATGAAAAATGGATTGAACCGATTTAGAAGTAGTTTCCATATTCTTTGAAACTTTTTGATCTCATTAAAAGTCAGCCGAAAACTGACTGCTGAAATGAATCATACTCGCAGTTCATTTAATTCGATAAATGTATTTCAGTTCCTCGTCTTTGCTCTAATATTTCAAGGCATACATTCAATACTAACCTATTGGCTTTCTTCACTTTTCTTGGCTTATGCCACATTTTACTTAACATTGATACCGACCACTAAGTTGATACCAGCCTAATCGTGCTCACCGCCAACACAAGCAGAAAACGTCGCCGCTCATACAATTGGTCACGAGCACTTTACTTTAAGCAGTGTTAAGAAATGTCCACTTGAATGGTAACGTCACCAAAAACCTGGCCTATGAAAATGGTTTGAATGGGGCAGAAAAGGCAACTGAACTTAAGGGTTGGCTGAATGACCGCTTCACTCTTGAGTGGCACTCACTACTACCAAACCGCACACAGACACTGTTATTGCAAATGCAACGAATTGCTTCGCTGGAATTTCAATAATGAAAAATATGAATGGCCTTTTAAAATGATTCAAGTGACCTGTCGCAAATCTCCTTTTTTAAGCGTGTGAGGATTTATGTTTTGAAAATATTGACATGAGGAAAAGGCTATGATATTTGCATAAAATATCGTTTTATAATATAGAAATTATGAAAATATTCGGTTTATTTATCAGCACAGCTTTTTAACTTTTATTTGATATTTGAAGAAAATTTAACAAGAATTAAAGCTCCCGCTTTTTGAGCTTTAACAGTCTGTAAACAACACCACAGCTGCTAACATTTACAAAACATCCGCGAAGCTTTCACAATATTTTCACTCGTTTTTTTTAAGTTTAACAAATTTCTTAAGCTTTTATGTAGCGAATGTTAAAGCATTCTCGGGGGAGTTTGCAAAAAGCTCAACAATTTACATTACTTGTTAACGTTGTTAATATAAAGTTTTCTATTTTTATTACTTAGTGTAATAATCTTTACTTAAAATGGTATAAATAATAAAGAGAAGATATTATATGGCATTTAGCGACAAGGAATTTAGCATGTAGTAATGCTCTCATAATTAAATATTAATTCCAATTACTTTCTCTCCATCATCTTACCTTAACAGTTTTGAATAGACGGGAAGCCTTTGGGCTGGAAACTATACTGTAGCTTAATAGCAATGGGCCGGAATCCGATGGCTCTTCACGAAAGTGATATGGAAAACGAAGAGTAAAACACCGATTCAATTCTGTTATGAAATTTGTAAATTTATTTCTCTGGGAATGGAGCTGCTCACCACTTAAAAAGTTCGTCCTCTGAGAACCCGACAGACAAATACAATCAAAGGAGTTGCCGTGTGGTGAAATCCATTATAATTTAAGGAGGCGTTTAGCGGCGTAAACAGTACTTTACATACATATATTAAAATATATAGTGAAATCCTTTAACTGGCAGCTTATTTTTCTTTTGCAACTATACCAATAGTTTAATCAAAAGATTTTCAGAGCGTTTGAATTATATTCTATTGCCAGTGCTAGAACAATTGCGTATCCGCCCTTGTTGACTAAAGTTAAGAATGTTGTTAACGCTAGGGGTATTCAAAATCATAAGTACGCAAACCGGGATACCGGAATCGTTAAGAAAAATCTATCTTTTGCTAAACGAATTTATTGAATTGAAAGTTTCGTGTCAAAAATATAATTCTTACAAGAATATTTTTATAAATAATTTAAATTAATACATTTATTTCTGCATCGATATATTTAGATATGCATATATCCACACGGTTTTTGATATTTCGTACAGTTGGAACCTGAACCTTTATTTTCGACACTCTCCCAATTTTTCAATTTTGCAAAGCAAAGCCAACAGGATATGCTCATAGTAAACACACGCGTGCATATATGTACATATGCCTATTACGGAGGATACACATTTGTGCAAGTAATGACATAGCAAATGGTCTTTTGTTGTATTTGCCTGTAGTTGATCGCTATCTCGCATTGCTGATACTCAATTATTCAATGCGCTCTCTTCTGCAATTCACAAAATATTATTCAGTCTCACTGTGCATATCAAAAGCATAACACATACTTTAACATACGCCTTAAACACACACAAAAATGTTTCAGTATTTTTTTAGGAAAAAATCCTTGATGAAACAACAATTTTAAAAAATGCTTTGGATGGAAACGTATTTTCTCTACTGCTCAGTGCGTTTGGGCGTTATCGTTGTAGGCGTTCTAACGTTTGTAAGTGGTTTTGTAACTGTTTCAAGCATCGACATACATATATGTACATATGTATAGTATAAATATAGAAAATCAATTCTTTTCGCTGCCAGCTGACACTTTTCATACCTGATATTTTGTTTTGGGTACTTGGTATACGTTTGCTGGATCCGTGGGTGCATTGGTTTCAAAATGATGACTATTATAAAAACCATTTTTTTGTTTCGAGAGTGCTGAACTGGATAAAAAATTGTGAGTACCTACTAAATACAAATTTTTATCTTTCCCATAAGACAAATATATAATAATAAAGCTTGCTAAATTCGCTGAATCTTCGTGTGAGTTGACCCATGCGGGCCAAGGAAACCGTTACCATACACCAAAAACAAATACGAGAGCGAGTGCATTCTTCTTGAAATATTTTCGAGTATCGATAGAGACTATAAAACATTCGGAATATAAGCCAGCAGAAGCCAATGGTGCAATTTCCAAGACATAAAAACTCTTGGTCTGAAATATAGATATTGCACATTTTATGAAGTGGAAATATTAAATTCACATTTTGAATGGAATCTTAGAGCAAAGAAGTTTTTGGTTCAACTATGTATGTTATAGCACTTTTGCAATTTTTTTGGCAGTCAGCAAATATCAAACAAATGTCTAATAACAAATTTCATATACATATTTTTTCAACGTAGTCTGTTTTGTCTACGTTACTCCTACATATTCAACATTTTCTACACCTTTCCTTCATTTTTTAATCGCACATACAGAATTGTTCCAATATAAGCGAAATCTAACAAATCTAATTCTAGGTTCAAATCTGCTCTTCCGGCATTCTACTCAAATTAGCACCATCTTCCGCTATAAATCAAGGAATTCACAATAAAGTGACTGAGACGACTTCGGCTGATTTTAAGTTTTTCCGACACGTTAAAATATTGCTTCTTTTAAAATTTGGTGCAAAAGTCATCAACTTGGCCCGAAGTATTGTATGAAGACATAAAAGTGTTCCCTCTATCGCTAAAAATACATTAAATTTTACTTCTTAGCCTTATGCTAGACGAAGCCGTTGATAGAATAGATCAATAACTAGACTTATCTATAAACTATGCAGACTGAGAATCTACTCCGAAAATAATCTTTGTACATATATATATACCAAGCGCATAATATAATATCTTACCAATTTCCAACAGCTCCACAAAATTTCTTGATCCTGTTACACCTGTATTTCTTTCTGCACATGTTCACCTGCATACTCGTCATGTACGGCGCAGTAAAGGTACAACATTCTAAATCAATAAAAATGCGAAGTAAGAACTTTGTAGAATATTTCGATTTTTAAATTTCAGTTAAAGAAATGGTTTCTGCTACCCTTCACCATACTGGAATTCGTGCGTGTCATATATTTCTTAGCTTTGCATATTGTGCTAATGATAGTGCTGAAGAAGGTCATCTATCTGGGCGGCTTAATAACGCTCACTTTGGTGGGCGGTTTTTTGATATGTGAGTGTCTGGTAATCAAATGAGAATTTGGATTTCGAAAAAATTGTATTACTTTTCAGTATTTTTGGCTTACAATTGGGCAACTTGTGTGGCACTCTTTCAAATCATCAATCTCATACACACGCATCGCTACAAAGCGCTCTACGGCGAAGATCCTTTTCATCCGCAGCTCACGACGGCCGGCGTGCGCGACTATGGCAGCATTGAGAATGTGCATGTGCTCCTTACGCCGAAACCCAATGACATCGATGAGCTGAAGCGCAAGCACACGAACGTTGTGCGCACGCCACAGTCGATTATTGCGGTGCAGCCGGTGCAGCATAACCAGAATCGTTTGGCATTGATGGGCAACAAGGAGCGTGCGCGCCGGAAATATCGCTGGAATGGCATGCCACGACAGAATTTTCAGACGGTGCAGGCGGAGAAAAAGAAGCAACAGCAGGAGCAACAAAACGCGCCTGAGGCTTACTACTATAATGATCTGGTCGTGGATTATAGCAATTGGCAGTGGTCCGAACTGACCCGAGGCGTAAAGAAAACAAATCCACTTTTAACCTCCAATTGGAAGCGATATTAAGGTGGTTAGCGCTATAACAGGAACATTTCCGACATAGACCGCATTTTTATGGGTCTATCTGGTTTTTCTCAGACCTTGTGTATATCTCGAGATCCCGTTATTTTACCACTTACCTTTCCGTGGCATTTTTCTCTGTCGATCCGTCTTGTCTCATTTTCAAATGACTCAATATACTTAATTTTATCAACATGTTCCTTCATGTTTTTATATTATTCATCTGTTTATTCATCTGTATGTCCATGAACATTTTTATCTTTGCAGCTTTACAACTATCAAACCTACTATTTCTGATATGTCTACTTTTCGTTTCACCCCGTCTATCTGTCGATCTATTATTTATCGTGCGGTATGTCTACGAATTTATTAGTTTCGACAATTAAACATTCAATAATTATACATATATAATGCATCGAGAAGATTCCTACTTTCGTCTTACAAATTTTCAAATATATTTAATCCTATTTAAATACATAAAGTAGTTAATTTTTACAAATAGTTTATATATACATTCGTATACCGAAGGAAATAACCTTGACTTAGTTAAAGTACAAAGAAGGCGCGTTAAAAGTTCAGTCCCAAGCAGATTTCAGAAAGAATGCTTTACCTAACTATTTTGCTATATCAAACACTCTGGATTGAAGCCATATATGGTGTTATATTGCGGTCTGATTTCACGCCTTATGACACTTATCATAAATTGATCAACTCCGGGCTGCAACATGTCCTTGTCATATAGTTTCGAGCCAGTGCGATACGCCAGAAAGGCAGGAAACAGCAAATGGTACTCAAAACGTAGCAGACACATAGCGTAACCCTGTTGGAATATAAATTAAAATTATTTTTATCAAATGTTGAAATATTGATATTATAAAATTTTAGAAGAATTGAAAATATAAGCCCAGATGCATAATTATTTTGTTGGTTTTTGATTTTTAATTCGCTATTTCAAGTCACGGTTTCCAAAATGAAACTGACTTTGAAGCATGAAAATTGACGCTCTCTGAATTAAATTACGATTTGAAAATTAAATTAATGGTTAACTAATTTTGGTTGACTTTTCTGAATTTGAACTGACGATTTTTCGATTTTCTTATTTATTCTAAATTTAAGATGTCGGTCTCTGAATTTCAACTGACTATTGTGAATGTCAATTGACGCTTTTTTAATTTCAATTGATTATTATGAAAGACAATTGACGCTTTCTCAGTTGAAATTTCTTGTTCTGAGAGTAAATAAATGCTTTATGAGTTTTAGTTGACCTTTCTGAGTTTGAATTGGCAATTTTTCAATTTTAGTTAACTACTCTAAATTTCAGTGTGCGATTTGTGAATTTCAACTGACCATTATGATTGCTGATTGATTGATTGTTTCAAAATTTAACTAATTCAACTAATTATAGCAGATTGTTCTGAGTGTAAATTGACGCTTTCTGCACCGCAGCTGGATTAATTGCAAATAAGGCAACGAGGTAAAACTTAAAAAAATATAAAAATTTACATATCTCTATTTAAAATGTATATGAATAATAAAATATTATATCAAAATTACGTCATTAGCTGCTAGCATCATTCGAGTATACATATATTACATCTACATACATACGTATAATGCAAATAAATTGATTTCTCTAAAACACTTGTGAGCATTTCGACAAAACAAACAGTTGGCATGCGTACTCAAATTTGTATACCCTACACCTAAGGTAATAGGGTATAATAGCTTTGTGAAAAAATTGTAACGCATAAAAAGAGCCGTCCTAGGTATAAACATAAGTATATAGAAATGATCAGAAACACTTTCTGTCTTGATTTGTGGATGTCCGTCTGTCTGCCGTGGTCGCAGGGTAGAAAGAAGCCGTAAATTGGTGGTCCAGCCACTTTATAGGCGGAAAAGAGAAATCCTCTAAACTTCCAGAATATATGCACAAGAGCAACAATATTTGGTCATTTCATTGCTGGTAAGAAAAAATCGCCGCGGGGCGGTAAATAAGATATACCAATAATTTTTTTTCAGAGTATCAATATTAGGCAAATATAGTCCTATTAGGAATTTCTTGTAGTTTGTCAAAAATTAGCGGGGTCCGCCTACTATATAGTCGGTTAATTTACGCCCAGAATTTCATTTCATTCTATGGATTATTACCCCACTTAGTGTAGGGTATTACGCAGTCTGTGAAGCCCGACTGATGCTTCCTTACTTGCTTTACAGTATGAGGTAGCTACTCGATATTCTTTTTACCTAATACTTAAAAATATAAAAATATTCAGTTTTATTTTTTGACGTTAAAGACTCACTTGAAAGCGTTTGGCCGATGGTCCCTCCCAGGTGAAGCGTTCATCGTAGAGTGGCACACGACTATCGCTGAGGAAATACAGCTCCCAAGCGCGCTCATTATCCTCGGGTGTGGTAATGTCCGACACGGTTATCTGCTTTTCAGCAGTACCATGAAATAAATTACCATAATCGGACGCTACGCTGCAGTCTTTGCAGTTTTGCAGACGCAACTCGTGCGCCATTTCAGTGCCCAACATTGGCACCAATTCGGCTTGGGTCTGTGGCAACGTGCCGTTTGTAGTCACCTCAAATGCAGGCACAGCGTAAACACTGTAACATTATATAGTGAGTTAGTATACTTATTCTCCTTTCAATGTCAAATACTCACCGCGTCCGTTCAGCAGCGTCTCCTTCAACCAAACTAACCGCCTGGCCATTCCGAGCCAACATGTCCAGAAATTGTTCCGCCAAATTCTCACTGGGCAATAGCGCCATATCGGCTGTTAACATATAGTGCGTATTAGCCAGTCGACGTGCTATATTGCGGCCCGCATTCAACGGATGCCCCAGCTGCTTTCGCTTCCTGTACACAAAGCTCTTGTCTACGTACTTAAAGGGCGATATCTTCACCCTACAACTGTAGGCCCACTTCTCGATATCGGTTTCGCTGTGCGGCACTAACGATGGCACGTGTTCCATGGGAAAGTATACATGGAATGTAACGAATTTGCGTATTAATTCACTCTCCGACAAGCAGTGACGGGCATATTGTAGCGCATCCATGGTCCAGCCGAAGTCATAGCCGGGCGCATAGACGGCGAAGCTGATGGGTGCTTGCCAGCTAAGAGTAACAAAATTTAGAAAAATGCAATCTTTTTACCGTTTCAAGAATCAAGTGAGGCAGAAAATTATCGCAAATATTTACTTTATGCCATAAAAAAAGAAATGTTACTAAAATTTCGCTATTTTGCTATTTTACGACTGATACCAAAAAAATTTAATATTATGACTATCGAAAAGAATCGTCATATGTTAAAAGCCGATTCAAAGCAAACAACAACTACTGACTTGCACACAACAGAATCGAACGACTTCAATTTTCCTGCCAACACACATTTATAGATATTTTATCGATATGTATATAAATCTTCAGTCGATTTTCAATAAATCAGCATACACCAATTACAGTAGTAGGAGTGACTTTAGGAAAACAAAGTAATACTCTACACTCAGTGACCGAGCTAAGGTCATATAGGAGAAGCAGATTTCGATGAAGGATGGTGCACTTTTTTAACATTTAACTTCTAAAATACGGAAGTATGTGTACTTATGAGCAGTTTGTGGGCGTATCTTTCAATTGATTTTAATTATCTCAGACCGTAAACAAGGACAAGTTTCTGTGGCACTCTAAACAATTGGTTCAAATCAAATGATTCGTTGGCTTATATGTCACTCTCAGACAATAGCTCGCGTGTGTTGGGTCTCTTTTTAGTACAACTCTACGGGACCTACAAATTAATTCGATAGCCATGTTCGAACGGAATGGAGAACCTTTTCGTCCTACAAAGACTATTCTCGGTAAGTTGACAATTCGGTTAGGGTTGTGTGTTTATAGATTCTGTGTTTGGGGATTTATGGGTTGCTGTGTTTTCAGCAAATTGGGCAGTTGCCTTTGGGACTTTAAGTCTCTCTCTGACTCAAAGTACATCGCACTTACCGTGTCACGAGTTCCGGTAAACTGGCAAAGACCCTGTAATCCCCGGCGGCTGTAATGGTAACCGATTCCGCACAACCGATACTCATGGAAACGGATCCGCGCATGAAGTTGCGCAGCACCCAATAGTTGCCATGTTGCAACGTTTCTCGCACCAACGCCTCATCCTGACACTTGAACAGATCCTTCAGTAGTTGTGTGCGCTCAGAGATACGCAAATGTGTTACACTTTGCCGCTGTGGGGCATTGGTGGACTTGACGATCGTTAAATTTACGGCTCTTGCAAAATGTTTTTTGAATTTCAAGCTCAAAGCTCGCTTATTATTATCTGTAGTAGAACTAATATTCGATTGGAATAACAACAGGAAGAGGAATATCGTGCAAAAAACCATTAAGGCGCGTAGAACCCGCGCCATGCGCAGCGTTGTCAGACGAGCGGCCATTTTGTATTGTTTAAAAAATAAACTATACTTAAAATTAATCTCGCGCCGATATGTTGCCGACAGGCCTCGCAATTCACTACTGTTTCGCTTCAAAATCAAAAAATTCTCGAATCATTTAAAATTCATGTCACTTGTTTACATAAAATACAGGGTGGGTTTTATATATCACGTGGAAGCTTTTTTGGATAACTTTTATATGAAATACAGTTTTGAATTTCTTTTGGTTGATTACATTTATGTATGGATCATGATGTCGGTCAAGACGCAAAGGTGAGCTCTTTTAAGCAAATTTTAAAATTTTCCAATTATTATGCACGGCCTTGATGAGAGATACTAGGACACGCATGCTGAAGGCTGACTTGATATAGTGACGGTATATGATTAACATCAAACGTCAGAAAGTTTTCTTCGCGTATGCTCCATGTAAATGCTCCATAATAAAACGTTATCGATCACTCTCTACGACTGTCAAATGCCAACTGATAAATATCATCCAAACTAAAATGGCCCAGAAACATAAAACGCAGCCTGTATTTCTTGGCTCGACTTTCGTCACAGTCTACAAAGTATATACAAAATATGTGCAAATATTGATGGGGAAACAACAAAAGATTTAACACTAAAATATGTTCGTTGAATTTGATTTTAAAATTGAGAGGTTTTCGTTTTCGGTATTAGTTTTTCGATACGGAATAAAAGAGGAAGACGAGACTGCGGCCCATTTCGGATGTGTTTTATTTTGAATAATATTTGGTGTTTTTGGAATTGAGAGTTAAAGCCTCGTTCACATTCGACTTTCCTCGCTTTGCTTGACAGTTCGAGATTCAACAACAAAGCATGAAAAGTAGAAGGCTTGCTACAATGAACGCTTTAACTTTGGATTTTACTGATATAATTTAAGTAGTAGTAGTTATGCTACTAAAGTTTGAAATTCGCGAGTGTCTTAATTGAAAACGCAAACGCACGAGAAAATGAAAAATATCACAAAAAATTTCAACAACTGATTGTCAAAGCGCAAAAAAGTTGAGAGTTGCCCAACATTTTGCTTCGCATTGCTTCGCTTCGCTTTTCTCGCGTTCTATTTAGCAAGCCTCATATAAAAGCATGTGTTGAACTTATCTGTCAACGCGAAATTCTGAAGCAAAGCGAAGCTAAAGTCGAATGTGAACGAGGCTTAAGAGTCAAGCAAAGTACGCTCTTGAGAGGTACTTTATCCACAAATCAAGTCGACATAGAGCAGAGTTAGATAAATCATATTGCAGTAGTATAATAGTTTAAAACAAGTAAGGAAGTATCAGTCGGGTTTCACCGACAGAGTAATACCCTACACCATGTTCCCATGTGGGGTGATAATTCACTGAAACTGTGGGTGCATTTGATTTACAATCTACATAGTGGGCGGACCACGCCCATTTTTGGCAGACTACAAGATATACCTAATAGGACTATATATGCCAAATATTGATGTTCTGACAGGTGTACAAAAGATGTGATCGGCATATTTATTTTACTGCCCACATGGTAGGCGGACCACGCCCATTTCTGGGGAATCGAGAGGTATTCCTACCAGGAACGAAGCAACCAAATCTGGACGCTCTGATGTATATAAATATTATGGAAGTTAAGAGGGTTTTTCGTTTATCGCCTATATAGTGGTCGGACCACGCCCATTTTCTTGTATGGCAATTAAGACCTATATATCAACTTGGGAACCGATTTTCGTTCATTTATATTCGTAATTAGTCAATTGGGAGCTATTTTATCCGAAAAATTTTGCCGCCTATATAGTGAGCGGACCACGCCCATTTTTTCGTATGACATAGATGACCGATCCCTTAACTTGAATACCAAGTTTTATTCTTTTCAATGAGTAATTAGACAAATTACAGCAATTTGATCGCAAAAAACCCGAGGTAGTGGGACTTATAGGCCCATTATGGGCGTGTCCTTCAACCGATTTGGCTAATCTTAGAACTTAAACTAAGTTAAGGTTCACTCTAACTGTGTACCAAATTTGGTCTAAATCGGACAACTCCTTCTTTCTCTCCTGTGGCCACGGACGGCCAGACAGACAGACAGACAGACAGACAGACAGACAGACGGACAGACAGACAGACAGACAGACGGACAGACGGACAACCGGATCTAAAGAGAAAGTGATTCTAAGCATTTCTATATACTTATGTCTATACCTAGGACGGCTCCTTTCATGCGTTACAATTTTCGCACAAAGTTATTATACCCTATTACCATAGGTGTAGGGTATACAAATTATGGATGAAATTAGAATTCCAACTACCCCACTTGTAATTTATTTTACACGCCTAATAATTTACATACAGTTTGTCAAGTAAATGTTTAAACACTGCAAAAATCGACAAAATTTTATCTTTGATATTCCATAAAATTAAGGAAAGTTCCAAAATTAAATAAATACATAGTTAATCGTTTTTGTTTAATGAACACTTCACTTGCATATAGCGTTAAATACACTTTTACATTTCAAAAAATAACATAAGAAAAAATTAAAATGTTATGCAATCCACTTTTCAAGGTGTCAATTAAATGTTTGCAAAATTATGAAATTATACATTAGTTATAAGGGAAACATTTTTAAAAATTATTATTTAAAGTCAATACTTGGTATGGATGAAATTAGTTTCTGTAGATCATATTTTTCAGGTATCTTAAGCCATGCCTCCTTGATGTATTGAATTAGTTGGCTTTTTGTTTTTGGTGCCCTCTTTGCCACATTTTTCCTCAAGAGTGCCAATATATTTTCAATTGGATTAAGGTCGGGACTTTGTGGTGGAGTATCAATAGTTTTACTGCAGTTATAGAGCACCCAAGTCTTGCATAAGTACGACGTATGCTTAGGATCATTGTCTTGATATAATTTATATTTGTATTTTGTAGGGTGGTTCCGTTCTAAAAAGCCGAATTTGTGAACACTGGCGATTAAGTTTGTTCTTAAAATATCAAGATAGAATTCTTTATCCATATTTTGTTCAAATATCCTCAAATCTTCAACTCCTTTTTTAGAAATGCAGCCCCACACATTCACTGATAGTTTTCCAAATTTGACTGTTGGAATAATATTTCTATTTTCTAGAGCTGAAAGTTGTTTTCGCCAAACTTTATTAGGCCTCGCATTGTAATAAAGCATTATTTTTGTTTCATCGCAGAAAACCACATCATCCCATTAATCAACTGAGCGTAAAAGGTACTCCCGCGCAAATTTCAATAGCTTTGCCACATTTTTTTAAGAAAGGAGTGGTTTCTTCCTGGCTTCTTTCGAAGAATACTCGTTCCTTATAAGCACCTTACGAACAGTCTCATGAGACACATCAGTTCCGCACTCATTGTTTATATTCCAAGCCAATTCTCTTGTTGAAATGATGGGATTTTCACGAATTTTTCGAATGATTTTTCTTTTTTCTCTGTCAGACAGTTTTCTGGGTCGTCCAGGAGATACTTTCAAATCGATTCGCCCTTCAGTTTCAGCTCTGTTGATTATATTGTACACAGTCCTTAATTTTATTGAAAACATTTCAGCTAATTCTTTAGCATTTTTTCCTCTGTGATAATTATAGTATACCAATTGAATAATATTTATGTCCTCTTTTCCAGGGCATTTTTTTAAGAAATCAATGCAAAGTATACTTTTTCTGACACGCTTTAGAGACACGCATTTGAAAACTGATATTATTAGCTCATCTGATACTATTTCGAAACGTCTGCGGAAAGTACCGCTAATTTTCGCCGGCCTGACGGCGCCAAATATTCAATGCGAATTTACTTTTGCAAACAATTATTTGACAGTGTGAAATATAGCTTGCTTTCCTTTTTTATTTTCTGCGTTGTTTTAGGTTATGAAATAGAGATTATTTGGATGTTATATGAAAGTGAGGTATTCAATTAGTACATATTATTAAATAATTTCAAAAATTTTCAATTTTTCTTGTTTTTATGAGCTTTTAAAAATTATTTTCCCCCCATTTTTTAGTTTGCAAACATTTACTTGACAAGCTGTATACCATTTCAGTTGGCGTGCGCCGATCAGCTTTGCCGTTTACAAGCCCAACCAAGACTTCGATACGACCATGAACTGCATGCAATATGCTGGTTAATCGCATTTTTTATATAATTTTGCCGTATTTATAGAATACGAAATGTGTAATGACCTAGATTTACGCCTGATTTAGGCCCCTACCAATATATAGGCATCACAACCAATATTATATAGATATAACATTAAATCACATCAAATACATGAACAAATGTTCCGGGGACAGACGGGCAAGGAGGAGCGCAGCTATTCAAACGAAAACCAAGAAAAGACCAGACGGGCAAGGAAAAGTACTCCTATTAAATTAAATAGAATTAATTTCAGCAACAGCCAATCAGAGCAGGACAGGGAAGAAGAAGCACTGCTGTATATAAGGAGCAGCTGTAGCCAAAGCGGATAGAACTGTACGAGTTGCCAAGCAAAGAGGTTATCTGATTTTTACTCTTCGTTGTTTCTTTTGGTTGAATTCTAACCATAGAGTAGAATAGAGGTCCAACTCTTTTGCTCGCTCAGAGAATTTGCATTTTTTATGTTCACACGCATTATGCTGTGAGTTCACCACTGCATTGTTGTTGTTTTGCAAGTAGAAATATACAATTGTCAGTATAGCCGATTATTCCCAATGAAACGATTTAATCATGTCGCGCGCCTGAATCAGACTGCCACTATATTTTAACGAAATCAATTCCCCACCAAAAAGCAATTACAGAGTTGCATCGATTTACCGATGAACAGGGCTGCCAGAAATATAAAAATGAATGGGAATGAAAATGTAGAGTGACAGCTCGGCCCTTCCTGACGTCAGCTTTCTTTAAGCTTATTCGCATTCATGGGCAGGGTCACCATCGGAATCATCAGCATCGTAGTCATCATCGATCTCAGGATACAACTCGCACCATGGCTTGATTTTATCGCTGCTGGCTACGGTACTAAACCGTCGTTGTTTTAACTGCGACCCGTCTAGGTCCTCGACTATATAGCGATCGAAGCGGAGCACTTTATTGATCACATACGGGCCACGATATTTGACCTCCAGCTTCCGAGATTCGCCCGTACTCGGAATGGGGCACTCAAGCAGCACAATATCTCCCTCGTTGTATTTATGCGGTGGTTTGTGCTTTGCATCGAATCGCTTCTTCCATATTTCGCGTGCTTTCAATATGTTTTGGATAGCGTCCGCTCGACGCTCGTACAAGGTAGATTTTTGAAGCTGTATGTCATCATCATGGAGGGCGGCAAGCACTTTATTGCCGCTAATGTCTCGAACAGGAAAATCGTAAATCAACTGCATCGGC
This sequence comes from Neria commutata, assembly GCA_963457695.1. Classification (NCBI taxonomy): domain Eukaryota; kingdom Metazoa; phylum Arthropoda; class Insecta; order Diptera; family Micropezidae; genus Neria; species Neria commutata. The sequence continues at coordinate 45,298,066 of OY735246.1, forward strand.
GAATACTTCGTTGTTGAGTTGATGTTGGTGTTAATCTTCCACTGCAGCATACGGACCTCAGTGTCCCAGTCTTTCGGATCAGCAACAGATGCTTTCAGGAATGCAAGTACTGACTGATTAACTCTTTCAGCCAGGCCATTTGCACGTGGTGTCCGCACAGCCACCTTGATGTGCTGCACGTTGTGACTGCTACAGTATTCGGCAAACGCTGCCGACGTAAACGCCGTACCTCTATCGGTAACGATGACTTTCGGCATGCCAAAGTACATTGTCAGCTGATTGAATGCGTCGGTGACCAGCTTGGTTTTTGTTGATCTTACCGGGATGATAATGCTGTACCTAGTCAACGCATCGACAATGACTAGAATGTATTCATAACCTCGACGACTTTTAACAAATGGACCCAGATGGTCCGCGTGAAGCACTTCGAACGGCAGTGAAGGTATGTCCATACCGTATAGTTGGCACTTTTTCTGTGCAGGCTCGCGACTAAAACAGCAATCGACGCACGACTTCATGTAGCCCTTAACAAAATTTCGCTCTTGGGAACCAAAAATGCTGCTTCATTCTTTTTAGGGTCCCATCGAGACCGGGGTGGCCAACATCGTCATGGCACGTTTTAACAACTCGCCATCGCATGCCTCTTGGAACAACCAGGAGCAGTCTGTCTTCTGCACCTGCACCTGTCTTAAAAAGACGATTTGCTTTTAAAACGAACTCACCCTTGTACATTTTGCGCTTATCGGATGGTGTATTGTTTTGTAACGTTGCAATAATCTCCTGAAGTTTCGGATCTTGCTGTTGCATTGACGACAACCAATCGTCGACAGCAATTTTTACGGTCATCACACAGGAACTTACATCGACTGGATCTGCAGGAACTTCGACTGGAGCGCGACTCAGTGCGTCTACGTGAGCCATGCTACTCCCCGGTCGGTGGACGGCGACGTAGTCGTACTCCAACAACCTCAGCATCCATCGAGCTATACGCGGAATCAGTGGCTTTGAAGATTTCACGCTGGATATGGCAGCACAATCGGTCACGATGGTAAACTTTTTTCCCCAACAGGTACATACGGAAACGTTGACATGCTTCCACTACTGCCAACACCTCCAACTCATATCCGTGGTACTTCCGCTCAGCGTCGTTGCACATTCGGCTAAAATATGAAATTGGCTTGAGCGTATTGTTGTCTTCTTGCTGCAGCAGTATTGCCGCGATGCCGATGCTACTGGCATCTGTGTGCACTTGATGTTGCTTCGCGACGTCGTATACGCCTAACACAGGCTCGCTTGTTAAAAGTTGCACTAGTTTCTTATAGGCCTCGTCGCATTCTGCCGACCACTGGAACGTCACGTCTTTCTTTGTTAACTGCGTTAATGGCGCAGCAATGTGGGCATATTGAGCAATAAATTTGCGAAAAAACCCAGTAAGTCCGAGAAAACGTCTTATGTCGGTTGCACTAGCTGGAGTAGGAAATTCTTGAATGGCGATTGTCTTCAACATACCTGGCTTGAGACCGTTTTCGTCAAGTTCATGACCCAGGAAGGTAACACGTTTCCTCATGAAAGAGCACTTTGACAGCCGCAATGTCAAGCCTTCGCTCTGCACAATGTGAAGAAACTCCTCGAGGTTTTGTAGCCCTTCTGCGAAAGTAGTTGACGCCACAATAACCTCATCAACGTAGCACACCACCTTGTCCTTTACCTGTTCGACAATTTGCGACATCATTCTTTGGAATGTGCACGGCGCGTTACGCAGCCCAAACGGCATTCGATTGAACTCGAAGTGCCCGTTGTGAGTAACAAAAGCTGTGTATTGTTTCGCGTTCTCACTCACCTCGATTTGATAATAGCCCGACATCATATCGAGCGTCGTGAAATATCGCTTGCCTGCCAGCGTAGATAAAACACCTTCCACAGTTGGCATTAACCATGGTTGTTTTTCGGTTATGGCATTCACTTCACGAAAATCTACACATAAACGGTCCTCTCCGTTTTGTTTGCGTACGAGCACAATCGGTGACGCGTAAAGCGAGTTCGAGGGACGAATTATTTTAAGCTCGAGTAGTTCCGCGATTATATTTTCAACTGTCTTTTGTTTAGGAATAGGAATCGAATACGGTTTTCTAAAAATTGGTTTTGTTGATGTCAGTGCAATGTCCATTTTGAAGCGTTTGCATTTTCCGAGTTCTTGCAATTTTTCCCCGAAACACCCAGCGTACGTGTTCAGCAACTCCTGCAAATCGTTCCTCTCGTGCACGTTCAATGTATCTTCGACATCAATCTCGTCGAGCGCAGCCGCACGACACTTTCCGTTTTCGATTATTATACGCATTTTACACAACACATCTGTCCCGATTATAGCATCATATGACATGACGTCATCATCAACAATCAAAAATTTGCAAATGTATTTTCTGTTGTCAATTGTTACCGGCGTCACAACCGCTTCTACACACTCGTATTCACTGCCTGCAAAACCTTTTAGTTTGTCTGCACACGGCATAAATTCGCCTGAACACTTTTCCGCCACATTGCGTTTAAGCAGTGATTTGCAGCTGCCTGAATCAATCAGTGCATTACACTGCACTTCACCAATCACAAGTTGTTTAATTATTTCTGCGCTCACATTTCGCACCGTATTTTCAGTAATTGCATTTACTTTGTCGTGTTGCCTGTTCTTTTGCGGAAGTGTACAATTCTTCGCTAAATGCCCTCGTACACGGCATCTGTAGCATATAGGCCCCGACGGCTCACTGTTCTTATTTTCACTGTTAGTGCCTTGATCTTTAGAAAAATTGTTATTGGTTCGCGCACTCGGCAATGGCGTAGCACTAATATAATTTGTCTTTTTTCCACTCACTGTAACACTACTGAGTGTCCTCAATAAATCTGCACATCTCGCGAATTGAATCGCCGATAATACTTTTCTTAACCCGTCATCGTACAAACCATTGATAATATATCGAATAATCGCATTATCGTCCAATTGACCACGCTTTCCGAGCGCTAGCATTCGATAATAAAACTCAATAAGCGATTCCCCTTTCCCGATTCGCATCTGCATCATATGCATGTGTGTGTCTGCAGTGTTTATTATGCAGGGGAAATCTGCTAAAAACGCACACACGAATTCCGACCAAGTTACATACACTGGCTGCGCGTCAGCCCACAATTTCGCAACCCCCTTTAATTTGCTTTGCACCGCGAAAATAACTAACTTCTCGTCCCAGCTGTATGCAATTTTTAATTGTTCAACGCGTTCTATGAATTGCACTGATGTCACATCGTCTTTGCACGGATCGAATTCAGGCAAAACATCAATTATATCGCGCACACTGTTTCTCATATTACTTTGCGCATTTACGCTCACATTACTGCCCATTTCCTGCATGTTTTGAAAAACGACCGGCAGTTGCTGCGGAATCACCCCGCTCGACATAGCAGTTGTTGTTGTCATATTCGGAGAGAAATTTCTGCGCATGCTCATTGCGCTCGTTTGTGCAGCCGTCTGCACACAATCGAAGTTCGAATTCGGCACAACACTTGTCATTCCATACGAAGGGGAAATTAAAGCTGCATTGTATTGAGCATGGGTTACTGCTGTAAGGGGTAGTGTCGTAGTTGCTGTGTAGGGGTTTGCGTAGCTAATTATCTGCACCTTTGGCTGCAAGATGTGCGCGTCACTTTGTGTCGCTGTAGAAGTTGCGTATGTTAACGTATTTGTTGTTAAGCTACTTTCTCGCTCGCTCATCTGCACACTTGTTGTATTAACACTTGGCGACAGCAAGAGCAAATTCTGCAAGGAGACACTCGGTTGCGTCGCCGCTGATAATTGCGTCGTAGAATATTCTGGTATGCTTTCGTACAGTTGTGCGCTTGGTACGTGTTGCTGAGTCGAAGTTTCTGGAACATTGCTGCATGGGTATAGTTGACCTCGTGGTAACCACTGCTGATTCGACGACTGAGGTGTCTCTTGTGACGCCACCGACGCGTTTATTACGGTGCGCAGTTGTTGCGTTAGCATTTCCATCGTCTTATGAAGACTGCTAACCTCCTGCCGCAACTGAGCCATGCCGTAACTCTCCTGCGTCTCCGGTGCATCACCCACGACCTCTTCCGCGTCCGCTTCCGACGTTAACGCTGCTTCACCTGCAGCAGTTTGAAGCTCCGTGCAACCACTCTCTTGGAGTCTCAAAACTAAATCCGATTTGTTCCCGGTCGTTTTCATGTCCCGTTTTCGCAGCGCTTCCTTCAGCTGTTCTACCTTGTATTTTCCCAGCTCCATTCTATTTTTTTTTTTCAGAAGCTTTTTCTTTCCAACACACTTCACTGACGCGGACTGACCACTTTTTCTTCACTCTTTTAAAGATTCTATCAATAATACTTCGGATTTCACTTTCGAATGGTTCTGTGAATCCCCCTTCTGATTTTTGTCAGTATAGCCGATTATTCCCAATGAAACGATTTAATCATGTCGCGCGCCTGAATCAGACTGCCACTATATTTTAACGAAATCAATTCCCCACCAAAAAGCAATTACAGAGTTGCATCGATTTACCGATGAACAGGGCTGCCAGAAATATAAAAATGAATGGGAATGAAAATGTAGAGTGACACAATGGAGGTGAAAAATACCAGTTGAAGGATTTTGCCCTATATTGCATAATGATTCATATATGACCCACAACATTTATTAAAGAATTTGCACATGCAAATATTCCAAGAAAGGAAATAAGTTTGATATTATTGTTAGAATGAATTGTTCACTACTACATTAAAGGAGGAAATAATACTTCTAATGTTGTTTTTAAATTCTAATAAGAGTGTACAATTTCCACTAAGTGAACTGTACAACTTTATTGAAGAACAGTTTTCTCAGCGCGTCTTCTTAAAACAGATCTGATCGAGGTCCACGACCAGCTTCTATTCTGCGAATGACGCCAAGCGGACAACTCAACGCGTTCAAAATGGTGCGTGCGCAGTGTTGCATTTATATGGTACGACGTTATGCGTTAGGTTTGTGCGTGCGTACATGTTTAAGAGCTTCAAAAAAAGGTAGTTATTGTAAATTTTTTTTATAAATTATTTTTTATATATAATGATTAAAGTGCTGAGATCGACCCTAATATTAATTTTGTGTGGTTACGGGAGGTTTAAGCCAGGTTCGAGGGTCTTGGAAGCTTCAACTCGATTTCGATTTTTAGTACCTGTTTTCGCGGGAACTGACCGGGGTGTCAATTCCGCGAGTCGGGGTGCCGTTGAGCTCTGGAGTATAGTGGTGAGCGGGTAGGAGCTGAAACTTTAAACTAAAGTTACCGACAAAAACAAAATAATTTCGGGATTTGGGTTTATGTTTTTTCTTTATTTTCTCTTTGTTTTCAATACTACTTACACTAAATCGTGGTGCGATGCGGCTTCTTCGGGGGTCAAACGGCCATTGCCGTGACTCGCCACAAAACATTTCAAGCGGGCCGGGCCAGTTGACAACAAAGGACCAAGTTCGTGTCATGTTGAAACCGAAACATGGCCCGGGTTGCCAGCTGCATTTATGTGCAATGCAGCTGGGCAGTGGCTGAGGGGTTTTGGCATAAACAGTACCTGTGAAGTTATATTGACGAATGTGCCCCATGACACCCTGGTGTCATTTTTTTACTTCTAATTTCAGTGCTTTATTTTCACATAATACACTTTTATTTACAAAATAATTAGTATTAAAGTAATACTAATACAATTTTGTTCGAAATAATGGTATAAATACAGCACAAACTTCTTACGTTACCGACCTGAATATTCGGGAACGAAGCGCGAAAACACAAAATCAAATGTAACTTTATCAGCTGTTCAGATAGAGATGGCAAACTTTGTGAGGGATATTTATGCTAGTTATGGGTTAGTTTTTACCAATAAACAGTTATGTCCGATGACTCCTTCATACCGAAATCGCCTTTGACGAATGTGCCCCAAGGACGAAGGTAACCCCCTCTCCCCTACATATATGAAAGCGCCACTGACCTTGGCCTATTACCGCCACGTATCACGCTCTCATTCTACGCCACCATATCGAGAAACTGTTCTGCCAGGCCCACGCTCGGAGTCAGGTCCATGTCAGCTTGAAGCACGAAATGTGTATTGGCCGCCATGCGCGCCATATTGCGACCCGTATTGATGGGGAATTCCAGCTTCGCTTTCGCCGTATACATCGCACTGCGATTGACATTCTCATAAGGTGGCAAGAGTACGGTGCAATTATAGGGATAATTATAATAATAATGTACGATATATTTAGCTTTGCTCTTAACATGTATTACGAACTTCCTTCTCATTTACGTTAAGTTGACAAGTGCGCTACGAAATAGCGCTTGTGTATATATATTGGTATGCGTATCTTTTGATATCCTATACATACATATATGGGGAACACATTTGGCGCGTTACTAATTTGTAAGGTGTTCAGTTCCCCTGGAGGCCTATTTTCACCTATATACATAGAAATAAAAGTATTTTTTCGCTTACCTATATTCCTCTATTTCTGATAAAGGAAATTGAAATACTTTGCTATTAGCACATCCTCGTATACACTCTCGTCATTTTTCACTGGAAATACAAACTTGTTTAATAAATAAATTATTATTAAAAATTCGCTCTGAAACTTACATTCGATTTGGTCAAGATCGCAAAGGGTTATGAAAATGACATGTGCGCTCAAAATCTATATTCACACTTCGTTAAAAATAAACAAAGTTTGATAAACAGCAAATTAAATTTCGAGTTGAAGGCCCTGGCAGCTAGGACTCCAAAATTTTCTTTAATTATATTAATTTATTATTATAATTAAGTTTAATAAATAAATAAATATATTCACACTTATCTTTCATTACTAGAATCTATTTACAAAAAATAAATTAAATAAAATATTGTATCAATTGGTTGACAAATTTTGAACAAATGAGCGCCCCAAGCTTTTATTAATAGTAAGATACAGGTGACTTGGAAACAATTTATTTTCTACTTTTTAGTACATTAAATAAGTACATTATATAATTTTATTTGTTGTTATTCTTTTAATTTAATTTGCCACTCTTTTCTTATAGCTCATTTATTACTATATTTATTTGCCAAAACATCGAACACAAGAACGAAACGATAACAAAAATTAGAAACTCGCTTATCCAATATCCAAGAAAACTCAAGATTATGTGGATACCCAGTCACGCCGGGATCAAAGGAAACACACTAGCGGACGTGGCTGCCAAATTTGCAACATCAGCCCCTATCATCCAGCACCCAACGTTCAACAAGAATGACCTGCTAAAAACCATCAGAAAATTCTACTCCGAACAGAACAAAAACAACTGGACCCAGTACGCCCACCACTATAAACTGACAAACGTTGACGGTAAGCCACCGAGGTACCCCTCAGGCATCCCAAGGCTCCACCTGCAAAAATACATCCGGCTACGCATGGGGCACACACTCCTAACTAAACGCCACCTCATAGAAAATCAACCAGCTCCGATCTGCTGCCTTTACCAATCCGATACCCTTACAAATACTCATATCATCACTAGCTGCTCCGTCATCAATAATATCCAAATGAATTTATACGACAAAATCCTATTACCATATTTAATATCAAATGTAAAGTTAGACAATATCAAAAAAACAATAGAAATTCTAAAAATAGCAATATTTACTACCTTATATAATATTAATTTAAATAGTTGGGCCAAAGACCATAGTAGTTAGTGCCTAGATTTTAAGTTTATTTATGTAATTAATTATGTAAATAAACTGTTTATAAATAAATAAATTTAAAAAAATATATTTATTTGCAAGGCATTGATTTGGTGGGCATCTCTGGAGCGCGTATCACGAAAGTTCAGTCATCGTTAAAGTATACCCCGTACTCATACTCAATTTTGAAGATGTACCAATTCTAGCAGAATTGTCTATACCTTCTTTTAGACTTCTGTATGCTTACTCCTCAACAAATAGTACTGGAGAACAAAATTTTAGTATTACTTATATTTTCCAAGTAAAAAACCATAAATAAACAATTATTAAATCGAATTTCCAAATTTTGTATTGTTAAGTATACTTTTTTAGAAAAATTGCAAACATTTAACTGACTTTTAGGACATGAATAGAGCCCGATCGAACCCGAAATTTTGGCCGAGACCGACCGTTCGGCATTTTTTTAATGTTCGGCCGAGACCGAACCTTTCGAATACATAGGCCAAAAAAAAGAAGAATTTTAATGAAAAAAAATTTATACATTTTTAGGAAAAAATACATTTTATTATAAAAAACAATTCTTTTGAGGTATAAATACCTACATTAAGCATCTGATGTATGAAAAATGAATAAAAAGTATTAATAAAAAATTTTAATTTGGTTTAAAACTATACAATTTGTTCCTCAACTGTTCGGCTAAATACTCGACCTTTTGTAGCCGAGACCGAACCTTTTGGCCGAACTGTTCGGTAACCGAGACCAAGCGTTCGGTCGGGCTCTAGACATGAAACTAACCAATAGTACATACGACTTTAAGTCTTCATAAGAAATCTTTGAGCATGTTCCTTTTATTTTATCCACTACTGCATAAACGAATCAACTCCGGTTCTTTATATCACTAAATACAGATTGGCTGTAGGGTATTTGCCGCATTGTTTTTGTATATCAATATATCGTATCGACATGTGTCAGAAACTTTCGAAGCGGTGTATTCGAATGTTTCAATTAAGATAACAATTCTTTGATGTGTTAACTAACAATATTACACACTGATATGAGGCATGTGAATTTCAATAAAAATATTTTATCTTTGTTGTGAATTTCAACAAAAATTTTTACATAAAGGAAACCCTTTAAATGCAACGCACTTGTTGTTTTTAAAATGATTACTTTTTAATGGGAGAGGGAATTATGGAGTAGTGCAATGTCAGGGGATAACATGGAAACTGCTCCACAACCAAAACAAATCGTAGTGCGTCGAAGCCTTGTCGAAAAGTGGAATCAAGGCATCATTCTAGCCAGCTAGTATTATGAGGAAACATGCGGGCAACTTTGATTCCTCGGCGCAACACAGCAGCAATCGTAAAGTAGCGAATCAATTAAGCTGTTGACCTTACTATTAACTAGTAAACTAGTATTAGCTTTATCACACGGCGCTGGGCATGATCAAAAGTGTGGAATGTGAAGTAGTACATGTTTAGTACTTTTGATAACGTTTAATGATTTAAAAGAATTAAAGAAACAAGCTTCAGTTTGAACTAGAGGTCTGCATGAATGCATTTGAAAGAGCGACCAAGACATTCATTCGGGTTTGAATCTTTCGCTCGCATGTGCACTTATTTCCAAACACGTGTTGAATAAGCACATATGCCTTAAGAGTGAATGAGATAGCAAAACAATTGAGTAAATTGTAAGCGCAAGCACATTACTCACAAGCAGTGTACCCACTATTCAAATGTTTTGGTAAACAGAGTGCAATGCAGTGGGTGCACCGAGTATTTAAGGGGCTATACAGAATTAAGAGGCTGAGCTTTTTGTTTAAGAATTTCTGATGGAAAGACGTTTTAGTGTATTAATTATAATTTCTATGCATATTGTGGTCATTTTAAACATTATTTGCCGAAGAAAAGACTTTCGGACGATGCATTACTAACCGGCGCGCAGCAGCGGCTTCGCCAAAATTCTCCAGCTTACCATTCACTGCACCCACTTTACCCACTTCACTCACTATACAATAGCTTTGCTTTGTTACATTCGTTTTGTTTGTTTTGATTGTAGCAAATAGAGCAAGATAACAAATGCTACTCTTACTCTCTTTGAAAATAATGGCACGAGTGGGTATTTGTTTTGGTATTGAGAGGTTTTGTGAGTGTTTCACCCATTCAAATGTTTCACTCGTGCGCCGAGTGCAATGAAATGGGTAACCGTAGTGCACAGGCAAACCAAATGCATTCATGCAGACCTCTAGTTTGAACTAGAACATCAACACAACTAAACTAAAACACACAGCACACAGCGCAGGTTACAATAGCCCAGCCTCAGCCGTTACACTAACTGTACAGTTTACTTTACTCTTGGGGATCGTGCCTATAGTTCGCCATTCGAAATCGTCTTACCCATATTTGGAAAAGTATGCAACAGGGTTTCTAAGCTATTTTACGCTTAAATTGCGACAGAGCTGAAAATACAAAAGTTGCGTAAACAATTTTAAATAGAATAAACTTATAGCTCAGTTAGTCGGGACGTAACGTATTTTTTCGTGTCAGCTGACGCAACCTGCTTTATCCGAACTTTATACATGCGTTTACTCTAAAAGAATTTTTAAGTAAACCTATCGGAGTAAACCTAATCCAATCAGGTTTCTCTGAAAAATTTTCATAGAACCGTTTCAGCTGATTCCTTTGTCTCAGAATAGTGCTGCCACTGCTCTTCCATTTTAGTTCAACAAAAACAGCGGATTATTATTGCCAAAATTAGTTTATGAAAGTAATACACAGAAAATAGATCTAAAAATTATCATAACTCGGAATCATTATCATAATAAAGAACAAAAAATTTAACCTCAAAAGCAAAACAGCATGCTAAGTTTGTGCACGAAACTATGCGGCAGCACTCACAAAAAGAGAAATATGCAAAAGACTGGAATAAGATTACGTATCAATTTTTACGTTTACGTAAAATTATGAAAAACTACGTTAGGTCTGCCCTAACTGAGCCTTTATTAGTGAAATCACTCTAAATTTATATTTTGACAAAATATTTTTACTTTTTATAAATGTCACACTTTCGTCCTGCCAATGAAAAAAAACAATTCTGGAACTCCAGATACTCACCTCTTTCATTTGACACCCATATATATATCGTGCATATATCGAGCATAAATTTTAAATTTTAAATTTTGAGTCCTTTAAAAAGGAAACAAGATCGGAAAATTAAAAACTTTGCACGTAATATATTATACAAGTGGGGCCACCTGTCGTGTGTGCCTGTATACACGACAGCTAGTAAAACAATTAGCAATAATAAAAGGCAAAGCAAAGTAAATAAAATTATATAAAAAAAAACTTTTTAAAAATAAGCTTTAATTTATTTAATGTACTAAAAAGTAGAAAATAAATGGTTTTTAAGTCACCTGTATCTTACTATCCATAAAAGCTTGGGGCGCTCATGTGTTCAATATTTGTCAAACAGTTACCACAATATTTTATTTAAATAATTTTTTGCAAATAGATTCTAGTAATGAAAGATATTTTGAATATGGATATTGAGCGCACAAGCTTTTATTGATAGTAAGATACAGGTGACTTAAAAACCATTTATTTTCTACTTTTTAGTACATTAAATAAATTAAAGCTTATTTTTAAAAAGTTTTTTTTTATATAATTTTATTTTCTACTTTTTAGTCTTCCATAAATTCAATTTTAGAGCTCTGAAATTTTTCACAAAAAGAATTTAAAACTTGCAGAGCAGTACACAATATTTAGGGTATTCACAGTGTCTCCTATCGTCATATCCTCAATTTAACAAATAATACGGCTGTGATCGACCCTAATATTCGTGGCATATTTGTGACGCGGTGAGTTGTTGCTATTTTGCCAGCAGGGCGCGGCAAGTAAGTTCCTATCGTTTTTCATTGATGTGTGGTGTACCTATAATTATAAACTGAAGCCCAAGTGTGTAGTTGCTTGAAAAGTGCCACGCCCCTTGTCCTACGCCCATAAATTTTTCCAGTGGGACGAAGCATCCAAGAGGCGACTGCATACGAAATTTCAATGCTGCACGACCTTTAGTTCCAAAGCTATTCTATATAAACGATTTTGTTTGTATGGGCGGTGCCACGCCCCCTTATCCAGTGCCCGCCTTATTTTCTCAGTAGAAGGATATGGATATGTAGTAAGTTCCTACCGAGTTTCATTGATGTGTGATTTGTAGTTCTAAAGTTATACACACGCCCCTTATCCTACGCCCATAAAATTTTACCAGTGGGACGACACATCCAAGAGGCGACTGCATACGAAATTTCAATGCTGCACGACCTTTAGTTCCAAAGCTAATCGAGATCAAAAATTTTGTTTGTATGGGGGGTGCCACGCCCCCTTATCCTACGCCCATACAATTTTACCAGTGGGACAACACATCCAAGAGGCGACTGCATACGAAATTTCAATACTGCACGACCTTTAGTTCCAAAGCTAATCGAGATCAAAAATTTTGTTTGTATGGAGGGTGCCACGCCCCCTCATCCTACGCCCATAAAATTTTACCAGTGGGACAACACATCCAAGAGGCGACTGCATACGAAATTTCAATGCTGCACGACCTTTAGTTCCAAAGCTAATCGAGATCAAAAATTTTGTTTGTATGGGGGGTGCCACGCCCCCTTATCCAGTGCTCCCCTTATTTTCTCAGTAGAAGGATAGGGATATGTAGTAAGTTCCTACCGAGTTTCATTGATGTGTGATGTGTAGTTCTTAAGTTATACACAAATCTGGAGTTTATAAAAAAGTGCCACGCCCCTTATCCTACGCCCATAAAATTTATTGATTCATGTATTGGGCTCTAGATTAGGCATGTATGCAAAGTTTCAGATCTCTAAGTAGTCGGGAAGTGGGTGAAAAATTGATTACTAGATTTGACGACATACATACCGGATGTGAACCTAATATAAAGCTTATAAAAATAAAAAAGCTTATAAAAAAAGATAAAAAAAAGAACAATTTTAAAACCTGCGATTCGAACCCATGAACTGCCGAGTTACCAAATGCAAGCGCGCGCCTCTACCCACTGGGCTAGACAGCGAACTAATTTTTTCCGTCTAAAGTCGTAGATGAAAGAAAGTGGACAGGCTGCAGGCTTCAGCAGGCTGCAGGCTGCAGACACTTTTTAGTCACTCTGCGTTTTATATATAAGACAAATGGGGCCACCTGTCGTGTGTGCCTGTATACACGACAGCTAGTAAAACAATTAGCAACAATAAAAGGCAAACCAAACTAAAAATTAAAAACTTTAAAAAAAATTTGAAACCTGTGGGATTCGAACCCATGACCTGCCGAGTGCAAGCGCGCGGTTCTACCCGCTGGGCTACACAACGAACTAATTTCATTCACCTAAACTCGTAGAAGACAGAAAGTGGGCAGGCTGCAGGCTGCAGGCAGACAGTTTTTAGTCAGTCTGCGTTTTATTATTAGAAATTATAGTACGAGTTTATGTTTATTCGGCAGCTTGAATGTTAGAAAGAATAGTTTTTATTCGGACTGACTTGCCAAAGAGAAATGACAATACTTAGTTGTCTATTTCTGTTCTGAAACAAAGCAATTTTAAGTGTACAACAACAAAGAATTAGAATTATTGCTCACATGGGCAGGTCATATAGCTATTTCGGTTTTTGCCAGAAAACCTCATCAGTGACTTTTAATGTGAATTCTAATAATTTCTAAACGACTAATTACTCGAAATAGAAGCATTAATGGTAAAGTCTGTGAAACGTAGGAGTTGAACCATGAACCTATGACGTAGTAAGCGAATGTGCTAACCATCACACCATCGGACTGGACGACTCTGCGCTGGCAAACATCACAGTTACCTGCTGTCTATATCAAACGCATAGTGTTTGTTGTTATTGTACACTGTCTAATGCAATTGTTTTTGCCTTACTTGAGAGCTCCATCGGAGCACATACTTGAGGCAATTGAATGTATCAGTTTTTGTTTCTGTAAGAACATTTCTTCGTTTTTACATTATGTTTACTTTCTGATTTGACCTGCCCATGTGAGCAATAATTCTAATTCTTTGTTGTTGTACACTTAAAATTGCTTTGTTTCAGAACAGAAATAGACAACTAAGTATTGTCATTTCTCTTTGGCAAGTCAGTCCGAATAAAAACTATTCTTTCTAACATTCAAGCTGCCGAATAAACATAAACTCGTACAATATGATAGGGAGGACACACCCAAATCAGAAAGTAAACATAATGTAAAAACGAAGAAATGTTCTTACAGAAACAAAAACTGATACATTCAATTGCCTCAAGTATGTGCTCCGATGGAGCTCTCAAGTAAGGCAAAAACAATTGCATTAGACAGTGTACAATAACAACAAACACTATGCGTTTGATATAGACAGCAGGTAACTGTGATGTTTGCCAGCGCAGAGTCGTCCAGTCCGATGGTGTGATGGTTAGCACATTCGCTTACTACGTCATAGGTTCATGGTTCAACTCCTACGTTTCACAGACTTTACCATTAATGCTTCTATTTCGAGTAATTAGTCGTTTAGAAATTATTAGAATTCACATTAAAAGTCACTGATGAGGTTTTCTGGCAAAAACCGAAATAGCTATATGACCTGCCCATGTGAGCAATAATTCTAATTCTTTGTTGTTGTACACTTAAAATTGCTTTGTTTCAGAACAGAAATAGACAACTAAGTATTGTCATTTCTCTTTGGCAAGTCAGTCCGAATAAAAACTATTCTTTCTAACATTCAAGCTGCCGAATAAACATAAACTCGTACAATATGATAGGGAGGACACACCCAAATCAGAAAGTAAACATAATGTAAAAACGAAGAAATGTTCTTACAGAAACAAAAACTGATACATTCAATTGCCTCAAGTATGTGCTCCGATGGAGCTCTCAAGTAAGGCAAAAACAATTGCATTAGACAGTGTACAATAACAACAAACACTATGCGTTTGATATAGACAGCAGGTAACTGTGATGTTTGCCAGCGCAGAGTCGTCCAGTCCGATGGTGTGATGGTTAGCACATTCGCTTACTACGTCATAGGTTCATGGTTCAACTCCTACGTTTCACAGACTTTACCATTAATGCTTCTATTTCGAGTAATTAGTCGTTTAGAAATTATTAGAATTCACATTAAAAGTCACTGATGAGGTTTTCTGGCAAAAACCGAAATAGCTATATGACCTGCCCATGTGAGCAATAATTCTAATTCTTTGTTGTTGTACACTTAAAATTGCTTTGTTTCAGAACAGAAATAGACAACTAAGTATTGTCATTTCTCTTTGGCAAGTCAGTCCGAATAAAAACTATTCATTAGAAATTATATTGAAAAGTCACTGATGATATTTTCTGGCAGAACAAAAATGGCTTTGTATACTTATGACTATGGCCATGTGAGAAGGAAAAACAACTCTAATTTTTATTGTTGTTGTTGTACACTTAAAATCTGTTTAGTTTCATACATGAAAATACTTTGTTGTCTTTAAACGTGTCCGATAAATTCTCCAATAAACTTTGAAATGATTACCTGCCCATAATAGTACTTATAAGAATTAAAATTTTTGGGGTTATGTCTGTGTGTTAGAAAGCACAGTCTATGCTTAAGTGCTTTTACAAACACAAATGTGAACCGAGTGCATAGGGCTTGGGCACCTCTGATTTAAAATACTAATCGTTCGGAAAAAGATTTAGAGAAATGGAGCTGAGTCATCAAAAAATTGGAGACAATACAAAATAATCTAAAACACTTGCCTACCCTGTTCAAGTTGCTCATGGATCAAAAGGTTATACGTAACATTGAGGTGAGCGAAAGAATATATGAAAGGGAATGTACCAGCGCTGACCCGTTTAAGTTTCATAAAATTAACTTTGTAAGTTATTTTTTTATATATTTGTAAGTATATCTCATTTGTACAAATCATGATATTTCTAAAAATTATCAAGGAAAATGTAAAACTGAAATTCTGAACTCAAGTTTGAGTTAAGATAATATTTTTGATTGCCAAAAATCCCACACAAAACCCCCGTGACAATTTTTCCTTATTTCGACTAGGTTCCTTATAACTCTACTCATAGATCTCACGTAAACCATACCCCAAGGAACCACTGACGTTCGATTAATGAATGTATGCCAACACTCAGCAGTAAAATTAAACACACTTATCTTCCGTATACAAAACCTATTAGATTACAAGAGCCACGAACAGATAAAGCCTTTTCTGTACAGATCTGCTGAGAAGGAAGAGTTCCTTTTCTTGGCAAAGTAATATAAATATATTTTCATTTTTATACCCTACAACTATGGTAATAGGGTATAATAACTTTGTGCGAAAATTGTAACGCATTAAAGGAGTGGTCCTAGGTATAGACATAAGTATATAGAAATGATCAGAAACACTTTCTCTTTTGATTTCCGGTTGTCCGTCTGTCAGTCTGTCCGTCTGTCGGTCTGTCTGCGTGTCCGGAAAAAAAGAAAGAAGGAGTTTTCCGATTTGGACCAAATTTGGTACACTATCACTGTGAACCTCGGGTTAGGTAAGTGTTAAAATTAATTAAATCGGTTGGACACGCCTACAATGGGCCTGTAAGTCCCACTACCTCGGGATTTTTTCAGTAAAATGGCTTTAATTTGTTTAATTACTCATTTAATGCAATGGTATTTGGAATTTAAGGTGAGGTGTGGGCCTTCTAGGACATAACAAAAAATGGGCGTGGTCCGCCCACTATATAGGCGGAAATTTTTTTTGGGTAGAATAGCTCTCAATTGACTATTTATGAGTTTACATAAATAAAATTTCGTTCTTAAGTTCAGATATCGGCTCTACATACCGTATAAAAAAATGGGCGTGGTCCGCCCACTATGTAGGCGGTAAGTTGAATATCCTCGTAACTTCCATAATATATACCCCAGAGCGTCCAAATTTGGTTACATCATTCCTGGTAGGAATACCTTTCAATTCTCCAGAAATGGGCGTGGTCCGCCCACCATGCGGGCAGTAAAATGAATATGCCGATCACATCTGTTGTACACCTGTCAGAGCATCAATATTTGGCAAATATAGTCCTATTAGCTATATCTTGTAGTCTGCCAAAAATGGGCGTGTTCCGCCCACTATGTAGGTTGTAAATCAAATGCACCCACAATTTCAGTCAATTATCACTCTACTTGGGAACATGGTGTAAGGTATTACTCTGTTGGTGAAACCCGACTGATTGTTATTATTGTTATTGTTAGAAGGCCTTTGTTGCGCACCGCGACCGCCGAATGGATCTTTTGTGCTGGCCTGTATCTAACCCAGTTGTGTTAGGCTCTTAATGAAAAGTAGCACTTTACTGGGTTTGGTGTTCCATATTTTCCGTGGGGGCACTGAGTAGCCTCCTAGATGGATGTTTCTTAGCCTACTAATTGCCGGACAGTCGCACAAGATGTGCTCGGACGTTTCAGTCCCTGTCTCGCATAGTCGGCATATATCCGTGTCGGATAATCCCATCTTCATCAGGTGGTATCGAAGACTGCAGTGGCCTGTGAGATACCCTGTGAGGATGCGGAGGTCTTCCCTATTCAACCTGACAAGCCTTTGTGATACGGCCTTCGTTGGGGTCAGGAATCGTTTTGCTTGCCTTTGTCCTAAGCTGTTAGTCCAGTAGGCATTGAGCTTGGATTCCTCCCATTTCCTTAGCACTTCCGCTGTATGCCCCTTAGACAATCCGCAGAAGGGTTCGGGACCAATAAAGGGTCTAAGTGCACCCCTTTTGGCAAGGCAGTCAGCCCTTTCGTTGCCTTCGTGACCTTCGTGTCCTGGGACCCATCCCAGTGTCAGGGTGTTTTTTTTGGCCCAGTTCATTTAGAAGTCTGAGGCAATTATCGACTAGTCTGGAGACGATTGTTGTACCATCCAGGGCCTTAAGGGCCGCTTGACTGTCTGATAATATGTATATGGTTGCGCCATTTGTCTTCCTGCGAAGGCATTCTGAGGCGCATACCTCAATGGCAAACAGTTCTGCTTGGAAGATGGTTGGCTACGTTCCCATGGGGATGGCCTTTTGGAACCTAGGTCCGTTTACGCCCGCCCCTGTTTCACCATTTTCCAGTTTTGACCCGTCAGTGAACCACACTTGCGAGCCTACTTTTAGGCAGATGCTATTGTTTTTCCAAGCCTGTCTGTCGAACAGTATGACCTTGAAATTTCTGGAGAACACCGTTCTCGATGGCATTGCATCGGTTATTTTCAGTATAGGATCCTTTACGAAGTTGCTAAGCACCTTCATGTGGCCCGTTAGATCACCGCTTTTGGAGTCAGTGGTGCCTTGTATTCTCAGGCTGCTTAGGCATGCCTCCTTTTCAATTAGGATTGATAGAGGTGGGATGCCTACTAGGACCCCTAGCTTATCGGTTGGGCAAGATTTCATTGCACCTGTGATGCCGACACATACAAGGCGGTGCAGCTTGCTTAAACCCGACTGATACTTCCTTACTTGTTTATGGTTGCAAAAATACAGGACTACATTACTTTTTACAACAACGTGTTTACAGTGTATAGTATCTATAATTGGAAAGCACAGCTCTTTATTCTATAACATAATATGTCATATATTATATCTATCACTAGGCATATTTACACACCATGACTTTTAGAAATGCATATTGCATAAATGGTTTGTAACTTAGATAAACTAATACAAATCCAAATATAATTTACTAAAACTTCTTTAATTTTATAAATCTACACTTTACACTTTTTATTAATGCCGAATAATATTTTATATTCTGGCTGAATTTTTTTTCTTATTAAACGATTCATTGGTCCAACAAACTTCGTACGTGGCGAGTTTGCCTCAAAAATCTTAATGCCGGGCGTATGCACTAGGAAAGCTGGATAGAGAACATGATATTCGTAGCCGATCAGACACATGGCGTAACCCTGTAGAATATTAAAAATGTAAATATGCAAATTTAGTAAGGCTTTGTTAGTCACTTAATTTCTGAAATTTTGAAATAATGACAGGGTCGGGTCTCGGACTATTATATTCATTCTATATTCGTGTCCGACCGAGAAGCTTTATTAAGCTATTTTTGTGAGAAGCTGTTTATCATGGCAAAGTATACTCTCGGATAGTTGCCAACTAGCTGGAAAGGGACGGCACTGAGTGCAAAGAAACGAAGTATATTATTTATTACAGGTATTTATCGGCTGGGATATGAACTAGCGACTCCACGCATCAAGGACCGGCAGTGAGGGAAGTAGCAAATATTTATTCACCATCAATGCTGTCGTTGGAGTTTTTAAAAAGGAGTGCTTATTTGAAAATTATAAAGTACTCCGTAGTAACCAATTTAAGCTAATATTCTTTGAAAGCTCTGCAAACAATTTCTTGGTGGAAAGAGTTTGCGATATACTAAACATTAGCAACCTTTACCAGTTACAAATATACGCCGTAATTTTCTCACCTGAATACGTTTGTTCGACTGTCCATCCCACGTTACTCGTTCATCGAACAACGGCTCCCTATTCTCACTTATATAAAATGGTTCCCAGAAGCGGAATGGTCCCTCGCGTTTGCTAACCGTGAAAACGCTCAATTCTGACGATTCTGTAGCATTTAACCATTCCTTTTGATTAGGCACCAAATGACAAGTTGAACAAATCTTTGCATGAAATGGTATTGCCGTTTTGTTCTTTAGCATATTTAGCAACTCTTCTTTGTTATCTGGAATTGTCGAATTTTCATACAATTCAAACACGGGCAAAGGAAACACACTGCAATTCAGAAATAAAAATAGGGTTGCCTCCAACTATATAATCCGTCTTTAAACTGTATATACCTACCGTGGTGCTTTACCACCAAATATCACGCTCGGATTTCGTGCTACCATATCCAGAAATTGATCCACCAAGCCCCTGCTCGGGAAAAGCTCTATATCCGCAGCGAGTATGAAGTGTGTATTAGATGCCTTGCGTGCTATATTGCGACCCACATTGATGGGATATGTTAGATTCATAACAGTTTTGTACATGGCACTACGATTGGCATGCTCATAAGGTGGCACCTCCACTTTGCAATCGTAATGCCAATCCAGTATCGCCTCCTCTGTAAGCGGCACATAGTCTGGCATATGCTTCGCCGGAAAAAATATATGAAAAGTCACGTACTGTCGTATCAATTCACTTTCCGGCAGGCAATTCCTCACGTATTGTATGGAATCAACGGTGGCGCTCACATCGTAGCCGGGTGCATAAACGGCGAAACTTATCGGCCCTAACCAACTGTGGGAGTTTAGAAAGTGACAAACACAGAGGGTGTCAGTTATTTATATGTAGGTATATAGAATAAGTTGTATAGATAGCACTGAATTATACTGAGACACATACATAGAGCGGGATGTTGTACCCCACATATTCTTCTCCGATTATTATGCAAAAGCTCATCCATCTGATTTTCTTAATCAACGCCAATCAGCAATAAATACATTTTTAATAACTGTAGGGCCTTAATTTTTCCTCAAACCGCAGAGGCTCAAAGAGTAAGTGCTTGGTGTCTAATGCGCGAGGTTGCCGGTTCGATCCCCAGCAGACTCATGTCATCTTAAAAAAAGAAATATAATTTTTTGCCAAATTGTTGCTTTGCGCAGCGCTATCTTTGCCGATTAAAGCGCCAGTTAGTGATCGCGTATCGTATATAATCGTAATTAATCGTAACGGCAAAATTTGGGCCGTTTAGTGAAAATCATAAAAAATCGTATCGCAGCTTTCGCTCTTTTGCAGATTTCTGTTTTGATTATTGCTGCCGTATAGTTTCGTGCACAAAGTAAACACGCTGTTCATTTTGCTTTTGAGATTAAATTTTACATTCTTTATAAAATCTATGACACAGAATTATCTTAATTTTTAAATATATTTATTGTGGTCTACTTTTATAAACTAATTTTGTCAATGATAATCCACTTTTTTTGTTAAACTAAAAAAGCTGCCACTACTTTTCTGCAAAGAAGCACTCTCATTCTCTCATCATCTCTCAGAGCATCAGAGCAGACGTAAATCTGAGAGACAAATTTCGGTTATAATTTCTGCGTTACGATCCGAATAAATACGTCATGAGCGAACGCATGTATGAGCTCGGGTAAAGTAGGTTTTGTTTACGATACGATTAAATACGATACGCGATCACTAACTGGCGCTTAACTGACAACTCTACGAGAATATTCTTTGCCATGAAAAGCTTCTCAACCCGGATTCGGATTCGGTTAGATGGGGGTCCCGTTATATATAACAAGCACTCTTTCTATTTTTAATACAAGTAAGCGGAGCCTACATATTTATACCATAAGCGAGTCTGAAGGGCTTTATCAAGGCAAACAATACTCCCGGAGAGTTGCCAATTCATAGCAAGAGATGACGCCACATAGGGAATAAATTTGCTACAAATTCTCTTTTTTAAGGCTCAGTTAGTGATGACGTATCGTATTTATTCGTGTCGCAGACAAAACCTGTTTTACCCGAGCTCTATACATGCGTTCGCTCTTGACGTATTTATTCGGATCGTAACGCAGAAATTCTCATAGAAATAGGTCTCTCTCAGACATTTACGATACAAACAAATACGATACGTCATCACTAACTGAGCCTTTAGATTTTATTTGATCTTCCAGGGAACCGGAACCTGCGACCGCTTGCATCAGAAACCAGGAGCGGATTCACTAATCCTTTGCGGCGCAATTTCTATTACCTTATCCAATATAGGCTTATAAAGACTATGTGTTACTGGGGCTCATTAAACATCATTACTCACTAACCGTGACACCAGTGTTGGCAAATTTTCGATGTAGGTGTAATCGCCATGTGTCGAGTAGGTGATGGACTCCGCACAGCTCATGTTTGTGCTCACGGAGCCTCGCATGAAGTTGCGCACCATCCAGTATTCGCCATATTGCCGTGTTTCCCGCGTCAAAGGTCGATCCCTACAGTTCAGCAAAGCCTTCAGCCGTTGCATGCGTGTTGGTGGCTCCATAATAGTGGTCGTCAGTAACTCCTCAGCGTTCGTCTGAGCATAGAGCGTTTCGTTTTCTTGCAGGAAATTTGCCAACTCATCTAAATTAACCAGTTTTCAAGTCCGTTCAAGAGTTAGAAATTTTGCATACTACCAGGCATTTTACGACTAGTGCGCACATGAAACACACTTCGCAGGAATAGATAGAGACTGTAGACGGCTAAGCACAGCAGCAGGACTAAATGACTGGTGCGCGTTTTGGGTACTGACTTTTCAAGGCGCATTTTATATTTTTTCACTGTACCTCTTATAATTTGTATTGAACTTTTAAAATTGTTTAAATATATCTTCTATTTTTTTCATAAATTAGGGAAAAAAATGCTTCTATTACTGAAAAAAATATTTCCGCCAGCAGGCAATTCACTGTGTTACTCGAAAGATGTTGAACTGAAATAATATCGCCATGCAATTGTGAATATAGTAGATCTCTTTTAGTATATGTACGTAATACCCGCCGCACGTTCATATACTTGCTGACGTAATAGAACGGTGAAAAGGGCGACCCATTCGTCATGTTCTCAATACCGCAACTCTCAGGAAAGGCTACTCCACGGGTGAGTGGGCCATAATAAGCTCAATTTGTAGCGCATTCTACTAGACCAAAACCGTGTACTCTTCATGGTATAATTTCTATACCATGAAAATTTTTCTAACTAGTAATAGTAAAAACAAGGTTTGTGCCAGAGCTGTTTTTGCAAATACTTATAAAACATGCGAACAAAAGCTTAATACTAACATTATATAGGTACTCGTTATAAAAAAAATTAAGAAATTTGTTGACGGAACAATCAAAAAGATATTTTAAACATGGCAAAAATTTGCACCCAACACTGACGTAGACCAAAACCCAAGACCAAATTATGTAATCAATAATATTATATAAAAACAAGTAAGGAAGTATCAGTCGGGTTTCACCGACAGAGTAATACCCTACACCATGTTCCCAAGTAGGGTGATAATTCACTGAAATTGTGGGTGCATTTGATTTACAACCCACATAGTGGGCGGACCACGCCCATTTTTGGCAGACTACAAGATATACCTAATAGGACTATACATGCCAAATATTGATGCTCTGGCAGGTGTACAACAAATGTTATCGGTATATTTATTTTACTGCCCCCATGGTGGGCGGACCATGCCCATTTTTGGAGAATTAAAAGATATTCCTACCAGGAACGAAGTAACCAAATCTACACGCTCTGGTGTATATATTATGGAAGTTAAGAGGGTTTTTCGTTTATCGCCTATATAGTGGGCGCACCACGCCCATTTTCTTCTATGGCATCTAAGACCTATATATCAACTTGGGAACCGAATTTCATTCATTTATATTCGTAACTAGTCAATTGGGAGCCATTTTACCGGAAAAAGTTTGCCGCCTATATAGTGGGCGGACCACGCCCATTTTTTCGTATGACATAGATAACCGCCCCCTTAACTTGAATACCAAGTATTATTGTTTTCAATGATTAATTAGACAAATTACAGTAATTTGATCGCAAAAAACCCGAGGTAGAGGGACTTATAGGTCCATTGGGGGCGTATCCTTCGACCGATTTGAATAATTTTAACACTTTACCTAACCCAAGGTTCACTGTGACTGTGTACCAAATTTGGTCCAAATCGGACAACTCCTTCTTTCTTTTTTTTGCGTACACGCAGACAGACAGACAGACGGACGGACAGACGGACAGACGGACAGACGGACAACCGGAAATGAAAAGAGAAAGTGTTTCTGATCATTTCTATATACTTATGTCTATACCTAGGAAGGCTCCTTTAATGCGTTACAATTTTGGCACAAAGTTATTATACCCTATTACCATAGGTGTAGGGTATAAAAAGTTTTTAAAAATAAGCTTTTATTCATTTAATGTACTAAAAAGTAGAAAATAATTTGTTTCCAAGTCACCTGTATCTTACTATCAATAAAAGCTTGAAAAGCTAACGCTATAATATGTAGTCAAATAGTTAAATGTACTATATACTACATATAAGATAAAGTGAAGCAAAAGTTCCGGTAAAGCATATTATATATGTACAAGGCAGAGCAAAACACTGGTATGTACATAGTATATGTACTATAATTGGAAATGAGAAAAAAAAATTTTGATATTACATGTTTTACATTTTTATGTCTTAAAACTCAGGTAGGCGCTACAGCCCGAGTAACCGAGGCGTGTTTCGGCCTAACTTTCACGCATTAACTTCTGTGCTCGTTCTATTTTTAGACAAGTTAACGAGACCTACTAATTATTTTATAGCCGTATTCGAAGAGGATTGAGAAGTCCATATACATAGCAAAGAATACTACCAGAGAGTTGCCAATTCTTCGCGAGAGATAGCGGCGCGCAATGAAATAATTTGAAAAACTTATTCTTGCCTTTTTTTATTTAGATGTTATGTGCCTGTTGGGTTTCAAACCAGCGAGCTCTCTCACTTATCCAATGAGCCAATGATATGATATTCATGGCGAAACACAGGAAAGAAGCAAATTCTCAAATTTTGATATGAGTCTTTACCTTTTATTCATCTTTCATCATTACTACCACACCAATCACAATCTAATTGGCTAGTACAGTGAGGATAGTAAAATTCTCTATCTTCGGTTAGATAATACTATTCCGAACCTTCTGATTCAGGTTTGAGCTTTCAGACCCCACTTAATTAAAAGATAAGTGAGTAGCTTTATTTAGCAAAACAATATTTTTCTATTACGTACTTATAAAAACTATATTTATCATTATAGTAATAGTTCAGCATTACATATTTTAACAACTTCGCTTGGTCCTGTATAGCATTAAAATTAAATACTACCCAAAATATTCTTTATAAGTAATATCATATTCCAGGGAACATATTTACAATGATTTACGTATATACATTCAGATTTTTATTATATATTGCATAATTTCTAAAATGAATTTAAATTGTTGTTTAGTAACCTATATTTAAAACTAGTAATACGAAGTATAGTTTACCAAAGTCTTTTTGTTATTCTGCATAATTAAAGATGCATTTAAATACTCATCACTAGACGCGACATCTTTCATTAGTGCCGTATAATACTTTATATTCCGGTTTGATTTTTTTACTAATTAAACGATTCATTGGTCCCACAAACTTCAGACGGGGTGAGTTTTTCTCAAAGACCTTAATGCCGGGTGTATGCACCAGAAAAGCAGGATATAGCACATGATATTCATAGCCGACCAGACACATGGCGTAACCCTGTAGAATATCAAAGAAAATCAATGTGAATATATGGAAATATGTATATTTAAACATTTTCAATTATGATTCGTACTATAGGCTGTACGACCGGTAACCGTCTCAAATTGGTATTTTGCAAAAATGTGTTTGTTTTGATGAGGATCGGTAGAAAATTGTCAAAGAAAAATTTCAATTCTTCTCATGGGCGTACGCAGGATTTCATAAGGGAGACAATAACTTTGTTAATGTCAGAATTTAAATTTATGACTAAACAGAATATAAAAAGGTATGACGACGGCCATTTCGAAAATGTTTTCATTCCTTAATTCGAAATGTCGTCGTCGTCGGCTTCGGCTTCGTCGTTTTCATGGTCTCTGTTCTCCTTTTGTACTTTCCAAACACAGCCAGATGTACTAAACTATACTCGGTATATCGTAACGTACTAGTCGGTTATATGTCAATTTGCCACAATGTTTTTTAAGCTCAGCTAATAATTTTGGATTTCGAAAGCCCTGTCAAACTGACATAGATGACTATTTGAGGTTGAACGTAAAAATTTTGCTGTTTCGAACCGATATGAGAGGGAAAGAATTGTCGTTGATCGAAATACAAGATTCCGTTCCTAACTATTATCAGTATTGTACTTATTATCTGTCATTGCCATGTGAGACCATGCTCTATTATATATATTTCGGACTCTTAATTCACATTGACTCACCTGAATACGTTTATTCGATTGCCCTTCCCACGTGACGCGTTCATCGAATAACGGCTCCTTATTGTCGCTTATATAGAATGGCTCCCAGACGGTGTGTCGTCCCTCGCGCTTACCAACTGAAAATACGTTTAGCTCCGACGATTCTGTAGCATTTAACCATTCCGTTTGATTAGGCACCAAATGGCAATTTTTACAAACCCGTGAATGGAATGGTAATGCCGTTTTGTTTTTCAACATTTTCAGCAATTCTT
Source organism: Neria commutata (assembly GCA_963457695.1). Classification (NCBI taxonomy): domain Eukaryota; kingdom Metazoa; phylum Arthropoda; class Insecta; order Diptera; family Micropezidae; genus Neria; species Neria commutata. The sequence continues at coordinate 45,324,060 of OY735246.1, forward strand.
TTTTGCTCTCCGGTATTGAGGCATTCTCGTGTATCTCGAATACGGGCATAGGAAACACACTGCAATCAAATAACCCAATCCGTTTATAATCCTAAAATCTGCCCTCAAATAATGTACCCACCGTGGTGCTTTACCACCAAATATCACACTCTGATTTCGTGACACCATATCCAGAAATTGATCCGCCAAGCCCCTACTCGGGAACAGCTCTATATCCGACGCGAATATGAAGTATGTATTGGATGATTTGCGCGCAATATTTCGACCCACATTGATGGGATATGTTAGATTCATAGCAGTTTTGTACATGGCACTACGATTGACATGCTCATAAGGCGGCACCTCCACATCACAATTGTAGTCCCAATCTAGTATCTCATCCTCTGTCAGCGGCACATAGTCTGGCATATGCTTCGCCGGAAAGAACATATGGAATGTGACGTACTGCCGTATCAATTCACTTTCCGGCAGGCAATTCCGCACATATTGTATGCAATCAACGGTGGCGTTCACATCATAGCCAGGTGCATAAATGGCGAAACTAACCGGTGCCAACCAACTGTAAGAGAGTACCAAGTAACAAGAAAAAAAGTGCCTTTAATTCTAATGCTTAGCTGTAGATACATATGTATGTATGTGCATATATTTGGAAAATAATGGACTGATGTTGTGAAACCGAAGTTTTTTAACTTGATTAGATTACACCAACGCGCTCTTAACCCTTATCGATTTGACTATAAGCACTTTCTAGTGTTCGAAAACGCCAGATATCGTTGATAACTGTTATCAGATGAGTTCGAACTGTGTGCTTTAAAATATTTACTTCAACCGACCTAATAACGGCAACGTTTTTTCTTTTGATAGGACTAAATTCTATTTAAAGACTAATAAAATAAAAATGGTAGAGAAATTTGTTTCCTTTGTTTGGATTATATTATATTTATAGCAAAGTTTAAGTGTGTATTTAATCAAATAAAAGTGCTATGCAAACTGATTTTCAAGTAAATAATAAAAGTTTCGATTTGAAAAAATTATCACCCTACAGGAAATGGTTTTGTATTCTCGTACTAAGGTTGTATATTACACTGACCGACACTGAAGGTACTGTAGCTGAGAAAGTCTGAAATGGATTCGGATGGTCCCCACAAATGCCTCTTTTTTTAAAAAAGGCTAATATGTAGGTACACACTTAGTTCAAATTTTTTTTCAAAAATTTTACTTTTCCTTACTTAACCAATGAAACTATCCAGCTTATGTGATATTAGTAAATCTCACTGGCTAGTTTAAAAACTCACCGTGACACCACTGTTGGCAAGCTATCGAAGAAGGTGTAATCGCCATTGGTCGTGTAGGTGATGGACTCCGCACAGCCCATGTTCGTGCTCACGGAGCCTCGCATGAAGTTGCGCAGCAGCCAGTATTCGCCATATTGTCGTGTTTCCCGCGTCAAAGGTCGATCCTTACAATTAAGCAATACCTTGAGCAGTTGCGTACGTGTTGGTGGCTCCGTAATAGTGGGCGCTTGTAGCTCCTCGGCGTCTGGTTCCACATCGCGCATTTGGTTGTCTCGCAGAAAATCCGCCAACGCATCTAAATTGACCAGTTATTAAATCACCGTCGGTATTCAGAAATTGGTGTAGTACCTGGCATTATATTACGTACGTGAGGCACATTATGCAGTAATAGATAGAGACCGCCAAGGATCAAGGACAGCAGCAGTAACAAGCGACAGGTGCGCTTTACGTGTGGTGGCGTTTTGAGGCGCATTTTATGTATTTTTCACTTTATTTTAATAGAATTTAATTATGATTTCGTGTGCTCAGTCTTTAAACTGTCAATTATTAAATATATAATATGTTATTTAATTGCCTCAGTTGTTATTTCACTTATCCTGTAAACAAGGACTTCTTCGATTACTAACAAACGATATCAAAAATTAGTTAAGCAAGTTTTTTGATAAATAAAATTTTTTTTCTCAATCTTGAAAAACATTTTAACATTTTAGGAATCTACGTCCGAATTCGCTTAAAGAATTTGGAACAACTGATGAAGTTTCTGCACTTTTTACAAAGCCACTTCCAGTTTTCCCGGAAGCCGTTTAACTGGAAACCATATCCTCGAATTCGGCACCCATAGATATGTATCCCAACTACTCAACCGGTCCAAACGTAATTTTTTGAAGGAATATACAATTCTTTCGTAATTTATCAGCCCTTCTTTCGATATCTGTACCAGATGATTGTACGTAAGTATTTTAAAACGTACATACATATGTATTGTCAAACGTAAACGTCGGATTATAATTTTTGAACTAATCCATGGCACCAAAATTCAAGTTCCCTTGTACACGGTCAACTTCTAGAAACTAGGAGTAGGTTAACAGGATCACTTTCCTTTAATAAAAATTTACTTTCAAGTATAATGCATGCTTTTTAATATAGAAGAGATCCGAACTGATTCAGCTTATTCCCTTGGTTGACAAACGTTTGAAAATTAACAAAACAAAAGGTTCCCTAAAGCTCGTATTCCCTATTAACCGATGCAAATCCGCCTACAACTTTCATTGTACTCAAATAAAAACGGCATGTATGTATTTTCGAATTTCGGGTCATAGAATATATGACGCGCACAGAGCAAAAACGCTTCGAGTGTCAATTTTCGCCTCATTGCGCACATGCGCTGTGCAGGTATAAAAGTCGTTTTTGCTCTGGGCGCGTCATATGTATGTATGCTTTCGAGAGTGACCTTTCGTTTGCCGTTATACGTCTTTCGTTAGGTCCTTCAGTTGCCGAGCTACTCAGAATGCTTTTGATGTAATTCCGGATTTACACTTGCATAAATTTCTTACCGAAACGTTGAGTTCATAGGCAAGAGAGAAAAAAACGATAGGAGACGAGTTCAGACTTTCCCCGTTCTGGACATTTTTTTGCCTTTTCCGCTCTCACGAAACATTTAAAGATACAGAATTTGTCAAAGAAACTTTCCGTGTGTAAATGCCTAGGAAAATAACAATAGAGAAGATAGAAAAAACTTCACAAAAATATTTCCGTGTCTAAATAAGGAATAAGTTAAAATTATATAACCGTTTAGTGAACACGTTTAACGTTTATCAACGTTTAACAACGTTTATCTTAATGAAGGGCGCTTTTGAGATTTTAATTTAAGTTTAGCTGCAGTTTAAGATAGCTTTTGGATTTCCGTAACATTTTGTCATATGTGTTAAATGGCATCAACACTAAACTTATTAAAAATGTCACATAATACAAAATCTCAATGAGGAAAAATCTTTATAACTTTCTCAAATTCAAAGTTCATGAAATCCGATCGCTTCAAACTGCATAAAAGTCAATTTCAAGCGTGTTACTCAAAAATCGCTAAAAGCCCCTTGGGCCTATATTTTATTCCAGCGACGCAGTTCTTACACCGCAGTTCCCGACATTCGCTTGCCAAACACACTGGCACATAGTTTTAGCACGCTTCAAAAAGCGGGCCACATGGCCTTAATATCGGACCTAGTAGATCCAATTTCAATTTCGTATGCTCCATGAAATTCGTGCATTCATTCATAACATATATTTTTCGCTTTTTGTCATATCGCTTTTTGTTATCTCATGTGAAACAAATACTTTTCTCACTAAAAGCCACAATAATCAGTATGGAAACAATGTCTCCTAATGATTGAATTGTGCTAGCATTTCATTCTTGCAATGGCCTTGACATGAAATTTCCTTTTACTCTGCTATACTGAGCTGAGCATTAAGCACACAATCATCGAACGAATTGGTTAAATTGATTGCGCGGCATGGATGCGTCATTGCATTAGAATAAGTAATATATATAATCGTTTATATAATTATATATGTCTGATTTCAGCTTATACTTTTAGCGGAATATCAATAAGCAGAATCTACTTCATTTTACCATTACTTACATTTATTTACACTAACAGACCGAAAAGTAACAACTATTTGGCAAGTGCGTCTATCTCTACTTGTGGATCTCTCTATTTGTCTTCATTAGTTGGGGCTGTCTGATGTGTGTATTTTCAACTAACGAGTTTGCCGGTGGATCTGCACTCCACCAAAAGTTTTCATAATCCAATCAAGAAGTGTTGGCTAAGGTTCAGTGTCACTGTGTACCAAATTTGGCTCAATTCGGACAACTGCTTCGTTCTCTCCTGCGTATACAGACAGACAACCGAATCAAGACCGAAAGTGATTCTGATCATTATTTTGTAGTTATGTCTATACCTCGAGCGGCTCCTCTAATACAAAAGGTTAAAGATAGCATTAAGCGAAATATTAAACGTTAGCACTGAAATCATATTAATTATGAACCATTTAGAACAATTTTGTCTCTTCTTAAAAGAACTTACAAAAATTCCAGCATGGGTCGAGGAAAATGTGTAGATTTAAATTGTTTTAATATGTATGTATGTACACTTGTATATTAAAGTTTCCTACTTATGACCTTTTTGCGTTCTTCATTTTTTTATTTGCCACTGATCCTTTTTGTATTTATTTTCAACAAAATGTACTCAAATCTTTAATTAGTTGCTAATCAATGAAATTACAACTGTATAGTGATATTATAAAAATATTTAACAACATATATTTGAGTTGGTTCATTGCTATTAAAATATGCAGTGCAATAAAATTGCAGATATCGGAAATTAAAATTATTAACAATCAAAATCATAATATTTAAATAAACTTATTCATTAAGAAATTACAAAAAAAAAACAAAAATGTCATAGATAAGCGTTTTAGTTTTGTGCTCCTTTTAAGCATACATTTCGATTGAATTGCTTTCCTTTGCGTTATCTAAAGTTAGTAACATTATCTTTTTTTATATGATAACAGCAAGAAAATTTACGAAATAACGTAAAATAATAAACTTTTTCGAATGTTAGAATTTAATGCTGAAGAATTTTCTAAATAGAGTCACGGAAAAGGAGCGAAAATATACTGTGGAAAAAATATCACTAAATTTAATTCCGACAGGCGCAGCAAAATCAATTGGTTCAAGAGTGAAAGAATAAAAACAAATATTTGTAAAAAAATTGGTTGCTTTCCTCATCCTAATTGAAATCATGCGTAAGTCCGTGGTGTCAACGTCTTTAATTCAAAAAAAAACCCCTGTTGGGTCCTTAGCGATACCAGTTAGGGTTTCGTTTTAGGAGTTTTGAAAGTAGTGATCTGTCAGAATTTGGATGCGTTTCACAAATTTCCAAATAGGCTTGATACCTAGTTCCGAGATCTGTTCGAGCCCTGAAAAGAACGGCGCTCCTAGACACGTCAGGCGAGTTCTAGCGATGGCGGGACAGGAACACAGTATGTGAAAAAAAAGAACCAATAATACAAATATAAATTCTTTCATGTGCGCATCCGAAATCGGAATTGAAAATATTTCTTCAACAGACTATAGAATAATGATTCTTCCGATTTATGTATTTTTCACATAACCCTTCCAGAAGAAGAATGCAATATTAAGATTCGGAATAAAATTCAGATGCCGACGGATTCTAAAATATTCTTTAGTGAAAATTAGATTTTAATGGCAAAATATTGGGACGATTGTACAAATAATGGAAAATATCTCACATGTCTCTTCTTGCTTTGACTCACTACAAATTATGAAGTCAAAAGTGCTTGAAAAGCATGTAAAGCTTTATAGAATTTCTTCCTCAACGATGTAGCCTGTTCTTGTAACAAAATCGTTGTTGCATAGTGAAATTAATTTACTAAAGAATTTGTTTCTGAACAATAGTTTTGAAGTTGAAGTTAAATAATGCAAATGAAATTCGATATACTAGTTCATAAAAGGCACATGGTGTAGACTACATGTTACGGATTAGTCTGAAATCAGAGGTTGGAGTTCAGAAAGTTTACGGTTTTCGGTGCAGGTTTTTGGGTTGCTCACATGCAACGACGGAAATTGCGAGCGATCAATCTTTTAAATGTAAGCACAAACACTTGAAACTGTTGGAAAAATAAAGCGTACAAATTTTTCAAAAACTCTTCAATTAATTTTTGCCTTTTCGTAGGAAATTTATTTATTTTTACTTATTTTGCTGGCACTTGTATTTCAGTATTCTTTTAGTAACAATTGCGAAGGATGTTTACCACGCCACAAAATCTTTTTTAATTGCCTTGGTTAACTTTTTAAACCACTTTCGCACTTTATAAAAAAAATTCAGCAAATATTTCAAATATTTTCTTTGCGAAAACGCGATTTGTTGGTGAAAAATTCCAACAACAAGTACAAATATAGTAATACGTCATTTCCGCTTATCGTAGGCTACCTGTCCCGCTGCGACTCAACTCGACTCGACCGTTAGTCTTACTGTACTGTGTGTGCTGTTAGCCGTAACGGCACCTTAACCACTGCTTTATGGGGTCTTCACATTCGAGTGCTGCCACTTGAAATGGCATTTCGCGCCGCATTTCGGGCAGGCATTTGCGAGTATTCTGTGGCGCTGCGTCCAGATGTGTGTGCCAAACGCTCTATAGCCTAATTATTTTACAGCGAGATATGAACACGACCGTTGATTAAATATGATCAGAACATTGCCATGCCCAATTTAATTTTTTATTGAAAAAAGGTATTAAATTTCAGCAAATAAAATTTGCGCGCAATTCCAATTAGTTAGTTCGTCATCGGATGGCTTCTGTGTGGCTCACGGTTCCTCTAAGATCTCAGGATCGTTGCCAGCTGTTGTTATTTAATCAAACAAGAAACAGCAAATTATAATAAAAAGTTGTCTGTATCATGAAATTTATTGTAAATTTATTGCCTGTGAAGACAATTTTTCACTTTTAAGAATATATAAAAATTTTCCTCGTACTTACTTTTGTAATTAGTACCTACTTATAGTGCTTGTTCCTCATTTTCGAAATTAAGTGTCATGGCATGGAATGCTCGGGTACACAGAGCTTCCATATATTGTAGTATCATGAGATGAACATCCGCAAAGTTCGATAAATTTTTCTTGCTTGTTTTCTTTAGTTGGATTGTATAGTCTCCAGGTTGAAAATACGTTTTTCACTCTAACTGGATTTATATCGTTTAAAATTACAGGACACTTATTTGTTGAGAGGAAACATAGAGTGGAGACATGCACCCCATGTCATAACTATATAACCAGTAAAATTTTTCAATTTTCTCTTATAAAGAATTAATTGAACAAACAAAAATTTATTTAGAAGTAAAGATTACATTTTACAGACTTCATAATGTATACTTTTAATTTGAAGAATTTGTCAAAGTAGTATTTTTTATCAAAACTTTAAATAGTAGTGTTTCACAACTATATAACCAATCCCAAGATACATCTGATCATTATGGAATAACTAACAAATAACCCAATTTAGTAATGAATTGGACCTCTTTCTTCTGTAATTAGTTAAAAAAGTGTACGATTTCATGTTTTCCACCAGCTTGTTACGCATATACGCGCTTCCATTGTACCAAGCTATGGTTTGGTATCGGGGGTTTTCGCTATAAACCTCACCGACAAGCATTCCCCAGATGTTTTCGACCGGGGTTTTGATCATGCGAGCACGGAGGCCACAATTTTTTTTTGTCCAATTAATTGCAATTGCAGAAATCCCTTGCAACTTAAGAGTTCCCTATTTTTGGTGTTTATGCGCGTACCACCGCGATAATTGAGATATGGCACGAGTGCGGCAGTTAGAAGATCCGAAAGAGAAGACAAGGAAAGTGTTGCCGCTATTAGTTTCTAAACCGATCTTATCTTTTATTGGTAAAAACGGAGGTTTATATACCGTATTGTGAAACTGTTATACAATGTTGTTATACGCTACTTAACATACTTTCGTTCTACTTACTCTAATGTACCTACATTACATAAATTTCCCTACTCATTCCCTCTTGCAGTCTACAGGCAAGAATCACCGAAATATTGGGCCAGCGAATAGCCGATAGGCAGCTTATCGATGCATTAAGTGGCTTTGTTATTGTCCGCTCAATGCATTGTAAGTGCAATGTACTGCACGTTGCGCAGTGTTTCGAGTAGAACAAGCTAGGTGGACAAAAGTCATTCTCTCAAATTTCAAAAACAACAACACAATTTTTTAAACAAATGACTAGATAGAGGAAAATAATAAATTTTAGTTGAAACATAACGGTAAGTTTTGAGTAATGAGGTATCAAAGAGAAAAACAAGTGTTATTTACATTTCGCCGCTTGATTCAATACTTGTCGTATGTCGACTTTTTCACTTTTTGCAGTTTTAAGTTTAAAGTACTCCCATTTTTTCTTGGCACGGTAGATTTGTCTGAAAATCGAGTATTTGGTAGAGTGAAACCTTGTTATTAATACTGTTTATTCCAAAAGATCGACTTTTCGATATTTAGGAAGATATAGCCAAACGCCATCCTTAACTCAAAATGTGAAAAAATCGAGATACGACAAGTATTGAATCAAGCGGCGATTTGGAATTTGAGTTGAGCACGTGTAAGTTAAATTCGTGTACAATCGTGAAACGCATATATTATTTCTGTGGTCAAAAGCAATAACGACTTAAGTCGACTTAAGACGAAATTGAGTTGACGTTACCACTGTATTCCTGACGTTGATGCGCATATTTTGTTCAAACCCCGGTATCTGTACACATCTCAGAAAAAAAGTTATTTAAAAAAACACATGCGCTTATGTTGATGAGCACACTTGTTTTCGAATTTTCGAATTGCATTTTCTCGAAACAGTTGTTTTCGACTTAAGTCGTTATTGCATATGACCACAGATTTAAAAATTGCAAATGGATTTCACAGTTTAAGGTCAGAGCTTTTTTTATTTTAGCAAAAATTCCAAATAAATACGTGCCGTTGTTTGAAAAATGTGATACTTTTGGTGTAAAAAATAACGTTTTTTTTCTTGGTTGGATCGAAACTTTCGTGTGCCTCATGTATCTCGGCTGAATTTTTGTTCTGCGTCAGATGTGAATGTGTTCTTGGTATCCTAGAAATATTAGGCTGTTCAAATGTTTTTAACTATTTTTTTTTTTATTTTTGATAATTTACAAATTTACGATTTTATTTATATTTCAATCTTATCTATTTATTTACAGTGTAAAATAATTTTGTCCAGCTAGCTTGTTCTACTCGAAACACTGTGCGCTGGCCTTGAGTGCATAGTTGCAGCGCTTGCATTTTTCGGTTACCAGATTCTTGCATGCAGGCCGTGCTCTTGACATTGAGAGAAAAAAAAATTATAAATGTGCAAATGAGGCTTAAGGCCCGTGCATAGAAATGATGAGTGGTGCAGATACACTACACAAGAGAAAATTGAAAAATTTTACTGGTTATGTAGTTATGACATGGGGTGTATGTACATATGTCTCGTGCGACGTCATTTCAGCAAATAGAATTGACACCTACTGAAATTACCGAGCCAAAGAGCTTTGCCAATCCATGGTTTTCGGAACTAAAACGTACAGCAAAAACAAAAAATATCAGAATCGAACAAATGAATTTATTTGTCTTTACATACAAAGCATTTTTGCAAGCCAAAATCATTACATTTTAAACGCTAAAATTCGGGAATTTTCGAAACTAAATTTATCTCTAAAACATGTAATTTTCTTTTTATTTTCTGAAACATAATATTCGTTAAATTTATATATGTAGATTCCAATATGCGAAAATGTTCCGCTGTTAATGTTACTGTTATTGACATCCCTAACATTCATTGATGAAAATCATTTTTGCTAAATCATTTGATTATGTTACCATAATTATACTATCTTATCTAACCTCTAGAATCTACTCGAACCGTTCCAAACGATATTAATATTAACGATAGTCTATCCCGACCTAACCTAACTAATCTCAATACAATCTAATCTTCAAGTGGGTTTTTTGTAGTTTTATTAAAGTTTTCGACACACGCAATATGCACGACCTGATGAAAACCATTAGCCCAATTCACAATCTTGTGCAAATGGTCTTGGATTTTTGCAATTGACAGTTTTGTAGCAAAACTACAGTAGTTTTGACAGTAGTTTGCTACAAAACTGTCAATTGCAAAAATCCCAGACCATTTGCACAAGATTGTGAATTGAGCTATTTTTTATTGATCGGATAAAAAAATGATTGCAAGTCAAACAAATTTGTACAACTATGTTCAGGAAAATTACTTAATATATTTCCATAACAAAAAACATGAAACTGTTACCTCAAATGTCAGGTCTAGTCTCATTCGTCCATACGCACGACATGACCCAGCAACTGGGCTATGTCGACTGACTATATCAATATCGGCGTAGAGCTCGTACAGTTCGTTGTTCATTCGGATGCGGATGCGGATGCGGATGCGGTAGTCGTCGCCAATGCGAATCGGGCCAAAGATCTTGCGGAGCAGATTTCTCTCGAACATCATCATTTTTGATGGTGATGATTGTGCCAAGATAAGTAAAATCCTTAACAGCTTCAAAGTTATAGTTTCCAGTTGCCAAATGGGAGCCACGGCGCCGAGTCTCCCTGCTTGTGGAAAGCATATAGTTCGTATTGCCCTCGTTGACCACTAGACCAGACCCACTTTAGCTGATTCTCTTTCAATAGCCGATAAAGCACCGATAATATCTCGCTTCGACCGATGATAAACATATCATAGGCGTAACCAAGAGCTAGACACTTTTTTAGAAATATATTGATATCAATATTCTAACTTCCCAATAAAGTTAGAAACATTTTTGTGTCCTATACTAAAATTTAAGAATTTACAATTTTGAATATTCACTCATGTCGAAAAATTCTTTGGTACATGCACTTTAACGTATATAAAATGTATACATATGTATGTACATATATGTTTAAACTAGTTGGTTTATACATTTCTCAACCACATACTTCTATCTTTTTTTTAGCTTCGCAACAAATTATCTTCTGTTCTTTACAATTTTGTTACAAATTCAATTTTCAGTAAATGCGCTAAAATATGCGACTGTCATCGCTTTTATCCCAATACGCCGTGTGCTTTGCCTTTTATGATAGCGACATTTTTCAATGCATTTTTCACTACATTATTTATGATTTTTATGAGTTTACTGTCACAATATGCTAAAAAAAAAAAAGGAATAATCATGCGGGTATTTATTTTGGAGCACTGTTTGTGTTTTTGAAATGCGCGAAGCAACTAACTAAAAACCGAAGTGTGAGCGAAATCATTGAGCGGAATTTGACAGACAGGCCTGGGGACATACCGAAAGACAAGAGAAAACCCGGTAGACATACCGAAAAATAAATAAAGACAGACAAAACCTAGCTTAACAACAAAATAACGATCAAAAAATGATTCTTATAAACTAATTTTGAAACTTTAAGAAATGTTTTAAATAATTGAAAAATATCAAATTCTTTATTTTGCTTATCAAACCCCACCATAATCAAAGACTGTGGCCTTTCTCAAACTCGGCGAAGCTTAGACGGTACATTGCTTCATCGTTCCATACAGGTGCCTATATTCGGGTATGATTTTTTCCTTTATCAAATCATTGGTGAGCTTTTCGAATTTTTTCTCCTTCGAATTCCCCTTCGTATGCTCATACTTAATGCCTAGACGGTGCACAAGGAAGCCGGGATGTAGCACATGATACTCATAGCCGAGTAGACACATGGCATAGCCCTATGATATGATATAGTAGTTCGATTATAATCATGAAATAGAAAGCGCACATTAAGCAACAACTGCTCACCTGTACTCGCTTGTCCGACTTGCCTTCCCACATGAAGCGCGTGTCATACAGTGGATCCTTGTTGTCGCTGATGAAGAACGGCTCCCAACGTTTCAATTTCCATTCACGTCTAGCAACGGTAAACACGTGTAGCTGCAGTGACGTAGCATTCAGCCACTCACTATACTTGGGCACCTTATGACACTGTTCGCAGGTATTCCGCTGAAAAGGTATTGTCGAATGCGTGGCCAACATTTGCAGCAGTTCTTGCTTGGTAGTCGGTACAGTCACATTCTCATGTACCTCAAAAACTGGCAAAGGAAATACCCTGAAAGTCGAATCATAAAGTGCATCAACGAATCGAAGAGCATATATGTATGTACATATATGAAAGCGCCACTGACCTTGGCCTATTACCGCCACGTATCACGCTCTCATTCTGCGCCACCATATCGAGAAACTGTTCTGCCAGGCCCACGCTCGGAGTCAAGTCCATGTCAGCTTGAAGCACGAAATGTGTATTGGCCGCCATGCGCGCCATATTGCGACCCGTATTGATGGGGAATTCCAGCTTCGCTTTCGCCGTATACATCGCACTGCGATTGACATTCTCATAAGGTGGCAAGAGTACGGTGCAATTATAGGGCCACTTCAGAGCCCTCTCCTCTGTGTAGGGCACATGGCCTGGCATATGATTCACCGGAAAGTATATGTGAAAGGTGACGAACTGTCGTATCAAATCGCTCTCCGGCAGACAATTCCGCAGAAACTGTATAGAGTTCATGGACATGCTGAAGTCGTCCCCGGGCGCATATAAAGCCAAGCTGATCGGCGCCAGCCAACTAAAGGTGAAATTGGTATATTTTGTTTTATGCTCCCTTTTTTAGAAATCCGGCTTGCCGTTATTATAAGCTTTTTTTATTACTAAGGATTCTAGATACTTTATTTTGATTTTATTCCTTCACTCACCGCGACACCAACGCCGGCAAATTGTTAAGAAATCCATAATCTGTAGACGTGGTATATGTCAACGAATCCGCACAATCCATATACGCACTAAGTGAGCCGCGTATGTAGTTGCGCAGGAGCCAGTAGTCGCTATATTGTATGGTGGCTCCGGCCAACGTTTGTCGGGTGCACTGCAGCATTTCTTTTAGGCGTCGAGCCCGCGCCGTCTCCGGAATTCGATTTGCTTCATAATGTCGCTCCAAATTAATGCTTCGAAAATCATTGGCATATAGAATTATATAGTATATGCACAAAAGAAAACACAATGCAATGGCAGTCAGCTGAAACACGCGACGCACGCGTTTATTTAACAAAAATCTTGCTATCATTTTTGAAATGTTTGCTTAATTCGATGTTGAGCAGTCTACTATCTTTTGCTATCTGTTCGTCTAAGAAGTTAACTAAGCATGTCTCAATTCCAGATGCTTTAAATTTGACTCTTCAAGTACGAAACAGTTCTTAACACCCTACACTATGCTATATTCGATTATAGTTGGCCCAAAAGACTCCAGTTAGAGATATATATATAAAGAGAAACAGTAAAAGCTTGCAAATTAAATATTTAAACTGTTTCATTATTTTCCAGATTTCGGATAAATTTTAATATCATTCCGCTTCGAACAGCTAAAAAACTCTAAATAATATTTCAGTTTCCCAAAAATTAAACGTTATAATTCCCTTAGCATTTGAGTCGGTCGGTGGCGCCGCCATGGCTCAGTGGATAGCTACTCAGTCGCAGATCGGTAAAGTCGCTGGTTTTATACCAGCCGGCTCATAATATCTAATGAAAATTAAATTTCGTTTCTTTGCACACAGCGCTGACACTCGCGTGCTAGGTGGCAACTCTCCAAGGATATACTTTGCCTTATAAATAAAAGATTCTCAATTCCCGTTCGGACACGGCTATAGAATAAATAGCTAAGTCCCATTATCTTGTGCTAAATTGTACAAGCACACACAAGTGAATGCTATAAAGCAAGGCCTAATCCTCGCTCGCGGGCTGTTGCGGCAATTGAAAACAAAAAAATGTGAGTCGGCAATGCTTGAGTTTTTCGGCATAAGTCATTTATAGAACTGTTTTATAAGTAGTTTCAGGTTAGGGCTAGGGGCTTGGCAAGTTCGCCCCATTCCGTCAACATTCCAAGCAAGTAAGTACGAGGCTAAGAAGCACTACAGAAATAGTTCCGTATCGAATTCTTTAAGTTCTTTTGACAAAAATTGCATTTCCACTTTTGATTTCGATTGTATTTCAAATGCACAAACATTGCTCATTTATGATTCTGGTTCTTTGAAAAGTAGTTTCGTTCAAATATTTTACAAAAAAATTTAATTTTGTATTCGAAATCTTTCATAGGCAATAATTTGCTTCATACATCCATTTAACTACACATATTTAAAAATTCCATATCTGCACCACAGTCTCGTTGTTTGGTATAGCGTATTACTCGATAGGTAGAACCTGACTGAAATTATCTCACCTGTTCTTAGTTTGTGCATATGTTTCGATTCTATCAAATATGTTAGGTACATATACAACAGATTTCATATTTCGCTGTGATGTCAAGTGTAAGTAAACTATCTATTATATATGTATGTACATTCTTTTTAAAATACACGGTCAAAAATTTACAACATGAAATTGAGGCTTTCCATAATCACTGAAAAGTAAAAAAAGCTCATCAGAATAAAAGCATAATCCGCTGTTCTACAATGCAATTTCGTTCGGAACCAGATTAGGGGGGTTACTATGGTGTGCTTCCATGTTCATTTCATATATCCGGAATATACTTTTTTACTTCTTAATATTTCCAAACGTTCCGTATGATCCATTTTCCAGCGATCTTTGTAAAGCACAAAGCACAAAGCTACACAGCTCCACTTCTTTTAGCTTACTATTCGTGCGAATGTTCCTATGTGTTTAAGTCTGTACAATGAGTGAGCCGGACACTCTTTTAAAAAGTAGACGAATAGACATTTCGATATTGACAAATTCAAAAATGTGAAATATTTTTATGAGAATCTTTTAATGTAGAATATAAAATTATTTTATTAAGCAAAACGGTTTTAAGATTCCTGATCCGATGCCTCGATTTATCTTAAAATAGAAGGTTTTATCTCTGATGAAATTTCTTGTTGCACAGAGTTATCTGTTTTAGTATATTCTTCAACGTTAAAAGGAAACCGCGTGTGAGTTCATTCCTAAATTTTTTTATTTGATAGGCTTAAAAATTTCAGGGGCATTTCTCTAGCGATTTTGCACTTCCTCTGTGACTACCCTCTTAAATGTCAGCATGTTTATCTAGCGACATTCATTTCGCGGAGTCGTAGTCTGGCAATATGCACATGTAATAAAATTTAATTGCGTTCAAAAATTTATTCCATTTCTGGAAATTTCCTTAATTTCGCTATCGCTTGCAACACCGCTATCAAATATGCCAATCTAAAATTTAAAGCGAAGACAGCACCATTATCAGAAAATGACCAGAATTGGTACGGGTCTGTGAGATAAGATTGCTCTTACAAAATTAAATTGAAATATAGCTGATATTTTTGTCACTACAATAAAACGAAAAAACTGAGTGTAGGCGAACTGAAACTTTATAGATAAGGTCAGTTGCGGTTTGCAGCTGCTTAGTGAATGAATAAAAGTTTGCATTTCATGTTACATTAGTTGTGTATTTTTTTAATTTCATATACGCTGAGTCACATATTGATTAGATTACGATTTATCGGCGCAGATTGATAAGCGCAGATTGATTGTGGCAGACAATGCTCAGTATTAAATCGCGCAGCATTTATCGCAAAAACATTGATAAACATATAATTATATCTATAATTAATGGTCAATTATAGACTTTGCATGAAGTTTGTGACATTTTGTGCGCATAATATACTGCATAATAATATTTATAAATATACATGTACATTCAAGTGGCTAGCTTAAAAACAAGCTTTACTTTCATCAATCAAACTAAGAAATTATAAGCTACCAAAGTTTTTAGAATTAAATAAGTTTAATTAGAATTATGTGCATTTAAAGAACGCCCGTGAGAACGCGTTCCAGCAATTGTGCCAACGACGTGGGAGTCCAATTCTTTAAACTGCTATCGCTGAGCATGCAAACGTTGCGGTCGATGTAGCAGAAGAGCTTGCCCACGCGATACACCTGCTTTCCCAGTTCACGTCGTCCCGGCAGCGGCGCAAATATGATGCCCAGCTCGGCGCACTTCTGTGATACCAACTCCCTGAATTCGAGCTGTGAGGGCGCAGATATGTGCAAATCCATGAGCATGGGTGGCGGTGGCGGCGGCGGTGACGAGCTCACCGGCCTCTGTATGCCGCTCATGCCCTGCGCTGGGGCAGCGGGCACGGCGTCAGTGGCACGATGCATCATCTCGAGTGCACGGCGCAGATGCTCCTTTATGTTCGGCTCACGCAGCAGCTCCTCGGAAAGCATGCTCTTCCAGCCGGTATACCAGCGTGATATTTCCGCATAATCGGGCGATTGGTTGAGCCACAACACAAGCACCTGCATCCACTTTGGAAAGAAGTACTTGTCGAGCAGCTGTGCCATCAGCGTGGTAGGTATGAGCTCGTGCCATTCCCAAACCTGATTCCATAATTCTGTAAAGCAGGCACAACCATTAAAAAAATTCGAATGAATTGCCATACGAAAATACTCACCCAACTCCTGTTGCAGGGGATTAATGATGAACTCGTTGAGCACCAGCTGCAGCTTGGGTATAATATGCTGCAACAGGAACATCTGCAGTTCCACATGGCCGAAGGCACCCTTCCAGGGTGTGAGCATGGCACGCGCGGAGCGATCTTGTGGCATCCAAGCCTGGAGTGCGGTGCCCAACTTTTCGCGTATGGTGGGAAATATGAATTCCTCCATTTTGTGGCCCAATATGTTGTTCCAAGGCAGAATCCATATGTGAATGGGCACGGTGTCAGTGAGTGGATCCCACTCGCGCACGCCGTTGCTCAGACGCGGCAGCACCAGCTGCTCCAGCACCGAATCTAAAATCCAAGTGGGAAAGAGCGGTGCCCAGCTGTCGAGAAGCGCCGCCATAAGCTGGTGTTGCTTGGGCTGCCAAGTGGAGGCACAGGCGCGAAAACTGGGAATTACGCCGGCCCATATCAGCGAGGAATAGGGATCGAAAACGTTACGTGACTCGGTTTGAGGTTCGCTGTTGTTGTCCAGAATGCCACGCCACTTCTTCACCAGCTCCACATGCTGCGTGGGCTGCTGCAGCGGCTGCCAGTCGGCCAAAGCGCTCTTCACCAAAGGCGCTATCACGCCAGCAGCCAAATCGCCCAAAGCGAACTCTTTGTACTCCGCAGCGTAGTCGTGCTGCAGTTGCAAGTATATCTGCTCTGCACGTGCCAGCGTTAAGCGCTCGCCGCTATCGCTCAGCTCTTCCACCAACTCCAGAGCCTTCTCCAAAGTGTATATGTGCTTCTTCTCCAAATCGGAAATTTCCTCCAGGTTCTTCAGTTCATGTTCTAACACAGCTTGCTTGTCGCTGGCTTCGCGCTCCGTCTTGTCTAAGGCTATAATATCCTGTTCGCACATGTTGACAATTAGCTGCAAATTATGCATCAGTTCCGGCAACGCGAATGTAGTGGCTGGCGCAGCAGTTGCACCAGTGCCCGACTTTTGGGCAGCGGCACTCAGATCCAAATCGTAAAGATCCTCATCGAGCACTTTTGACTGCGCTAAAGCGTGATATCCACTGAGCACGCGTTTTTCCGGACCAGTCATATCAATGACGGGCACATTGCCCAGCTTTTTGCTGCAATTTGAGTGTTCTTTAGTGAAATACAAAACAAAAAAGCAATAACTAGAAACGCACCTGATTTTCTCGGACAATAACGTATTAGACTTTTTGCCTTTTTCAATTACCTCCTCCACGGACTTGTAGTAATAGCGCTTGCTCTTATCCGGACGTATATCGCCACTCTTTTTCCACTTGTTAAGCTGTTCCTTGAATTCCTTGGCCTCGCGTACATCTTCATCTTCTTTGGGTTTGGCCTGCAACAAGTAATGTGAAGAAGCATTAGCAAGCTTAACAGCAAAACTGCTTAAACTTACCGCCTGACCGGCCACGCTGGCCGCCTTCTCCGGCCCATAGGCTCCAATGGCACCGCGACCCTTGCGCACATGCGCCTCCACAGGCTGCGATATACCCTGCAGATCCTTGCCTAAGCCCATGCCAGGTTTGTAGCCCATCTGCAGTAGCAATTTGCCGCCTATACCACGTGTATGCTGTTGCCAAGCGCCCACATGACGATCGCTGGATACATGCGAGTTGTGTGCAAAGGCGCTACTGTGTTGTGGCGCTGCGGCAGCGCGTGCTCTGTTACGTGCCAGTACTGGCTCTTCCTCAGTAGATGAGTCGTCGCTACTGCCCACTGACGCAGTATCCATAAGCTGCGGTGGTTTGCGTCCAAAGGCAGGCCGCTCTTCTACTTCATCTTCATCTTCGTCCGTGATGGGCGTGTTTCCATCAGCCCCCTTTTCTTCATTTTTTTTCTTGCCTGCTTGCTGTATGCCACCGGCAACAAAGCTCACCGGCGCCGTGTAGTCTTTCGGTTTGTTGGATTTGCCACCCATGCCGGTGCGACCGCGGCGACCACGTCTGGTGCCCTCATCTGCGCTGTCGTTATCACTGTCGTCCGCCCAAATGCCTAGCAATAATTTATTAATATATGGAATTAGTGGAAAATCCATTTTTTCTCGTTTTGTGAAATTACCATAGATTTGCTGTTGCTTCGTTTGCTGGCGTCGCGGGCGATTTATATTGAATTCATTGTCCAAATCGTAATCTGTAATCTCAAAGCGTTCGTATTCGTTGTCGGACATTTTGTGACTGATTATAGGAAATATTTAACAATTATATTCAATTATGTGCATTAAAACGTTTTAAAATGTCAGCAAATCGATTTATAAACAAACAAAATTAACGTTTGACAGTTTGCACAGCTGTTTCACAATAAATTTAGAACTGTACTAAAGTCAAAGTATTATTGGTCAAAGTAAAAAGAACTAAAGGGGTGTTTGCAGCTCTCAAGAAAAGCGAAAACTCCATATAAAAAAACGCCAACAAAATGCTCAAGAAATTTCCTTGCGTCAAAATTACTTGACCCCTATTGCAGCTCTCAAGAAATCTGCTACGAAATTTACTACTTTTTTCCAGTGGAAATGTGCATAGGGTAACTCAGGTTTTGGCAAGGAATAATGTTTGAAACATTATTACTTTAACAAGAAGAAGACTTTCAACAGCTAATAACAAGCGAAAGAGGTAAGCAAAACATTAAATGTTCATTTTAGGTTGTAAATTTGCAAAATATTTTATATTTACAATTATCTTAATCTATTTTCTTATTTTTAGACATTGAAAACGTAGAAAATACTCAAAGCACACCACGAAGTTCGCCAAAAGCGCCTCAACAAATTTGGCGAAGCAGGTGAAGGAGTAGCGAAGGATTTGGGGCCTGGCCGATCTAAACCAGGTTACACTATCCCATTGGTAAAGCGTCTGGCTGCGGATGGACGTGGTCTGCAACAGATGCACATAAATGAACAATTCGTAAAATGATGAAGTGTACAAGCCATGGCGTGATTCTAATTCGGCCCAGCAAATTCTAAATACCCAACGTTTATAAATACTTTTTTAATAATAAAATATGTTTTTTGTTAAAACCGACAAGTAATCCTGCAATTCAGCATTAATTCTAGAGTGTTATATCATATATCATCATCTTAACTGGCGCTAATTTCCTCCTCTGAGGGAATCCATAGCAGCAGCAGACACTTTTGTTTGCTTTATCAGCATCAGCTGTTAGCTGTCAAAATTACTTGGCCACTACTATTTTGCCCTCAAGGAATAATGCAAAATTTTTCTTGAGCGATTTCTTGAGAGCTGCAAACACCTCTTAAAGTCAAAGTAAAAAGTACTAACCGCTAATACTTTGAGCAGCACTGCAGGCGAACTAAGTTTTGCAAGCTTAGCAACAGTTTTTCTCTTTTGCAAGCTGCACTATACATATAAGAATTATGTTTCCCACCCTGCCAATTCGCCACTATATATTAAATAAAATATGTTGTTTAAAAATACTAGAAACTAAAACGGTCGGGTTGAAAGCGATTTTTACACTGTTGAATGGTTTGAGCACCGTTGGAAATGACAGTACACAGCTGATCGTTGACAAAATTGCATTACGAAATTTGTTGTTGTTGTTCGCAATGCGTTTTCTGACTTTTCCGCTTTGTCTTCATTCGGTGTTTGTGGTGAGCGCATCGCGGCGCATTTACGGAAATTTGCAGACAAATTTGATTTATACTCTATCTGCGATTTGCATTTGATAAACACCACGAAAGTTTTTTTCGTAACAGCTCTAAAGTTAAATTTATTTACAAAGAGCTTGAAGTTTGTAACGCAACAAATAATTTAAATTTTCCATGTGCTTCTCGCCGAAAGTGTGTGTGTGAGGAGAACGAAATTGCATTGAATGATGGAAACGTGGACATAAACGACGACAACAAACGAAATTATATGGAAATAAACAAACGCAAAGTGGTTTTAATTAAATGTTAAGAAAGCCACAAAAAGAAACAAACAAGCACTAAAAAAGCACGTGCTACGCTGAAATTACTGTTGACAAATCGGAAGACACGAACAACACACGGCCATCTGAGGAAAATCTTTTCAAAATGGTTCAGGTGAGTTTGTGGAGCTTATGGGAATGTAGAATTCTCTGTTGTATTGCTTGAGGTGCGAATCAATTATGGTCTAGTTTTCCCGGCCACAGGTCCCAACCTCAAATGACAAATACTTACTTTTAACTGCAAGTAATTCCAAATTACCTCTACACTTAGCTCGAAACATGCTCCAAAGGTGTTACCTAGTTCCCAAGCTTACTTTACAAGGAAAAAGCAACCGCTCGAATTTGATACCTTTTCAAAGCAAGAAAGCGAAATGTTCTGCTTGCATATTTCAAGATTCCGTCCGTTGAGGCGTCAGGCGAAGAAAGCGAAACTATCTTGCATAGGTAATTCTTTTTAAGAGGCTTTACTTTTGCTGTATGACCGCACTTCCTAAAATGTCTAAGTATTCTAGTCTATACGGTATAATTTTGCTAGCAATCCTAAAGTGTAAACTTATGTTTACTAATCTTCCTCGAACAGTTCATCATGATACTACATTTCCCATTTCGCTTGCAATTGTTATGGATGACTTGAGCGAGGCGCGTTAAGCTAATATAACGATATGGAGGTCAGTCACTGATGAAGTTTTTTAGTCCCACTAATCTGGCAATGATTTTGTAAGGTTTTCCTTTATCTCGGAGCTGACGAACAAGTCTTTTTTCCTCTGCTCTAAAGTGAACTCCATCACCCATCCAATATTATTACTGCTCGGAGGAATCGAAAAAGTAATCAAGAATAATGGCGGATATACAGGGTATTAAATGCGTTCTAACTAATTTAGTCAAAGAAAGGACCATATCTAAAAAAATTTCATTATTAATTACGAAGTTTGTTGGGCACACCTATTATTCTGTCCAAGCAAAAATTCGGGTATTTTTATAAATTAATTTTTTTAAAGATGTTTGTTAGATTTTGTTAAGCTTTTTATTTTTTGTTATGACCCTGAAGTATGTCTATTTTGAAAACTAACTTATTTTTTGAGGGATAATAAAAAATAAATTAAAGGCGATTTTTTTTGGAAAAAAATATGCTCACACCTATTATTTTGTCCAGCTGTGTATGTACCTAGCACTTAAGTCCAAATATACATACATATGTATATATTTATAGCTACAAAACCTTCCCAGTGCTTGAAGAGTCTGGACATTTTAAACTTTTGCTAACATACATATGTATAAATAAATTTTTCATTAATTTTTTTAATACCAATTATACCCTGTCAAAAGTATGTATAAGCCTGATAAGACTATTGCAGAGTTTCATACTACAAAGTACAATACAATTTTATAAACCTTACTAAAATTATTGCATAGTTTCAGACTTAAGCTTTAAGTACATATCGCTGCCAAAATGCACAAAAACCCTAACCAAAATAACATATAAGAAATAACATTTTCTAATCGGTTTTGTAACTAAATCTTTAGATTCTCACAACAAATAGTTATAAACACTTGGAATACCTTTAATGCCTAGCTGATCCTTTTATAATCTTGATAAACTTTGGTTGACTTTTGACTTTTGGGTCTCTGTTTTGCCTCTTTCTCTTATATTCTCTGTCGTTTAACCCTCTTGGCACCTAAACTAACTATAAAACGAAACTGCAATTGTATATATACAATTTTTTGTTTTGTTGTTTTTCCGCCCGGTTCCAACCCCTCTACTACACATTTTCCACTTGGAAATTTCGCCTTTTCATCAAATTCATTGTCCCAAATGAGAATTTTCCAAAACAACCATCCCCCTCTGTTGGTTTGTTCATAAACCCACTGGTTTGTTCCTTTTGTCGCAATATCCCAAATTGGAATTTTCTGTTTTCTACCCTTCCGACTTCAATTTTGATGTGACCAATTCGTTTTTACATTGCCTTTGAAGAAAATCAAAAGTTGCCATGCCATTCACATGCGCAACCATCCTCCCTCCACCCGCTTCATTC
Source organism: Neria commutata (assembly GCA_963457695.1). Classification (NCBI taxonomy): domain Eukaryota; kingdom Metazoa; phylum Arthropoda; class Insecta; order Diptera; family Micropezidae; genus Neria; species Neria commutata. The sequence goes on from OY735246.1 coordinate 45,346,410, forward strand.
TTTCGACTTTTCACTCGTTCAAGTTTTTCCCACCCCCTGTATCGGTTCTTGGCTTGCTCGCTGTGGTATCACTGCACTTTCCCGATTGCGTAAATTTGCGTGCATCCCGTATTTTCGGGCCTGCTTTATGCGTTTTCCTTGTGCCTTGCGCATCGCATTTCATTTCAGCTGTACGCATTTTGTGTATTGCACACGCACGCAGCGAGTCCTGCTCGCCATTATGCAAACGTCGTTGACCTACCACCGCCATCAAAATTGACACCGTCCGTCCAGTTGGCCCGCCACTCTTCCTTCTATCTGTAGTGTAGCCATTAGTGTTGTTATTTCCATAGTTTCTGCTCGGCCCGGTGCTATTACCGTTCTTCTTCATTTCTAGCTCTTCCTGCGGGTTCTTAACTTCTCCATAGTTCCTTCGAACTACCTGAATTTGAGAACCTCATAAAACCATTTATTCTCTCATCAACATTGGTTTGATTCATTCGCATGTCGCTTGATATCGGGTAGAATTGGCCCAAAAGTGCTAGACCATTGACGTCTAAAGTGATTTCTGAAACGCTCAAAATGTTTGAGATTAGTCAAATTGATATCACATTAGTTGAATAAATTTTAGAAATGTTATGAACTGAAGTAGCCACATTCGTTTCAGAAACTTCAATCCAAATACATACAGTTGAAAGTACTTTACTATATTTTCTGATATTGTAAATTATAACTCGAAATGGTGAACACCTTAAAATTTCCAATCACCAATACTTTAACCCATTAATAGCCAAGAGCATTTAAAATCAAAAATAATTTATTCTATTGGTTTGATTGTATTGAGAAACACATAAGAAACATAAAAAATAAGAAAAATTCCAAAAACAAATTTTTTAAGTAGGGTTTTGAGCCTGTACTCAAGCGGGTACAACGGCATGATATATAGGCATTTTATTGTAGTATGAAAACTTTAATAGCACTCTTTTTCTACACATTTTACTATGCCACATTGCTCGCAAGTCCATCGTATTCTGTTGAGGCATTTCCGACCATGAAATGGTTTTTAATTCTTTTGCAAAGTGGTTTCCAGAAGTTATTACTACCTAGAAACTACCGATGACCAAATTCGAAAATTTTTGCCATGTTTGAAAGACTTGATTTTACATCGGAACTCTTGAAGTAGTATATTATCTTCACTATCTCTGCTATAAAATACCTCGACTTCCCCTGGAACATCTTGCGGCATGATGTTAGCATAAAGATCCTCGGCGACAACGTCCTCTACATATGGATTTTGTGGAATCTAAGCAATGTGGCATGCTGTGAAGAACTTTCCACGAAGTCCAAAGCATTGCTCAAGATTACAAATCTTCTGTCATAAGAAATTTATGCCTTGATGCCATCAAGGGTGATTTCAATGCGAAAAATATTCTGGAAAAAATGCCTACCTTATTAGCCGTTGTACTGTACTGTACTTGTATTGTAGCCAAGCGGGTACAGTGGGAGGGAATGGGTTAAATAGACATAAAATTGCGCTGTCAGTATTTTGAAAACTTTTTAACTAAATTTAAATATGAGAAAAAGTTTTGAATATGCTACCTTAAACACTTTGATTGTTAATTTAGTGGTTATTGATGTCATATACGGAGCACGGATATAATTATATAACATCGCTTTCCTCTAATTTTTATATAAAATTTTTTCAGTCTAAAACAACTCTCTTTTCAGTCTTCAAAAAGCAAAACTAAGAGATCGTTTTTTTCAAATTGGCTAATATTTTTGCATTACCTCTTTTATGCGGTATTAAGTAACAAGTTTTAGGTAACTTATGTGCATTTGTTTGGTTTTTAAAACTCACTGCCAAAGTTGTATTTCCCTGAAATTTTCATACATATGTTGGTATCCGAGGCAGAAATATATATTAAAACAAACTGCTACTTAAGAGTGGAAATTTAAGGATTCCAAAAAAACTGTTGGTCAAGACTGGAAACAAACGTTTTTAAGAAGCTCGAGTTTTCAGAGAAGTTAAGTACCCTCTTGGTCCCTCGGTTTATAGTCTCCCTTAAGTTTTCAAAACTTGCAGCAGCTATCTGCTGCAAAAATAGTTTCTCTTTTAAACTTTCCATTTATATAATTTTACTATATTTGCTTTAGAAAATCATATAAAAATATTGAAAAGAATATTTGATGGTCAAAGAAAAAAATGTGGCTTTTAGCTTTGCCAGAAACTTGCCTAAAAAAATATGTGAATCAACTCGTTTTTCACAACACACTCATACATGCATAGTAGCAATATACATATACATACTTGAAAACAATATTCATTCCCAAAAATGACCGCCGGCTGCATTGTACAGAGTAACCAGCGCGAAAATACAAATTGAAGAAACGTGCAAAAAATGGCAAAATTCTCAAAATGCTTCGCGTACATTCGAATTAAAATGGAAATAATAAATATGTATTTTGTACCAATCGAGCTGTCGCGGCCCAAAGTGCGCAGAAATGTTGTGATGTATATGCATACGATGCATACGTACACACACACACCCACCTACAACTTGGTTGTCTAGGCTTGCAGTTGTATGAGTGTGTTTGTTTGAATGGGTGTAAGGTGAGTCTACGCGGAAATAGCGAAATAAATTAAATTTCAAAATATATTTCCTCTTTATTTATGCAAACTTAGGATGAGGAAAGGATGTGAGTGCAAGTTGTAGGTCTAACGGGTTTCGGGTGCCATTGTTGAACCTATCATATCAAGCTTACTTTGTTTGCGTACGTTTAATTTAGAAATTCTTGGGAACACCAATAAATTTGAAATTATTTATGACTGACTCTGCGTGTTTCGAACGTCAATAGTCACATTGAGAAACTATCATAAATCTCAACTCTGAATAACAAGTGGTCACGTTGAATGATAAGCTGAAATCCTTGCTATTAAGGAAACGATCTTTAGGCTACGCCTTGCAACTCTGACTTTGTATAATACAATTTAAATCCACGTTTCGAAAAATTGTGTCTTAAAACTCCATTCTGCAAATTCGCTTTAAATCATTTCTCTGTATAAGTACAAGTATTAACATTGAATCATCACCTCTTTTAAAACCTTGTTCTAAAAAGTCTTTTCGTGGAATGAATTCTATCAATTGAGTTCGTCTTTTCTCACTGAAATTGTTACATCTGTAAATCCTTGCTTTGCTCTGAACATAATATTTCTCAATTAGTGTCTTTTATTATGTATTCTGCCAATACCATTTTTTAATCTTATATATTAGCTGCAGAAACGTTTCTTAAATTCTCGTTCTGAATGAATCTATCTAGAATACTGACGCTTCTTAAATGAATCTTCACGCCACTCTTGGGAAAAAATACTTTAAATTCTTCTTGTATAGGATTTTATAGTTTTTGCCCTGGATAAACAACTTAAGCCTTTGAATGAATTCTCATCTTGCATAAGTTTATCTGAAATATCAGGGCTTAAACCCTTCCCTCGTATGCATCTGTTTAAGGATTCCTTGCCTGAATGTTGTTTCTATCATTTCCAAAAACTGTCTTATAAACTTGAATTTTTCCTCTATTCGAGTATGTACAAACTTTTTTTTTTTTTTACCAAATGCATAGAACATGAATATTTAAAATTGAATGAAATTGATGCTAGCTCACATGGCGCAAAAATAGGGAAGTAAAAACATTGAAACAGAAACAATTAAAAGACTGATGGAGACTAAAGCGAGGGAAGGCATGCCGAATAGAAGAGGGGAAGCAAAAAACGGATGCCAGCGCAAAACGTCAACGACACAAAAAGGAATGAAACCAAAGCCATGGAAACACATGGACACGCATGCAGGCGAAATGTGCACGTGTGTGTGTGTGTGTGTGTGTGTGTGTGTGTGTGTGTGTGTGTGTGTGTGTGTGTGTGGCACATGCGTGCACACGTACAAACTGCTACCGCGCGCTTTCAGTACGAGTACCGTTCCGAACTAGCAGCGAAGCGAAACGAAACGAAAGGATGTGAGCGGGCAACGAGCAGCGGCCCCCTCCAGGGCCAACGAATTTGCGTATTGAATTCTGATCGTTCGATTGGTTTTGTGGGTGTATGCTTTATGTGCATGTATTTCGAACTCTCTCCTGTCCTTCCTCTCTTTCACTGTGCATGCCATTGCGTGGGTGTATATGCTCGGGCATGTTGTACACTGATTCCATTACCCCACCACCCACCAGTTACCTACCATCGGTCATCATATACAATAACAACAAGAACAACATTATGAACTGCAACAAGGACTATGACAACAATGATGCGCGGTGCAGCTTGTCTCAGTCGCGAACGGTGCTGCCACTTTGCTTGCTTTATAATGCTGCAATTAATTGTTATCCACTTGAAAGTTTACTAAAGTCAAAATTAAAATACATACTATAAAAGTTTTTGCTCAAAAACTTGCAAATTATGTCTTAACCTTCATACTAAGTGTCAATTTGACATTATTTTCGACATTGATCTTAGCATAGAGAGAACATAAATTTTTTCTGATAGGATAAAAAATTTGGTGCATACCCTGAGTAATATGAATTACTATTCAACCGGGTAAAAGTTAATCTCTTGGAAAGCGTTTTAGAAATTATAACCAATTTATAAGTCTAACGATTCTATCGCTATTTCTGGCAATATTTTTCCTATTTCGATTTTCGGTTGCTTTTCCAAGTAAATTCGTTTTCTTGCTTTCCTTCTGAAAAATGTTTAAAGAAAACAAGTAAGGAAGTATCAGTCGGGTTTCACCGACAGAGTAATACCCTACACCATGTTCCCAAGTGCGGTGATAATTCACTGAAATTGTGGGTAAATTTGATTTACAACCTACATAGTGGGCGGACCACGCCCATTTTTGGCAGAGTACAAGATATACCTAATAGGACTATATATGCCAAATATGGATGCTCTGACAGGTGTACAACAGATGATATCGGCATATTTATTTTACTGCCTCCATGGTGGGCGGACCACGCCCATTTCTGGAGAATTGAAAGGTATTCCCAGCAGGAACGAAGTAAGCAAGTCTGGACGCTCTGGTGTATATACTATGGAAGTTAAGAGGATTTTTCGTTTATCGCTTATGTAGTGGGCGGGCCACGCCCATTTTCTCATATGATAAATACGACCTATTTATCAACTTGGGAACTATATTTCATTAATTTATATTCGTAACTAGTCAATTGGGAGCCATTTTACCGGAAAAATTTTGCCGCCTATATAGTGGGCGGACCACGCCCATTTTTCCGTGAGATATAGAAGACCTACCTCTTAACTTGAATACCAAGTATAATTCTTTTCCATGAGTAATTACACAAATTATAGCCATTTTACCGAAAAAAATCCGAGGTAGTGGGACTTACAGACCCGTTGTGGGCGTGTCCTTTGGGTGATTTGGCTAATCTCAGAACTTAAAGTAGTGGATGGTTCACTGCGACTGTGTGCCAAATTTGGTCCATATCGGACCACTCCTTCTTTCTCTCCTGCGCCAACGGACAGCCAGACAGACGGACAGACGGACAACCGGAAATCAAGACAGAAAGTGATTCTAAGCATTTCCATATACTTATGTCTATACCTAGGACGTCTCCTTTAATGCGTTACAATTTTCGCACAAAGTTATTATACCCTATTACCATAGGTGTAGGGTATAAAAATGCAATTGCATTGCAAAATTTTGGCCCACTTTAAAAATCCCTTTGAAAGGAAACGCCATTTAACGAGAAGAGAAAGACAAAAGGCAGAAAATTAACTTAATGCCTACAATATGGACGCACTTCCGTTAGCCGTAATGAAGAAACTCAATTAAAATCAGAAGAAACAAACGGTTTTTTTTACAGCAACTCGCAAAATGTGCAAGCAAGCCAAGAAGAAGGTACGAGTAATCGTAGAAAAAAAGTTGGAGTAGAAAAAATTCAACAGAAATCTTAGAAAGTGGCATCGAACACGGCACGGCAACACATGCATCCGAACACACAAACACAGCATAAAGTAGTCACCGGAAATGCGCCATGAAACATATACACTCACAGAGAAATAAACAAGCACTCAGTCACCACCCACGCACACATAAGCGCACGAGCAGTGCGAGTGCCACTTTTCAATGCTACTGCAGCGAATGTAGTGGTGGGATTGTGGGAAGGGAGGGAGGGAGGGTGGTTGGCAGAGCACAGGTACAGTGGAAAAGGTGGCAAACCTGCCATCGAACAATCGCCGATTTTTGTTTGTCTGTCGCTCTCTTCGCTCTCTGTCTGCGTTTTTTGCGCGCTTTTTGGTACAAATAAATTGGCATACAGCATCGGCAAAAGGAAGTGGAAACGAATGTGAAATGTGCAAAATGCCGCTCTGCGCCGTGTTTCACTATCCCACCCTTTTCCCTCTCTCTCCCACTCAGCGAATCGCGCTCCTCGTCGGTCTGCCGCTGGTCAATGACAAGAGTACTGTACATACACACACACATACATATATACTGCTGGCAGGCGTATGTGGTAGTGCTGCCTACAAGCACACATACATACATGTAAAGTAATTTGTATGCGAATATGAGTTGCACAAACAAATGCGCAGCTGTATGTGTATGTGCGGGGAAAGTGCAAGGAAAATCGTTGCATACGCGTGTCTACAAAGTAAATGCCTACATGCATACACACATACATATATACGTATATGCAGCAGCGCCTGAAAATAGGCTGCAGCGTTATGGCGCACGAAATGAGCACTTGCACTGTGGTATAAATCGAACTCATTCTCTATTTAAATAATAATTTTTTTTAATGAGACACCAACAATACGATACAATTATGTGATAAATTTCTTACTAGTTATTTAGAAATTTTTTTTCTTTTTGCAATTTTTAATTTGTTAATTTGTTTTTGCATAGCTTTGCCGAGCTTATTGGTTAATCGAGTTAAGTAATTAATAAGAAGCTGCCCTAATCAGTGCATAAATGGCTTGTATATTGATGTTCCTCTAGAACGATTTTATGGTTTAACGTAAGGGCCAGCATATTTTATATTCTTCGTTTTTGTGTAGTACCGTAGTACCTATACATACATATGGGCATCTCCCAAAAAAAGTCTACCACGAGTGAAAAAATCAAACTGCTCAAAAAAACTTGTTATTATCAAATAATAAAGCTTTAATATATATGTTTTATAAATCAAAAAAAAAGTTTTGATTTCTTACTGTTTTTTGGCCGAAATATACCACTGTAGAAGAAATAGTTTTTCACTGCACTTTTTGCGAAGTATGCTTATGTTTTGTCTTCGAGTTTTAGCATAATCAAAGCAATATTATATTGTTGTTGTAAACTATAATTTTTTCTACAAACATCAATATTATAAATTAGCAAAAGAGAGAGTAAGCACAGTTCAAATAACGGGAGTTTTTGTGTTTACTTCTTCCTACATTCTTATGTCGCGTCCGTGTGTAATGAAAGTTATTAATTGTTGCCCTTAGTGAACTGACGTTTCGAATTGGAGCTGCTGTAAATTTTTAAACAAGTGCATTATTTGGGTTAAAAAAATATAAAAATTGGATCCCGACAAAAGCGTTAACAAATATTATTGGTGCTTAAACTTTGTCGCGTCCGTAACCGTAAGTTCCAAATATTCCATTAAATATTTGAAAAACTACTAAAATTAATATATTATATGTAGATAGCAAAACCTTCGAGAAAAGCAAATAGTGATAAAGCAAAAAATTACAGGGAGAAAATAAAAGGAGATGGCGAAAAATGGAAACATTATAAGGAGAAAGAAGCGGAACGAAAGCGACAGTATCGGAAGAGATTATTAGAAAAAATCAAAAACGATAGCACTCTCTTGAAAAATATTAAAGACAAGGTACGCATTAGGCAGCGAGTGTTGCGACAGAAAAAGAAAGATGCTAAGCTTGCTCACAGCATGCAATGCACAGCTTACAGCTGCAAGCAAACGATGGGAAAAGCAATGAAAAAGGCTAAAGACGCTCTTCCAACTGATCTCAATAAGAAAATAGCTGTTCTCAAATCGTTATACAAGAAGTACATAACCCAAACAGAAACTATGGATGAGAACGCTACAAAGTCGCCAACCATCCAGAGGCGTGAACAATTAATTACAAATTTTTATTTGCAAGATGGAATTAGCATGCAAGCTCCTGGGAGGAAGGATACCATGTTAATTAATGGCAAAGTAGTTGCAAAACGTTTTCTGCTTATGACTTTAGAAGAAGCATATCAACTTTTCAAAGCTGAATATACAGAAGAAAGTGTAAACAGAACTTTCTTTCTTGGTTGTAGGCCTATTTATGTTCAGCTAACTAAAAATTTACCACACAATATGTGTGTGTGTAAGTATCATGCAAATTTCACTTTTTTGTTAGAAGGTTGTGCAAAGATCATTCCATTGATTCCGGCTAAATATGACCTATTTCTAAGGTAAAATATTATAATGAACATCATTACTGTTTTATTCCCCTTGGAAAAATTTGTCGCGTCCGCAATGTCGCGTCCGTATTTGTGTTAAAGCTTTTTAAAAAAAGTTAAGAGAGCATTCTCATATTTCATAAGCCTACAAACAAAAGTTATCGTTTGGCCTTCATTTACATGTATTTATATCTTTAAAAAGTTTTCAAACATCGCTAAACTTGATATATTTCTATAAGACTTCAAAAATCACTTCTGTTTTTTGTCGCGTCCGTTTCAGTGTTTAATTGCCTCATATATCCTACGGAATTGCACTATATGTTCGCAAAATATTTTTTAAACGTAGCTCGCCTCCCGAACCTTAGAACCTGAAACCCAATATTGGCTTTTTACGCTTTTTTCTTGCTTTTATAAGCAATTAAAAGCGTACGAATGTCGCGTCCGTACCACTGGGAGAAGCCCATATGTACATATGTACAACACTGATACATACGATATATACTATATTGCTCTTTTTAAAATCAAATATTTTGTCTTTGAATCTATTTTCAACACATATGTACATACATATGTAGGTGCCGCTATGGCTCTAATACACCTCTCTTGAACCTGAGACCCAAATTTTTTGACTATTTTTTATTGTGAGGCGCCATCTGTATTTTGCCCTGATAAATTTTATAAAAAATACCCGTTCGGACTCGGCGCTTGAATAAATTTGTAGGCCCTATTAACGTGCTAAAATATAACGAGCACACACTAGTCACATCGGAAAAAAAATTGTTGTAATTTATGGACTATTCAAATAATTCATCTATTCGAAGTCTTTTGTCAACGCACGAATTTTGGTTGCGCCACTGTATGTTCAATGCAGTTAGGTAACCAGTTTTGAATCCGAACATATAAAACTGTATATATTGACCAGCAAACCGATGCGTTCTATATGCATGTGTGTTATTTGAGAGTGTGCGGGTGGAAGGTGAAAATGGTGCTGCAATATCAGGAATCAAAGAGAAATTGCGTACAAATATATCGGGTATAGGTGTATTGCATTGACAGTTGGCGCTCAGGAGTAGGAGTCGGGCAAAGTAGCAGGTACTAGTACTCTCACACACATTTAGCGCGAGTTAACATTTGTGCTGGGAGTGGTTGCTTTTGGTATGGGGAAATTACATAAAAGCAACAGAGTTGCATTATTTAAATTAAAAAGAAAAACGATTAAATAATTGGGTACAACGCAGCTGTTTATATACTAAATTCTTTCAAATCATCGAAAATTAAAGAATACTCTTATATTTAATTTCGAGTTGGGATTTAGTTTTCTGTTAAAATCACGGCCAAAAAGTCCTATTATGCATTTGAGAAGAAAGACTTGAAAAGGACCAGAGAAGCGGTTCTTTCATTGGTTTTTAGTCCTGTGTAGTTAAAAAATTTGGATTTAAATGCATTTCTAAAAATGTCATCAAGAAAATGGTTATCGTAGTTTTTGTTCGGAAAAAAGTATAGAGCTTCGTCATGTCCTTTAACCCGTTTAACTTCTAAGTATTTTCTTTTTGGGACAAATTTGAAAGAAATATCAATTGACACAAGATATTGAATTAAGAATTTTGTAACTCCCGCCAGAACAGAGCTGGTATCGTATAAGAGATCTAATTATATGCAGAGGATTCAGTAGAAGAAAAGTGAGCTCTGGGAAGTCAAACATCTTAGGTTTGCTTGGCCTTATCTATTTAATTTCATAAACAAGAAAGAATTGTATATACGCCGCAATCTCTCGCAATGAACTAGTAACTATTTTTGAGCATATTTTATCATATTCTGATTTCTTAACAGAAAAGTTCCAAGTTTCGTTATTTTATGCAAGACTGTAACTTGCACACAGCAATAAGGTGCGAATGTTCGGCCTAGGATCTACAAGGACTGCTGTGACGAAATTATATACCAAAAATAAACAGCTATTTCAAACTACGGAAATCTTTATTTTTATTTTCATTAATATTGTATAAATTTTGCTGAAACAAAACAATCTTAAAGGTTTGTCAATACATCTGATTTTTATTGGCAGTTCTTCTTCTTCTTCATATCTTCTCTTTTAAACACTTCACTTCTCTTTTACGTGCATATATTACTATGTCCCGTTTTAATATACAGATATATTTCCTATGTATTTATATATGTTAACTCAATTTTATATACTCATATATACTTTTTATGTACTTTTTGCTCATGTTCCACTCATTAACATTTTTTAATTTTTTACCAAAGGATTTTATTGTCTTCTTTTTTGGTTATATGCTTTCATGCACAGCTTATACATATATGTATTTGCATATGTACAGTGTGGCATTTACATATGTATATTTCACTTGCATAATTTTCCACCATACACTCCATTTTTTTTAAATTTTTCTGTTCTTTTTTTGGGAGGTCACTTGTATCGTGTTGCCGCAGCAAATGTTGTTAATGAAATTGTTAACATGCGAGTGTGGCATTGGCTCAGCCCATGTTGCCCACCACTTTTTCCACGAAATTTTGCATTCTTTCGTTTTGCTTTTTTCCGCGAGAATGCTTTAATACTCAGTCACTCGCTCCCCAGCAGCTTTTATTGTACTATGCATTATGCATGCATTTATTTACGATGTAAATATATTTACAAATATATGCTTTTCTTTAATGTATTGTATATGTATCCTTTTTTTATATCATTGTTATTGTACCTCACTCTTTTTATGTATACATGCATGATTTTTCTCTGCTCCGCAAATCGTGCTTCTATGCTTTCTTTACTCATTCTTACTTAAGACGCTCACTTATGGAATTTTTCGGAAGATATCCATATATTTTCTTTTGTTTGTAGTAGAAGACATTTGTTAATATTTTTATGTGTATACATATTTATATTTGTTAAGCACTTTTCTTAAGCTGGCTTCTTTTCATTAACACTCCTCTGCATGTCTTGTTAAATATAAATTGCCGTTTTCCACTCTGCCTTCAATTTTAAACACACTTTAAAATGAACTTTTTATAACATCATCCAACAAATTTGAATTTTTTCCATGACTGCAATAATTTACATCCATCTTGATTGAGAACTGATTTAGAAGCTTTGTTCTCGTGGGAAGGAATACTCTCGGAGAGTTGCCAACTAACTCCAGAGAGAGGGCGCCGCTTGCAAATTTTTATTACATGGTATGATATGAGTCGGTTGGAATTGAATCAGCGACTCCACGAATCAGCGACCGAGCACTTTCAGGAAGAAAGTATTTAAAAAATGTTTGCATAGTTTCAGGCTTTGAGTATAAGTATTGGTTTGAACAACAGCTTTTTTGTGTTTGGTTTGTACTTTTGAAGCCTGAAGCAATTTTATTTATCAGAATTTAAATTTCAAAGTTCTAATTCTCCATTTGAAAATAAATTTATCGCAAATTTGAAAACTTATCTTAATTTTAGTTTTAGTCTTACTAAAGTGACATCAGTGAGTCGCAGTGCATGTGTGATTGCTCTCTGATGCGAAAGGTCTCTATTTCAATTATTGGTGTACCATCTTAAAAAATAGAGTTTTTTTCAAATATGTAAATATTTTTCAATATGTTTTTTTTAATAAAGTTTTGGGTTTTGGTCTATTTATGTAAAAAGTATTGTTGGTAGGAAACCAAAACACATATTTTTTTTTTAAATATTATCAACTTTTGTTTCAATGAAAACGTTCTTTTTTCTCTTGAAAAGAAAATCCTGTTACGTTAGGTGGTTATATGTATCAGAACCATTGGACCTATACCGGAAATATATAAATCATACCAGTAGGGTTTTTTCTGTAAAATGTTGTAATTTCTCAACTAGAAACAAAACTTCAGCAGGAAAAAATTTTAAGTGTTCAACTTTACTCTAATCTGTTTTACTTTGTCCAATTTTTAAAAGTACTTGACACTGCGGCCCTTGCTGTAATGTCTTCACTTAATCATCGCACGAAAACACAACCTTGACCTTCATTGCCATAAAGTTTCAACAATGTATCTAGCCAGCTACTTATTTCATGCATGTAGCCATTTCAGTAGGTCGGTGATCCTCTGCGCACAAGTGAACCCCAAGGGCCAACGAGGTCCATGAACTTTTTAAAATGCACATCAACTGTGCTCAAATTTTATGCAGCTCTGTGCTGCTGCCTTAAAACCCACATGGCCCTTAAATTTAGCAGCACAACTACACATACTAACACACACACATCGGCCGTCATACAATCGCCTGCTGCGTTGTTCCTTGGTTAGAGGCACCCACAAGGAAAATAAACACGTTCACCTTCATTAAAACATTTAAACAATCGGGCTTAAAATACCGAAAAGCGCACACACACATGGCACACAAGTGTGTGTATGCTTGTTACAAGCGCACAGGGCATGTAATTCCCAGCCGACACCTTGTCTCGCACACACATACATACTTATATATATGCAATCTAGTTCAAAGTTCAGCACTTGCCGGTTTAACTTACCGAAAATGTGCGTCTATCTACAGACATTTAATTGTATATACATATGTATACATATGTGTGTGTGTGTGGGTATGAATTAGTCTGAAGGTCAAGTTGTTTTAAAATGTTCAACACATTCCGCCGTACCCCAGCCTCTTGACCTAGAAAAAGTTTGTTTTGGTGGCACATGCAAATAACACAAGCGCTAACCCACACACTCTCATTTTATACATGCGGTTAACCCTTTGACGACCCTTTTTGGCACGCATGTTCGTCTGCCTCCTAAGGACTGATACCTTTCTTGCCATATAGTTGAAGAAAATGTATGGAAGATATTATATAAATTTTTTGTATGATTCGGCTAATACTTTATAGTTCGAAAAAAAATTTTTTTTTTTTTTTCAACCAAAAAAGTCACCTTTTGTCCAGCACGAGTAGGTACTTCGAGACTATACTGGATAGATCATGGTAGGCCAAATTGTCACGATTGGGCCTTGTTGCAGCCGATACTAGATATGCTTTGTGATTAAGAATACGCATAAGGAAAAATTTATTAATTATTATAACCACTAAATTCGCTCAGTGCGCTCGCACTTGATCTTAATATTTTGTGCGTTTCAAAACCTGAGCTGAACCGAAGTGTTGGCATCAAATGGTTAAGTAAATGTTACAGCTACATGACGCATATTTACAAGCCCTCGTAAGAGCATTCTTATTTAGCTGCAACCACTCAAAAATCCTTCTAAGTTTGGAGGAGGAAGTTATTTGTATTAAATTTTACTTGCCCTTGAAATATAAAACCTTTACTCTCGCACATTGAGTCCTCGAACTACCATATATGCATATTTTATAAAACTGTTGTAGCCCCTCCCTAAACTCCTGAATCACTTTGTCAGACGGTCCTTCCCGTCCAAAGCATATCATGTTGCAGTTCCTTTCATAAATATCACAAATTCCCTCAACTCTAATTTAGTCACTACCTTGCCATGTGGCCTGCTAGCTCCCACCTAATCCATACCATCCGCGCTAACACACACCCGCCCACTCAGCTGCTTACTATATATTCGTGTTGTATACGTACCACCTTCCATTTCTATATTCCACTCCACACACACATTTTGGTACTTTTCATTTCATTCATGTTTGCAGTTCTGCAGAGTCTCTGCCGAAATGTCCCCCTTACCACAGCCGCACAGAAAAGTTTTCTTATAATTACCGAGCATCGTTCAGAGGCAGAGCAGCAATTTTCCATTCATATTTAACACTTGTGTCTGCTTTAATTTCTACTTAAATATTTGCATATAGAACTTTCACTCATACCCGTACATATTTAGTTATACGGTGTGGCCAGATGTGAGCAAAATAGTTCTAGTAAACGGCCCTTAATGAGTGCTGCCACTTTTTGGAAGTGAGGTGCCATTCTCAAAAAAAATGGTAATTTCCTGCGAAGGGTCTATTTACCACTTGTTTGAAAGGAAATTTGTTCAAGCCATTGTATCGTTGCACCAATGTAAATGTAAAATTAGTTGGAAGAAAAAGAGTGGTTGTTAAACTTTTTTTCAAAGAAGCCCCTCAACAAATATTATTATAATATTTTCCAACACACAAAATGCAACCATGTGCCAATTTGTGCTTGGCGCCAAAGTAAGCTCTATTGCGACTCGGTTCTATGCCACCAGCAGAGCTGCCAGATTTTCTTCATATGTGTGTATAATGCACGATTGTCAGAATATTAAGAAAATACAAAATATATAAAAAAAACTTCAAAATTATTACGATTTCCATAGGAAGACTCTATATTTTATCACGAAACAATTGTTATTCTTTTTTCTATAATTTATGACAAACGCTTTATGAATTATAACAAATAAAATGTACATGTAAAATGCAGTAAATTGAAGTTCAGGTAAAAAATATGTAAAATTTAAGGATAATAATGTTTGGTTGTATACATATTTTTCATCGTCTACCCATTTTCTACGTTTTCTACACGCATGTTTATGTAGAAAAGTCATGAAATCGCCAAACTATGGCCAGAAGTCTGAATCTTTACATACCCTCTGCACTTTCACTTATAATTTTTCTGTGCTACAAGCCGTCTGCTACCGCTCATCACACATAAGAATCCCTTTCTACATATACAATATGTATGTACGAACGTACGTTTTATTTAAAACTATGTCCTTCCTCATGCACACATATAGTACTTATAGTATTCCTCCTTCTCGTTTACACACACTTAAGCAATTGCTTTCTCAACCAGTGTTTACCCTCCCAAAGCTTCCATTTTATTTCTACAACTTTTCCTCACCATTTATATGTATAGTAAATGTGTGAGACTTTTCCTGCTCGCCGCCATTTCGTTTTCTTCTGCTCCTTTTTGTTGCTGTCGTATATGTTTTTTCTTTTATTCCCCACAAGATAAAGTTTGGTAGTGAAAATGTCTGGCATTTTGCTCGGTTGCTGCCGGTGCTGGTAATGTTTGTGGTGTTGGTGGTGAATGACGTTGGCGTCGTGCATAAGTATGTCAGTGTCTTCTGTGAAATGTCCTTGTCCTTGCACTCGACAACCTTCCTTATTTGTTTCCGCCCTTCTTTGTTGAGTGGGTGGGTTGTCTGGCTGGTGTGCATTGTCATTGGGGAATCTTCTTTGTATTTTCATTTGAAGATTTGCTGCAAACTCGGCAGACTGACGCAATATTTATTTTAAGGATTTTGTAATAAAGCAGGTCATTTGTGCATTAATGTGGGTGAGCAAGAGAGAGTTGCATGAACTGGATCACTGCGAAATAAATGTTCAAGTCAGTAAATTAATTCAGGCACATTTTTGTAACAGGCTTTATTTGTGTAAAATTGAATAAACATGCAAAATTGCTGGAAGATACGTTTTTGCATTATATATAGTAACTAGATTGGATTGTTCAGTAATAATAAATCCTGATTAGATAGCTCTGCGCTACTAGCTGTATTTGGCTCTTGGTTCAATCTCTGGCCAGACCGTTTTGATTTAACTAAACATAATTTATTTAGATTCTTCTTTGTGCGGCGAATCTCTGGTTTTGACAATTTTCCGAAACTATAATATACTTTAAAAAACTTGACT
The DNA here is from genome assembly GCA_963457695.1 of Neria commutata. Classification (NCBI taxonomy): domain Eukaryota; kingdom Metazoa; phylum Arthropoda; class Insecta; order Diptera; family Micropezidae; genus Neria; species Neria commutata. The sequence continues at coordinate 45,362,388 of OY735246.1, forward strand.
TGAAGGTAAGGCCTCCGAGTGTCAGAGACTGATTTGGATCAAATTCTGATATAGCATTGAAAACGAAATTCAATGAAAGTCATATTCCCTTCTTAAGTGCTCATATTGAATTTAAGGTATCGAATTCGATCCTCGAAAGTGTGTCTTTACACACTAATTTGTTTGCCTAACTCCAAAAGCTCGAATTCTTATATCTGATAAACTTTGTAGTCACAAAAATTGCCGACTAGGAAGGCCACGAGTCCAATGCAATTTATACAGTTCAAACTTTGTAAACCCTTTCTAGATTATTTCGGTTTTATTTAAGTGAGTTTGATAGTACGGATTCCATATTTTTTTTAAGTCTTAGTAAGTAGCTCCGTGTCAGAGACAACAATATTTGTTTACTTTAAGTCAATTCTCTACAAAGCACTTAACAATTTTAAGTTTGATTTGTCCAATTTCAGAAATTTCAACGGATACAATGAGTCAGTCGTTGTTTCCGGCTAAGAACACTCTTTATAGGAAACTGGTCGACTCAGCAGTACACTCCATACAGAAGTGTCTATATTTCAATGTAGCCTCCTGCACAGTTCAATTGGCAGAGTCAAGTTCATGTTGTATCACATGCACACGGATACAAATGTGTGTGTGTGCGTAAGCTTGTGTCTATGTATCTAGCACATATTTACGCATCTTGTTCACAATGCCGTTGCTTTTTATTTGCACATAGCAAAACAAAGGCACTGCAGCTGAGCCGAGCCAAACTAAGGGCGGGAGTCGAATTGAAATGAAGTAGAGTGAATTGAATTGAAGCGAGTGAGCGAGTGTAATTGATGCAACTTCAACTGGCTTAATGACACTTAAGTGCAGACAATGTGGCGTCTACAGCTTGCTACTATATAAACTTATATTTATATGTTTTATGTATATTTTATAATGCATTTGCCTTTAACAAGCTGCAATTGAGTCTAAATGCTTGTGGAATGTTGCCATTAATTGAAGTTAATGTAGCAAAAACAAATACTTTATAAACTAGCAAGTATGAAGAAGAAGTCACTCAAATTTATTATTTCATAAGTGCCATAAATAATCCGCTATCAACAACAACAAGAATAATTCATTAAATGCATAAATATGCACCTATACGTAACATACGGCAGGCGACAGCCTATGCTGCCACTGGCAAGTACCGAGAGCACGAAGTTTGAGGCGTAGGAAAGCTGCCAGCGACAGGGACACGTGTTAATAGACACTGTCCTCCTCCCTCAACGATTTGTCTACCTTCCAATGCAAAAGGCAAAAATTTATTAACTTTAGTTAACATGTCAAGTTAAAAAGAGCAGTAAAATTGAATAGATATTTGTATATCGATAGTCGGCGTAGATCAATTGTTCCTTTTTACATTGTAAAAGAATACATGCCGAAATATTATCTGAAAATATTTTATAAAAAGTAAATAACTTTAAACTCTTATCGTCGATATCTGATGTGATCGTGCACTGATAGCTTTTAAAGCTTTCAATATACAACTCATTGATAATATTTCTGTGAATAATAATAAACTGTGAATAACCTAGTCCTTGGATACGATATAGCAGATATGTGGGTATTGCAATGATTTTTTATGCCAAAGAAGCTTCCTAAAAGTATTAAAAATTTTCGTATATACCTAATATACCCTATGACCGGTCATGTGTGTAGAGTATAGAAGTACGCAGTGAAAATAGGAATTGAATTTTAAGACACAACCACTCAGAGACACCCTAAACAGCAACTGTGACGCTGTTGGGTGGAAAATGGAGTGGGGCATGCGACACCAAGATGCAACACACGCCACCAACGCATCGCGTAGAGAAACAGAGAGAGAGAGAGAAACGACCAAATGTTGGAGCATTCAGCCCGAGGTGCGTTCCGGACTACGACAACATTGAGAAGTGTGTGTGGGTGGGTTGTGGTTTCCTCGCCGTCTATTCCAGCTCGCCGGGACGCTTCTCTCAGAATCTGTGCGTTTGTGTTTCCATGTGTGCGTAACATGTGTCCGCTTGTATGTGTATGTATGCCTAAAACAAACCTAATACAAAAGTAAGCATAAAATTTAAATGTTGTGCATACGACTAAAAGTGTGCAAGTGTATGCAACTCAGCACCCCGAAACTGGACTACACGCCCGCACACACAAGCCAAGGCAATTTGGCAGAGATTGTTCACTCCGACTCTGAGGAGAATTCATTCAACAGCAGGAAGAATTTGTTTTAGAACTAGAGCAATGGGTTAATGACACACGCAAGCAGTCGGACAGACAAGGCACGTTTACAGACATAAATATTTATATTTATATGTATATATACATACATGCATACCTATATATTTAGACAGATATTGTATGCAAATGCAACTCTACGCTGTTACTAGCCTTGACAGTTAAAACAAGTAAGGAAGTATCAGTCGGGTTTCACCGACAGAGTAATACCCTACACCATGTTCCCAAGTGGGATGATAATTCACTGAAATTGTGGGTGCATTTGATTTACAACCTACATAGTGGGCGGACCACGCCCATTTTTGGTAGACTACAAGATATACTTAATAGGACTACATATGCCAAATATTGATGCTCTGACAGGTGTACAACAGACGTTATCGGCATATTTATTTTACTGCCCCCATGGTGGGCCATGCCCATTTTTGGAGAATTAAAAGATATTCTTACCAGGAATGAAGTAACCAAATCTAGACGCTCTGATGTATATATTATGGAAGTTAAGAGGATTTTTCGTTTATCGCCTATATAGTGGGCCTATATCAATTTGGGAACCGAATTTCATTCATTTATATTCGTAACTAGTCAATTGGGAGCCATTTTACCGAAAAAATTTTGCCGGCTATATAGTGGGCGGACCACGCCCATTTTTTCCTGAGATATAGAAGACCTATCTCTTAACTTGAATACCAAGTATTATTCTTTTCCATGAGTAATTACACAAATTATAGCCATTTTACCGAAAAAAGTCCGAGGTAGTGGGACTTACAGACCCGTTGTGGGCGTGTCCTTTGGGTAATTTGAATAATTTTAACACTTTACCTAACCCGAGGTTCACTGTAACTGTATACCAAATTTGGTCCAAATCGAACAACTCCTTCTATCTTTTTTTTGCATACACGCAGACAGACGGACAGACGGACAGACGGACAACCGGAAATGAAAAGAGAAAGTGTTTCTGATCATTTCTATATACTTATGTCTATACCTAGGAAGGCTCCTTTAATGCGTTACAATTTTGGCACAAAGTTATTATACCCTATTACCATAGGTGTAGGGTATAAAAAGCTAAAATTTGCAACATCAGATAAAACGAGTGGGCATATCTGCGAGTGTGTGTGGGTTTGGCGAGTAGAAAGACAAAAAGTTGCAGCACCTGACAATGCCAAAGTGTAATTACATGTGGACTTGTAAGTGTAGCAGTAGGTGTTTCATAACTGAATGGGTTCTATAATCAATGAAACTTGCTGATTACAATACTGTCGTCCAAAACAAAATGGCTACTAGAAGACGGGAGCAACACAAACTTGTTGTTTTTTAAAAATGTTTTTTATTGCGCTTTGATTCCGTCGTTACACGCAAAACAACAAAAATTAATTTACTATATCATTTATTATACTTTTTTGATGATATCTAATACGCGACTATAGACTTTAATGTCATTCTTTGCGCGGGAAAAAAATTGTTTTGATTGATATGATATCATCGTGGAGTTAGTCAGCGGGACTTTGTGATTGAAATGAGAATAACAACTTTGTAATTTTGACGAACATACAATTTTATTTAAATTTATTCTGGGTGCAAACTTACACTGATTTAAATTAGCCATGAATTGCATCATTGTCAATTCGAGATCAAATGTTTTCGTAAGCATTTCTTAACTCATGTTACCTCAAAAGCGATCCAAGTGTTGGATTGATTCTGTGCCAAGTGGTAGCTCTTGAGATGACAAGCCACCCTTTTTAAAGAACATTCGACATAGGAGAACGTGGCCTTTAAACAGTATATTAATTGATCTGCAATATTGGCAAAACAAATAGCCTTTGTTGTAATACTCTTCCTTCTAGGTTTTTAAGAAGGTTCTTCAAGCAAATTCTCTCAATTTTCTCAGCCTCGCACCATAAATAAGACGTCATCTCGAAACTTTTATTTATCAGAAGAATACAAGTTTTTCATACAATAATGCTTTGGAGCGAAGTGCACATTTGTATGTAAATTCGGATAGGGACGGCGAATCAGCGCAAATTAGATTGAATAGCCGATCCACCAGATCTCTCGTTGATTTGGTTCAATAACCTATTCACCGCAAGTTCTATCTCACTGGTTTGGTTCAGAAAACAGTTAAGCGGAATTTTCGATTGCTAGTTCGGTTCAATATGTTCGTTTCAAAAGTGATTTGTTTGAGAATCAATTGACATCCCTGAATATAGGCAAATTGTTCTAAGACTTCTACCTTCAAAGCATCAACATCTTCGTGTTGATATATGTACCTCTAATTCGGTGTGCAGTTTTGATTGTCCTTTTCAACGACTTCTAACATACAAAACAAATTTAATCTTTGAAAATCAAGAAAGAAAATCAAACTTTCTAAAGTTACTGATGTTTTGCAGATTGACGTTTGGTGCCATAGATTTGTACATGCAATAATCACAAATGTAAATAACGCAAGGTCGACAGTAATGTGAATCATCTTTCGTATTAGTTAAGTCAATTAAATATAAAGAAAACTAACAATTAAGATGGAATAAGATGAGATAAAAAATATATTATGGGCAGCAAAGTCCCATCCCAGATAGCGGCGTATTCTTCAAGTACTTCCTCACTGTCAACTGTCAAAGAGAATTCAACGAAACCATTAAGCTTGCGCTCTTTCAACGCGTAAAATTTAATGGATTCTTTACATAGGAGGTCGTTATTTGCAGATATTTCCTGTACGAGTGACATACATCAACGCAAAAATCGTGTTATTCACTTTTTTCCTTATGCGGAATAACATAAAAACTGTCTCATAAATTTAAATGTAAACTATTTTAATTTGTATATTTAACACCTGTCTAAAGAAACCTCCTTACAGAGAGTCAAACAAAGGTACCTCTACCTACGGTTGCAAAATTCCAAAATTCAATGTAAAAATCATACGTGACAGTTGCCTATAACCTCTAATATGTCATTAACATGCTCAGTTGAGCCGCCAGCAAAGCCAACACCTTTTTTTTTAAATACATTTTTCAGTTTTTTGGCTCTTGTGTTCGTACACAAACTCGAAACAACAAAATTATGCTACATACGCGAACGCTTTTGCATCTAGGAAATCTCATTTTGAAGGGGCAGCGGCATCTGACGAGATGCTACAAGGTAATTACCATGCAAACGCAATTGCTTTGAACCCGGAGAACTTTGCTTGTAAAGCCCGCACACACTCACGCATCATACAAATATGCACATGTCTATGCGTTGATGACTTTTGTTGTATTAGTTGATGTCTTGGTCAACAGTCTTAAGTCAAGTTCTGACTTATAAACAAGCATTAAAGCCGAATTAAGTGCTTTCGTTAATTTCGTACCGAAAAGGAAAGAGCGTGTGAAGCGCGCATTTTTATTTGGTATCGGCGTCGGCTCGGTCAGTTTTAATAAATAACAAAACAGCCGATTTTTAAGTGTACTCAAAATAAAGACTTTGTTTTTAGTTTCATATTTTGCACATAACAATTAAAGCCATTCAAGTTTAATTCATTTGTTTTTGTGCAAAGTCATAATAACACACACACACACTCATGCTCAGAAATATCTGTGTGCCTTATCTGAGCAGCCACGAGAAAGTGTTGAGAAGTGTCGAGTTCGAATTACAACGCACAGTTGCGTTTTTAACAACGTCGAGCTTAGTTGAGATTCTAGCGAAAGTCGCGAAATTGTTCTGAACATCCTTGAGCTGAAATATTCTATGGATCGTAGCGCTTCCGGGAAGCAGGATCAGAATAACTTGTTGAGAGTGCAGAAAGAAATTGATATGCAGGCTTCTAACACAGTCACGGACTCAATCGAGCGTTTGCTGCAATACTGAACAATCTTATAACTTCAAAAAACTATTCGAACTCCTTCACGGGCATAACCAACGATCGTGCGTACACATCATCGTTTCTTAAAAATTGTTCCACTAGAATTAAACTAGCAGCTATACATTGTGATTGAATAATCGAGCAACATTTTTATAACAAACGATATCACGGCCATCAGCATCCTAAACGTCCAAAGGGCACACCCGCAGTCTTAACTGAAAGTGGAAGTTCGGAAAAGGACTTTATTGAAAGTTTCGTAGAGAGCAGAAAGTTGCTAAAGAAAACATTTTCTACTCTGAAGAATAAAATCGACTTCCTTGTTGGAATTTCCTGAAAGAAACAAAATTTCCGAACAGATTTAACTCTTATTTCTAGGAATTCAAAAAAATTTCCATCTCAAAGAAATAAGCATTCCTTATTGAATGTTCTTGGAAAAACTTGACGTTCCTAAAAGCACTACTTCTAAAAGACAAAACTATCCTTCGAGGAGATAAGCACAACTTTCTTATTAGAAGTTTCTGCAAAATTAGATAATCCCTTAAAGAAAAGAGACTTCCTGTCAATTGAATTAACTAGAGCAAAAGTCAAAGAAACTTTTTCACAGAAGCTATAAAAAAGCTTTATTTTGCAAGGACTTCTACAAGTGAATAGTTACCATTAAAATTTTGGAAACTAACGAATTGCGGATATTTATTTTAAATCAAAGTTTAAAGATTCCTGTACATTTTCTTTAAGTTTGGCAAAATTATTCCGCAATGGATTTCACTGGCAACAAAATTCGATTCTATCTCATCTGCACACTCACCATCGGCCTCTTTTCCGTGCCTGGTGACACTGGCGTCTTAAACGATCTAACGGAGAATACGGCAAATGCGGTAATGGACCGTCTGGGCATACGCCGCACCATGTTCGATATAAATGAAGCAGGCAATGGTAGAATGCTCGTTACGGATTTGGATAATTTTCGGGGTGTCTTTGTGCTGCTGCGTCACATCATGTTGGGACTTACAAACATGGATGATCTGACCAGGCGTAATCGGCATCGCGGTAAAATGCAACAAGTCGTGCCCCGCAACGTGTCGTTTCCCTGCAATGTGACAAATGGACGTTCTGTCGAAGCGCCCACATCCGTGAATCGCTTGCGTCCCGGTGATATCGATGTGGTGGCTTCATTGGGCGACTCGCTGTCCGCTGGCAACGGCATCATATCGGAGTCTTTGGGGCACATACTCAACGAAGTGCGTGGTATTACTTTCTCCGGTGGAGGACTGGGCAATTGGCGTCAATATCTGACGTTGCCCAACATATTGAAGGTGTTCAATCCGCATCTGTACGGTTATTCCATCGGCAACGGCTTGACCGTGGATGAAAACTCCCGCCTCAACATGGCCGAGCCGATGGTCATGTCGCGCGATCTGCCCTATCAGGTGCGCACCCTGCTCGAGCGTATGCGCCATGATCCGCGCATTGACATGGAGCGCCATTGGAAGCTATTGACTATATTTGTAGGCAACAACGACATCTGCTCCGATATGTGCCATCACGAAAATATCGACCAATTTTTGCAGCGTCACGAAACGGATCTGCGACAAGCGCTCAGCATTTTGCGCGATAATGTGCCGCGCATGGTGGTGAATATTCTGTCGCCGGCAAATATGGTCACCACACTCGTTCCAATGCGGGAAAAGCCGATGGTGTGCTCCGCCGTACATCTGGTCGGTTGCCACTGCATCTTCAGTGGCCGCATTGGTCCAGCCAAATTGAAAGTAGCCTCGGAGACCATCGAACGCTGGCAAGAAATAGACGAGCGAGTGTCCTATTCGCCGGAATTTCAAACGGAGGATTTCGCTGTGATTTTTCATCCCTTCATAACGAACATTACGATACCCACGTTACCGAATGGCTCGGTCGATTTTCGTTACTTCGCCAGCGATTGCTTCCACTTTAGCCAGTTGGGCCAAGCATCTGTGGCGAATTCGCTGTGGAACAGCATGTTGCAGCCGATCGGCCAGCAGCAAGAGGCTGTGCGTGCGCCCTTTCGTTTCTTCGAATGTCCAACGGAGCAGCGTCCATATATAGCCACATTGCAGAACAGTCGACAGGCTGAATTTTAATGCCAATTCAAGGGGGGTTGTATTGTAAATTATTGTAATCATGGTAAATTTAATAAAATGTTTTATATTATATCCACTCAGCAGCACTTTCAATTAAAATCTATACAGATCTCGATACAGTTGTTAAGTATGCTCGTTGGGCAGGGTTTTCTAAGATGCATTTGTATCAAAATATAAATTTGATAATTAATTAAGAAAGCAGACTAAAGAAACGCATTCATAAACAAAATATGGAAATCTATATCGGTACTAAACGAAAGTAACCCTATACAAAATGTCATGCATTTCTGTCCTTGCCCATCAGTAGAGCTTATGAATATTCGCATTTCAAATACAATACTGATAACGTCTTATAGCGTCTTTCCAATTGAACATTTTTTACTAGGGGTCCGACCAATCAAGATTTTTATACCCCACACCCACTGTAATGGATTAATTTCTGTGCGAAAATTTCAACGCTTTAAAGGAAACATACATAGAAATAAGTCGTTTGAAATTCTCTGTCTTTTTACGGTTGTCCGTTTGTCTGTTTGTGACCGTATCAGAGAAAATATCAATACTCTGATTTGAATCAAGATTGGCAAACAGTAACACTTCCTCCATCTTCTAGATCAAGATCTATAATTAAATTAGGACAAAGAACACGTCAACGATCTGTCCATAAGCATACGTACTTACTTTGGAACGATAGCGGTTAAATAGACATAATTTATCTAAACATGCATTAAGCCGTGCACAATAAGGGGCGTCTTAGTACGCCTACTATACTGGCGGAATTAAATTGGCTAGAGAGCATAAATACTTTATGGTTATAATTCCAATAGCATTATTTTTAAACTTTGGAAAATAGATGTGGTCGAGCGCTTTAGCGACCGAAGTAAGCGATTAAGCTAAACTTGTGCTTTCTAATCGCGAAGATTCAGTCCTTTGGAAGAAACTATTCCCCGTCTTGCGCTGATGTACCAAGAAGAGTCTTAAGCAAAGCGCCAGAAAAAGTCACGGAACAGTTATTTCTGGAACTACAACAGGGTCTTGAAACGGAAGTCCAATGCACCATATTTCATAGATAGCATTGATGCCATAACATTAGTTAGTTAGTTTTAGAGCCAACAGTCCTGGCAGCTACTGCAAAATTATTGTAGAATAATAATTTATTTTTATAATATTACAAGTTTTAGCGATGTTTTCCTTTTACAATGTTTACTCAGCTCAATGCTAGACGGATAAATATTTTTATCTGGTTATATAAACTTTCCATATATGTACTATAAAAAGCTATAACAATGATTCTCCTCTATCAGAGCTTGGTGCAATAATTTCGTGATGAAAAAGTTCAGCCCATTCCAGCACAAAAAAAAACCATTTCTGTGGCATGTCAACAATTTCATGCCGCAGCAAGCAGTCAACCAGCCAGCCAACCAACCAAAGTGCGCACATTTTTAAGTCTTCTTTTTTTAGTATTTACGCTTTTATTATTATTTTTTAATTTTTAATTAATAAAAATAAATTAAAATTTTGTGCTTGTAATGCAAAACGGATGGCGGCGACGACTACTGACAACGCCTGTTTTTAATATTCCTGCACCGGACAGGCAGCCACTGAGGGTGTTTGGTCGAGCGGCAGAGGGGTCATAGAGGTGGCAGTGGTAGGAAACAACACATGATTGCAAAAATATAAACGCCCACTGATATTAAAGCGTCATATAAATAAAGCAAAAGTACGCAAGCGGGTGAGGGGCTGTATATGCGTGTCTGTACATGGGTATGTGTGCATTGGGCCCCACTGGCAGCCCCACCCCTCACAGTTGGCAACATAACAAACCGTATTAAAAATGCAATGCCACGCCGAAAAAATACATTTTGAGCCTGTATGTGAGTGTGGCTCGTATTATGAAGTGTCCGAAAAGGGCGGCAGCTACCCCTCACACACACATGCCGCCGCGCGCCACCGCCTAAAAATGAAATAATAAAGTTAAGAGGGTGCATTTTTTCTCGCTTGTTAACCAGCCAGGAGCTGAAACAGGTTTCATATCGCTGACGTGCTCATGTGTGTGTGTGTGTGTTTGCAGCATTGTTACCGCGCATAAAAAATGTTTTTAAATCCGAGCGCCCCAAAAAACTGTCCCATCACAGCACAGCGTAAAAATTTCCAACATACCACCAACCACACACGCCGCTCCAGAACTCAGTCTCCCCGCTCACCATCATATTTTGCATAAAATTTCGAATGAAACGTTCATACATACACACACATATATCATCGCGCAACAGAGAAACCAAACCCATCAGCGACATTCGCGTTCAAACAAAAAAAATTCCAAAAAAAAGAAAGCATATATAAAATTAAAATCCAACGCTGCACATGCCCCCGATGCTGCCCGACTGCGCTTAAAACATACCCTTCGATGTTAATAAAAAAAGAAAGAAATCACAACGAAATTACCAACATTGCTAGCTTCGGTCGTCGGTCGGTCCTCGTCATCATCGTCAGTTTTTGCTATGGAATCTACATTAGGGTATTCAACTCTTCGACTGATCCAAAAAAAACTTGGTTGTGAGTATCGCAGTTAAATGATATTAAAAAAAACATTTCGAATAGCAAATGTTCAAAGAAAATGGTTTAAAAGGCTTCCAACCGACATAAACAGAATATAACTGTATTAACCGATTTGAAACGCTTTAGCCGATTATAACTTCTTTAACCTTTAAGAACCGCCTCAACCGGTTAAGCTTTATAAAAGCCGAAAATTTGACTGTCAGGTACCTTTAGAAAAACAAAGCTGTCACTAAAAATGAGAAGTGCCAAATCACAGACAAAACCGGAAGCTATCGGCATTGCAGAACGAACAATACATAATTTGTCAACGAACTTTTCCGTATTCAAACCAAAAGATACTTTGTGCAGCAGTGATTATCTGCGTACCAGATACGCTCCAATAAATCATACTTTATAAGCATTTTTCTTCTGAGGAGGATTTTCTTCCTTAACATTATCAATAGCATTGAAATGTTGGGAAAACTTTCACATACCTCCTTTGCATTGTAACATTCTTTGTTCACTGATTTCCTTCCAAGTTGCAACAAATTTGTTTATACTCGAACAAAACGATTAGCTGTGAGTCCGTGGAAGGATTCTACATGCTCAAAAATGTTACATTTATTTAATATGGAAATCGAATTATTAAATTCGCTAACTGTTTATCCGTATTATTCGAACCGGTTTTAAGTTACCTAATCCACACGCTTGTGCTTCAGTGGATAAAGCAGTGGCAGCGCAGGGCTGCAGTGCGTCTAACTAACGCGAAAAAATCATCCTCTCCCCACTACATACTTAGATACAGACAGTCGGGGTAACAGCAGCAACGCTGGGTATGAGCAGGGCTGCCATGTAGCATAAATTTAATATGATTGCAAACAAAAACATTTGAGCTGTCATTTGTGTTTGTTTATTTGCTGCTGTGCATACATGTACATACATTGGTTTGTGTGCATTCTATATCAATAGTATATGTACACGTACACTCTGATGCACACACATATGTACATAAACTCTCACTCAGCTACACCCACACTTCCTTGCTTGCGAATATTGAAAAAAAATCACTCATTGTCAGCGCGAAAAATGCAAATGGCACAAACAGCAACAACAACAAAAATGCTGCTCTTCCTGTTAGTGACAAAAATGTTCCATTATTCCTTCAGCGCTTACATAAAAAGGTTTGCGCTCATCTCACTCGCTCACACAACCTTATATACACATACACAATACAATACAAGCACAATAGATAAAGCAAAGTTGTTCGCTCATATACGAATCTATTTTTTTAAAATCAGTTTAACAATTGTTGGCAAAAGCGCTTTAAATATTGTTTTCATGTGTATTTGTGCATTCGAGTGTTTTGGATGTTTGGGTAAAAAGTTGTATACTTTTGTATCATTTTCATGTTTTTATACCATCAATTTATTCCATAAGCCAACCTTAATTTGAAGAATTCATTGAATAGCAATTGTTTGAAGCGAAAAAACTCTCACTGAAGCCTGTTTTACCCTTTGTTTTGTCTGTTGTTACTGATATTAATAGTTGATAGGATATATGTACATATGCCTATCCTGTCAACTTCTTCAAATAAACTCTTATGCAGATTTTTACAGTTGAAGTTTCAGTTTAGACCATTATTGATTTGGACATTATTTCAAGCTGACGGCTCAAAAGGACTCGTTAATCTTTGGAAACCGAAGACTTTTTCGTATCAATTTATTTATTCTCCTTTAAAAATATTTCATCGATATTAGTACCACAGTAGCGTGATTATACTCGTCTACTCTTTGCAAAGAGTATAGTGTTAGGTTTAATTGGTGGGGAGCACAAATGAGTACATGTTTGTATTTCGTTTACTTCTGACTGTATAACAAAAGCAATAACATAGCAAATCGTAAATTTTTTTTGCTTTTATTCCTTGTTCAATTCTCAACAAAATAGTAAATAAAACAAAAGGAAAAGGGAACAAATTGTAAGAAGAAAATAAATAAAACGAAAAAACTCGCATGTACTCAATTTTGAACCTTACATCATCTAGTATTTAGTCCATAGTCTTTTATTCCGAAGAATATTTTTTATACGTTTTGGCATACTTTCCACCAATTCCTCTGTTATCTCATTTGGAATACTTTTCCATTCTCGCTGTACACGTCGCCATAGCTCGTCCAGATTCATTGGGGCTGTTTGGTATTGTCCCACACGATTTTTCTGGGTTGACGCTAAACAGTTTAAAATAAGCCAGTCAGTGGTCATAAGAGCCCAGAAAAGAAGAGATGCTATTCCTAAAGTGGAAGTCAGAGGTCGGAAAAAATTTTTTGCGGATGCGGGCCCTACCTTTAAATCCGGCTAATTTGTTTGCGCTGTGCTATAGTTCGAAGTGAAATTGCCATTTTCGATTTTCACACAATGATTCCGATAGGAATGCGGAACAACGTTTTAAAGTTTGAATCATATTTTATTTAATTCTGCCTGAATTTCAGAGCATGAACGACTTAATTGAAATATCTGGGCTTACACTAGGAAAAAATATAAAATTTTTAACAAAAAGTATTTTTTTTTTAATCGAACGTTTCCCTTTATGTTTACGCCATATCATCATCGAACTATAGATGCCTTCTCGCACTCATTTCCCTTTAAATTTGCATGCATTAGTTGCAAAAAACGCACTTCTTGTGCCCACTCAACTCTCCCCTCTAGGCATACTGTAGCTTCATAGTAGGCCTTTTAGTGTTCATATGCCATTTTTTGCTGTTTGTTCATCATACGGTATTCTCTCTCATGCCGTCAATATTCTTCATTTCATAAGAGCACGTGAATATTCTTTTTTTTCTCCTTGAATTTCAACTTCAATTTTTACTTACCTGCTGATGATTGTCTTTACGCCTGGTTTCTTTCATACGCCTACTAATTTTTCTTTTTGTTGCTTTTTTTGCTACTCGGCTATATTGCCATTGACTCAATCAGAGTTTCTTGCCTTTATTCCTCTTTTCCATGCTCTTATTGAATTTTCCCACTCGTTATACTGACATACGTTTTCAACATTTCTCTAGCAAAATATATTTCATATGCATTTGCAGTTTTTTCGTCTACTTCTAGCGCTTCGTTGTGTTCGGCATACCAGGATTTTTTTCGTCCTGTTGCCCATTTAAAAAATGTTTGCTATATTGCTTTCTCTTTGCCCCCTTCTGTTCATACAGCGTTGCTTCTTTTAGGGTTTCCTCTTTTACTTTTTTGTGCGTTCATTCTTTTTTTCAAAATTCAAACTCCATTTTCTACTTCCATGCCTGTCTAAGCTTTGACTTGGGACTTCTGTCGCTGCACGCTCGGCTGGGGGTATTTTTGCTGACGTCGTGATTTTTTATCGTCTTTTTTTCCATCTCGTGGTTTTTTTCGCTTTGCTGTTGACGTTTGTTTTAATATTTTTTTACATGCTGTCCGGTTTTTGGATAAAAATCCATTTTGCTCGTACATATTCGCGTACGCACGCACACACGCGCACATTACAGTGCATATGGCCCATGTTTCAAATGTTTTTGTGCGTACTTCCTGTTCCGTTTTGTTAGATAGGTATGTTGATCGTGTTGAAATTGTAATGGGATTTCTTCTGCCTTTCCCTGTTGTCGTTGTTGTTGTTGTTGTTGTCAGCATGCACATCACAGAGGTTTGTTAACTTTTGGGACCGGTCCGGTTCGCCTTTATTTGAGGCAATGCAATTTTCCGGTAATGGATTTTCTTTGCTAATGTGTATATTTAATTTATGAAATTTATATGCTCCTTATCAGTTAATTTTACCCTCTTGTCATGCGTATTCTTATGCGGGATTATTTTGAATAGATTTAATATGTTTACGAGCGTACATAATGCACTTTGACCCTAGCCAGCATGCAAAGTATTTTCGACATTCTGCTTTAAACAGAAGAAATAGAAATCGGAAAATAAATTTACTTTCTTAAAATAAATTCATTTTATACGAGTTTATGTTTATTCGGCAGCTTGAATGTTAGAAAGAATAGTTTGATATAGACAGCAGGTAACTGGGATGTTTGCCAGCGCAGAGTCGTCCAGTCCGATGGTGTGATGGTTAGCGCATTCGCTTACTACGTCCTAGGTTCATGGTTCAACTCCTACGTTTCACAGACTTTACCATTAATGCTTCTATTTCGAGTAATTAGTCGTTTAGAAATTATTAGAATTCACATTAAAAGTCACTGATGAGGTTTTCTGGCAAAAACCGAAATAGCTATATGACCTGCCCATGTGAGCAATAATTCTAATTCTTTGTTGTTGTACACTTAAAATTGCTTTGTTTCAGAAGAGAAATAGACAACCAAGCTTTGTCATTTCTCTTTGGCAAGTCAGTCCGAATAAAAACTATTCTTTCCAATAAATTCATTTGACTAAAGATATCAAGACTGTGGATTCCAATTGAGAAGATATTGCAAAGCTTTTGTTATATTTATAAAAACTTTTCTGATTTAAGTATATAAGCGAAAATAAAATGTATCTTTTGGAGGTAGTCTTGTGTGAAAGGTCAAAAAATTCAAAATTTGTTTTTTGATAAATTCCTCCTACGGAAAATATGGGTAAAATTTTACTAAATTTTGGACAATTTTTATTTTTTGGGTTATTGGGGTCATGTTTGGTCTCACTCATAGACTTGAGATCTTTCCAATGCCCGTCTTATTTTCCGAGTTGCTTGCTCATTTTCGCTTTAGACTGATTTTCTATATATTTCATGAAATTCTGAATATTTTTGACAATTTTTACTTTTTGAAACTAAAAAATACTGTGCGTTGTGGTCAACTCAGAAACTGAAAACTACTGTGGACCTTCCAGTAATTAATTAATACCGAAAAAAAAGTAAGAAGACCTTGCCCACAGCAGCGACCGAACTCACGCACTTTCGGTTTCTGCGCCAGCGCCTTACTCACTGTGCTATCACAGCTCTTGATTCCCTATGTTCTAAACTCTTATAGAAGCCGTTTGCGTTAATGAGGCAGTGAATCAGTGACGAGGACTTTTATTATATAGATATTCAGTCGTTGAAAAGTTACTGTCATACAACGGAGCAGCGCGACTATAAATTAAATACTGTTTCTCCCCCGCTTACAATAATAAGTCCAACGACTTGAAATTTAATTTTCGGTCGCATTGGCTCGCATTTCGCAATATCAGCGCGGGAAGCAAGCTAAAGCTGACCTGCCGTTTGCCCACTTGAAGATATGACCACTTTTGTGCTTTTAATCCACTCGCTTCAAAGCGAGTGCCTGTCTGTCAACCAATACAAACATAAATCGGCGCATTGTTTTTGTTGTTGTTGTTGTTGTTGTTGTTGTTGTTGCCATACTAACCAGCCGTCAAATTCATTTCCATTAAATATCAGCGGCACCGAATGCCGTCTGCGCACACAAATATACAGAGATAGATGCGCACACACCTACGCATGGATTTTGCAAAAATACAACGACCTCGATAACGACCACGAATGCGTTAAGGATGCGGGCGGAGGAGCGATTGAAACGTAAGCTCGAAACTCCGAGACTATAACAAACAAAAGCCCCGTTCCCATTACCCCTACTAACCCATTTTGTCAAATATACTAACAACAAACTTGAAACGGAGCATCCGCATCCGCAATCTCTCATGACCATTTCCACCTTATTGTTGTTGTTGTTTGTGCAGATACTTGCGCCGTTGTGTATCAAACTTAAAAATTGCCTTGCGCTTTTTTATGTTACTTGCCCACTTTGCAGTGCCCCATCCCTACCCGCTGGCCTTTAGTAGCAACTCATGCACCCACTCCTTTGACAATGTACCTTCACAAGCCTTCAGTCCCTTTCCAGCTAGCCATAGCAAACACCCCTTCATAATTCAGCCTGATGTTGGCTGTTCGTTTTGGCCGCGGCATTGCGACGTTTGTCTAGCGCTGCCAGCGGAAATGGCCGCGTATACTGTGTCTACTCTATTCCACTGTGGAGTAGAGAGAAGAGGCTGGGCTGGAGGAGTGCTGTTGACGCTGGTGTTGCCAGTGGAACACTAGAAGTGGCCTGTCCTATGCTACCATCAAAGTGTGCTTTTTTTCCTAACCTCGCTCCACGTTCCCCCATGCACCATTCGACTCTGACCATAGGCGAGGCTAGACATAATCCAAAGGGGTTAGGCTGCGTCCAAACATATCTGCTGAAGTTTTACACAACTTTGAATACTTTGTTGAATGAATTTTGTAATTAATAAATTTTTGTTTAATAATCGGCGCAACAGCCCTTTCTCGCTTTGACTACGGTACGTACAAATTTATTCTATAGATATATCCAAATGGGATTGAGAAGCTATATTTTCATGGCAAAGAATAGTCTAAAAGAGTTGCAAATTCTTCGCGAAAGATGGCGCCGTACAAAGAAATAATTTTAAAACAAATTATCTTTCTTTTAGATGTTATAAACCTGGTGGGTTTCGAACCAGCGGCCGATCGCATCCGAAACCGAGCACTTATCCACTGAGCCACTTCGGCGCGTATTGAATGCTTTGCAACATGTAATTCGATATTTCTTATTACATGCATATATCGATTTCTTAACAAGATCGTAATCAAGAAAATACAATTGATATAAGTTATGACCAACTCTCCAAAAGTATTTTTGCCTTCATGAAGCTTCTCAGTCTCGTTCTTGGACTCGGCTGTAAAACAAATATCTGTGGTCAAAAGCAATAACGACTTAAGTCGACTTAAGACGAAATTGAGTTGACGTTACCACTGTATTCCTGACGTTGATGCGCATATTTTGTTCAAACCCCGGTATCTGTACCCATCTCAGAAAAAAAGTTATTTAAAAAAAACACATGCACTTATGTACATACATGCACTTATGTGCATTTCAAATTTCGAATTGCATTTTCTCGAAACAGTTGTTTTCGACTTAAGTCGTTATTGCATATGACCACAGATATAATGGTCCTATTATCTTTGAGTATGCACACAAGTAAATGAGAGAAACTAGGCCTAGTAATACTTTTAAAGGATATTACGTCAGTTATATGTAAATATATATAAATGGGAAATAAAGCGAAGAATATACCCGGCATTCAATTATCTGCGAAATGAAATAGTCGAGTTTCAAAAGTACATAAACTGTACAAAGAGTTTACTTATCTATCAATTCTTATTCGCCTACACATCCTTCCAGTATACTACATTCATGATTTTGAAAAGGATTCTTTGTTATATGTATTCCCGTAATCCGCAAAAGTCTGATTAGTGAAATTTTCGACTCCTCAAAATGCATAAATTTTTTCTGAAAGCGATACAAATTTTAAATACCCGATAATATCTTACAAATACATATACGATCGATATCTTATAAACACGCAAGACCCCGCAAAAGAAGCGTTGAGTTCCGCCCATGATTGCGACAGCACCTTGTTTTTTCTCTACCGCCATTCTTCAGTTTTTTTATTTTTTCCATTTGTTACTCGCGGAAAGCCAGTGGTGCACCCGTACCGCTGCAACGCAGCTACTTTTGCGGGATTTGTCGGCGGCTTTATGTTACGCCAGCAATTTTTTCACTGTTGTACTCTTATGTATGTATGTGTGTGAGTCTATGTGTGCGTTGACAACTCTAGGTCCGCAACGCAATGTCACTGCTTAATGTCGACCAACATTTTTAAAGCGCCCACTTTTTTCCCCTTTTTCTCCTCTTCTATGCAAAAGCATATGGCCATATTTTGTGATTTTTTGCGACTTCCTCAACGATCTGCTTTGACAGAATGCATTGCGCTGTCAATTGATTGCCTCGCATGACGCTTTTTGCCTTACAGCTTGTTAACCTCAACGCAAATTAATGTTTTTCGCTAAACAAAGGTAGATTGACCTTTGGCTGTAGTTATAATCAACACGTCGGGTCAATCCTTTTTATTCGTCTACTTAACCTTTTAGTACTTATTAACTTCTAAGGCCCGCTATTTACATTTTTTTTACATGCGGTTTTTTGCATTATGTAGCTTGATGTATTGTGCAAGCTTACAGCCACTTGTTCTATTGCAAGCTGTGCACGTGTTCATTCAATAGCCGATCTCCGCAATGAGAAATTGTCAAGATCGTTTCGCAAAAAAAGTGTTTAAAAACATTAAACTAATTGTTTTATTGAAAAAAACCAAGTAAACACCATAAATAAATAAAGGTAAAAGAGTTATTTAGGGAAAACTAATCATGAGAAAAGTGTTTAGTTTGCTTGTAATATTTTTGTAAAAGTGCAGTTGCCTATAGGCAACATTGGTCAACTGTGGTAATTTCCGAACAATGTATATTTCATCATGTATATTCATATTTAGATGCGTCCAAGAAGTCTAAGCCCACAGAAATCGGAAACAAATTTTCATTTAAACTGGGATGATTTTCGGATGAGGAAAATGAAGAAGAAGAGCAGGAAAGAACAGTAAACTTCGAAAACTCCATCGAAGAAGCATTGAGAAATATGATTGATAAGGGCGAAATTATGAAAGTTTATCTAAATGAGGAACTAATTAGCAAAGAAAATTACTGAAAAAAAATTTTGAATAAAAAGTTGTACAGGAGGTGATAGAGAAAATTTATTTACAATGTTCGAAGTTAATTTGTGCAGAGGTAATGGAATTTAATACCAGTTGGAAGAGCGAACTGCGCAGCAATGAGGTGAAACAATCAATCGAATATTTCACCCAGTTTTTTGAAGATGAAGTCTGGAAGAACATTTATGACTAAACTAATGGAACGGAGTTCTTGCTAACATGCTGCTAGAATTATACAAAATAAACTATAGCTCAAATAAATGTTATATGCGCATAGTATACTGGTGTATGAATTCCTCTGTAGTCGATAGATGGCTGCTGTATCGCAGAGATCTCAAATATACAGACGGCGAAGTGAAGCATATTCCACTAGTAAAATTACAGTTGGATATTGCTTGCTAATGAGCTTTTAAACGCAACTCAAACAGAAGTTTTATCAAGAAAAGGAGGTCGCCCAGAATCACTCCTTACAGAGATGGAGTCAACTCCTTCATAACTACGTTCTTTACCACCGCCTCCATCATCCCTAGATCTTCTGATGGCCTCTGAGTTTAGCTCCTGTAAATGAGCACTTGCTGCAGAACCTGTAAAATCCATACGATCTGATAATCTTGGTCACTGGGTACGATGGGGAGCAAAAGGCAGATGCAAACTATGAAAAACTGGTTATCCACGCTCTAAATGCAACAAATGCAATGTTTAATTGTGCTCCAATCTACAAAAAAATGGTTTTGTGTCTTTTCGTACTTAAATTATATATGGTTATATGGTTTTTAAAATTCACCACCACTGCCCAATGTTGCCTATAAGCAACATCCAGTAACTAACGAACCAGGACACCGACTTTGAAATTTTCGTCAGTTCGTATTTGAGTCAATATTAACACATATCTGACCTCAAAGAATTTTAAGCTCCGCCCAATTTAATTCGGGCATGAAAGGGTTAAGAAGGCTCATCAGATCTAAAATAAGTATCTCCGAGAATATTATTTGCCATACAAAGATTCTCAACCCGTTCGGACACGGCATTTGTAGGTCCCGTTAATTTGTGCTGGAATATAGCATTCTCACAAAAGTTAATGCGTGGAAGCTAAGGCCTAAGCCCATACGGGTTGTTGCGCCAATTATTATTCTTTTTATTTTTTTTAAATCCTTGAGATTTTCAATATTAAAACTTTGCGAAAATTCCAGCTAATTTCTGTATCACTATAAAATTGCTTAAAAAGTGTAAATTAGTCGATTATCAACGAACCATAAAACATTTTGTTTATTAATGAATTGAACTAATTTTATTTTATTACGTCAACCCCTTTTCATTTCACAACATAATGATTTTATTCTAACAACATGCTATTTGAAGTCTTAATTCAGTGGAGAAGCGTAAGCCTTTCATAGGTGTTTTCTCTAGCCCTTTGCAAGTGCTCGTCCCTTAAAAGCCTCTAGAAACTCTTTACAAAGGCTTGCTATAATTTTTCCCATTCAATTTCTGACGGTGGTCAAAATTTCAAATAAGCGTTTGAAACTCAAAATAAATACCTTTAAGTCATGTATTTAACAAACAAAATCTGTTATAAAATTGTTATCAATAAGAATGTACAGGATGACATGCAGAACAGTCGATAAATATACGTAAGCGTGTAAAATGCTGTAAACCAAACATAAAAGCACCGAATAGCCAGCAGAACTGTAACTGAATCAGCTGATCGAAAATATTACACTTTTTTTGCCTCACACGTACACTGCCCGTGGGGGCAAAGCTCCAGCTGTTTGATGTTAAAAGTTAATTATGTTAGTGCTATAATTTGTGACAGTATTGGTTATATACACTTCTGGTCTCTTCTGTGCATAAAAGTCAATGGATGTAAAAGAAAAAATTCTGTTAAAATCCCTTACAAAATACGATTTCGAACAAAATTCCTGACAAGGTGTTAAATACCCAACTGTCAGGCTTGATTCCTGATGCATGGCAAGCCTACCTCTATACATAACTCTATCTTTTAACATTATCCAATGCTTTCGAAACAGGGAAGTATGTTTGTATGTATGTATCTCAGGTCATAGCGAAACATTTTAACACACGTTGTTGACAAGTACAAACCACTTTACAAAAAAGTGCAAACACGCGTTGTTGACGTTCTCCAAATATACTCATTGTTATGTAAACACTTTTTACAATGTTTGTTTATTCTAATAATTTGTAATTTATGTTTGTTAGCTTGTTATTTTTGTTTTAAAACTGTGCACTTTTTTGGAGTATCTTGTTACGAAGCGGGCAATTTTTGCGAAAAAGGCTCGCTTCCGGGTTGTTGATTGGTCCCTTAGTTGTAAATATTTGTATTTCAACAAAAGGCTTCGCTATGTTATATTTATGAGAGAAAACTAAATTTCTGCACGTTTTTAGCAATAGAAGTTCGATACTCGGTCTAGGTAAATCCAAAAACCACCTGAGTATGGTCAAACTTAGAAGTTTCGTTCTATTTTATAGGAAACAACTGAGAGATAGTCGTATAAAGGGTAACGCCATGCTTGAGCTTGTTAGGAAATCAATACTGTTGCGTAGGTCGGACTTTTTACATTTCCAGAGGTCTTTGATTTACAAATGATTCATAGTTGATTTGTGTCAAGCATCGATTTGTTACTGATACTCGTTACTATTGAAAGAGAAACAAAGTTTGCCAAGTCGTTGAACGGAAAGAATCTGAAGATAATTGCCGCTTCAAATTTGGAAGACAGTCAGAACACTACGACTGTTATTCCGGTATCACACTGCTTCCGATTCTTGTCGGCGACACGCTTCCGACTCTTGCTAATGCCTGTACCACACTGCTTCCGATTTTTGTCGACGACTCATTGCTTCCGACTGTCGTCGACAAACAGTCGTAGCACTATCACACTGCCGACGACAGTTAGCAAGAGTCGGAAGCGTGTCGCCGACAAGAATCGGTAGCAGTGTGATACCGGCATTACGAGTCAAGAGTGGAAGCACGGCATAAGTCTAATCTTCTAACGAGTCAACTGTGAGTCATACTCACTTCATGTATCTGTTGTGGAAGCAGGACTGCAGTATCTTTGGAAGGCTTGCCTCTATCCAAAAAAGTAAAGGTTCAGATAAAGTTTTATTTACTTACAAACCTGAAAATGTGCATTTATAAAATATTTCTGCCCAGCTTTATATTATTCCACAAGTAAGATATATCTAATATTCGCTACGGATTTATATGCATCAATAAAACTAATGGGAATTTAAGTTTCTACTTTAATTATCAGTTCTTGCTAAAGGTTATCTTACAAATGTTTTGGGCTTTCTAAGCAAATCATTTTGGAATCAATCAACCGCAATCAGAATCGAGCAATGCCGTCCGAAGAATATTTGGGGACACATTTCGGTATAGCCAAGTGTCTTTCCAAAAATCTTAAGCTTCAGACGCCGAGTTGTTATGTACATATACATATATACATATGTATGTATATTTATTTATTGACGGCAACAGTCTTCAAATTAAAAGCATAATTCCTCCTTTCTCTACCATTATCGAATTATTATTGCAGCAGTAAACAACGTTGAGCTAAAACAAGCCAATATATTGTGAAAAAAATTACCACTCAAAATTCACCACAGCATATATCGCCGCCAGGGCTGCCGGCATGCAGCCCAACCACTCATATTTATGGCAGCGATTATGGCATACAAACAACAATAACATAAATTTCAGTGCTTTTCAATTGCAAAAAACGACCAATACAATTGCGAAGTATTGTATGTATAATATTTAAAAAAAATATATCCTTCTATAAATGCGCGCATGAGAGGGAAGCGCAAATGCCGTGCCACACCACAAAACAGCGCCAGGCAAATAAATTGGAAAACTTCCCACCAAAAAAAATTATAAAGAGGAGAAGAGTTTTGCGAGAAAATTATTTTTTATACCCTACACCTATGGTAATAGGGTATAATAACTTTGTGCGAAAATTGTAACGCATGAAAGGAGCCGTCCTAGATATAGACATAAGTATATAGAAATGCTTAGAATCACTTTCTGTGTTGATTTCCGGTTGTCCGTCTGTCTGTCTGTCTGTCTGTCTTGCTGTCCGTTGGCGCAGGAGAGAAAGAAGGAGTTGTCCGATTTGGACCAAATTTGGCACACAGTCGCAGTGAACCTTCCACTACTTCAAGTTCCGAGATTAGCCAAATCGGTTAAAGGACACGCCCACAATGGGTCTGTAAGTCCCACTACCCCGGAATATTTCCAGTAAAATTGCTTAAATTTGTGTAATTATTCATTAAATGGAATGGTATTAGGTATTTACTGTAAGGTGTGGAACCTCTATGTCATACAAAAAAATGGGCGTGGTCCACCCCCTATATAGACGGTAAGCGGAAAATCCTTATAACTTCCATAATATATACACCAGTCTGTCCATATTTGGTCACTTCATTTCTGGTAAGAACACCTCTTAATTCTCCAAAAATGGGCATGGTCCGCCCACTCAGTTACTTGGTGTAGGGTATTACTCTGTCGGTGAAACCCGACTGATGCTTCCTTACTTGTTTATAATTGAAGGTTGTGCCATGCTTCAGAAATGTAAATGTAAATTGTTTCATTTTATTTAAAATGTGCTACACACACACACACGGAAAAGCTACACTCCGCGCTCGTGAAACAAACCGCCCAATTTGGTACCCCCACTCCCCTAGCAACACGGCAGGACTACATTGCCAATCAGAAATGAAACCGAAAATGAATCGATTGAACATGAAGCAACAACAACACTGACAACAAGGACAACAAACAATAACAACACACGTGTACATGTACACGCACATAAGCAGGCACTCCAACAACGGGTCAGCGGGGACGCCAGCGTACAGCTGGCGATGAGGAAGCTGAGCGGCAGGCAGTCATCTCGGGCGAAAACTGAAATTGAACCTGGACATGTATGGGCGCCAATTTCACCACCAAAAAAACGCCACCGCTTGCGAGCACTGAGGTGTGAGTGAGAGTACATTGCGCGCACGGCCCTGGTCGGCTATCGGGCGGGACAGGCAGGCAAGGCAGATCGAGAATCCAAATGAATTTTTATTAAGTTTGTCGGCAAAATTCCCCCCAAAAAAAAGAATAAAAAAATTTTAACAAGCCCGACTGGGAAGGTGCGAGGCAATGAGCCCCCATGCGTGCTCACATGCATACGCACACAGGTGTGGAGAAAATACATATGAATGCATGCTAGTGCTGCCACCATTTAATTTTTCTCACGCCTATTTATTCAAAAACATATACGGCAGCTACAGATGACAGCTTTGTGATATTTTTACCTAATTTTCAATAGCTGGGAAAATCTTTTTTTCTTCTGTGCTGCTGCAATGTAGTTTTCATCCCTGTGTTATTTTCTAAATAATTGTGGTATTTTTATTATCTGGGAAAATCTTGTTTTCCTGTGCTGTTGGAATATAGTTTTCATCCCTCTGTTATTTTTCGAGTAAATGTGGAATTTTTATTAAAAACAGCTTGAGAAATTTTTTTAGTATTTTCTTATGAGCGTTGTATTTTGTGTTGCCATAACAAGGAAGCCCCTTGGAATTTTTTTTTGCTTTTTTTAATAAAAAGTATTTTAAAGAAAAAAATATTTTTATATTTATTTGAGGTATCAACGCTGGTGCATAGTCGTATTGGGAAGAGTGCGTATATGAGACTCTGAGTTTGTTTGTGTGTGTGTGCCTTCGCTGAATGTTCATCATACTACATAACGGCTAGCTGCGTGCTATGGCCCATTGGCAAGTGGAGTCGAGTGGCAGGGAGGAAGAGCCTACAAAAAGCGGCCTACGCGTTGCATGTGTTTGCCTGCTGAATGCAAAAAAATGTTATGTGTTTGTTCTTGTTTTCTTTTCTTTTTTTTTTTTGATACAAGCAGAAAAAATTTCGCACAAAAAAGTCTTCAAAAATTTGCTATGCGCCTTGCTTGCTGCAGAAGTGGGACAATGCGCTGAAAGCTGTTTCACTGCACACATATACATACATACATACATAAATAGCTGCCGCATGCATATGTATTAGTATGTAGGCAGGTGTTGTGAGTGTATGAGTAAAAATTGCAAAAAAGGCCAGCGAAATTATGCATTTTTTTGCTGTACTGCTCCACTCGAATCAAATTGTCATTTGTTGTTATTGTTATTTTGATGAGCTACAAACAGCATAACAGACAAACAAACATTTGTCCAATCGGATATACACACACTTATGCATTACAAGTGTGTGTGCGCGTACAGGTATGTGCTGTAACATCAGAAGACAAACATCACTTACGATGCAATATAGCTTATGATCCGCACACACACACACACACACAGAGACAAATACATATGAGCAATAAATTCTGAGTTAGCATATCCCACTGCACCAAACTAATGTCAATATTAAATTAAACAAAATATGTGGCAACATTTCCTGTACTTTAATCCTTTATTTACATTTTTGAATTTGGCTTGCAATAAAAAGTTATCAAAATTCATACAAATTCTTTATTACTCCTTTTGAACGAAAATACTTACGACTTAAGAATTGAAAATGTGTTTTTTTTTATAAAACGCTCCGGATGCCGTTCGTGATCTACTGGGTTATGATAGTTTGGTTTATAAGAGCCTTAAAAAAGCCTGGGACCCAACAAACCACTTGCGATACCATAAACTCTTCATATTCAAAGTTACTTGCTATTGGTTCTTATTTCGATATGAAAGGCTCTCACTTTGCTTGATGGCCTAACTTTGGCGCACTTCGTGTTGAATCAGATTAACCCTAGGCTGATTGCGGATCTAAAAAAAATCTTCGAAGCTGGATCTGAAATCGCTGTTACGGCTAATCATGACTAACTGGATAATTAATATGAATCCAACTCCATTAAATTTTTGAAATAGTAGAATTGGAATTGAAAACATAGTTGTTGCTAACGAATCTTTGAAATCGAAAGTAAAAATTGCAGAAATAAAATAAAATCTAAGAAACAGGATTTTAAACCGAAACTTTATAAAAATTGGATAAGTCTATTTTATATTTTTTTTTTGCAGAACCAGAAGCAAACTTAAGTTCTTAAAATTAGTCTCCTAACCAACCTGAATAGCCTTTTGTAGCAGTTCTTCATCCTTTTAAAGATCCTTAGAATGCGCAGCTATAAGATGTATGAAGCAATTTCATTTGGAGACCTGTCGGCAATATCTGTGTTTTAAATTAATGTGGCATCATAATGCGAGTCGAATAAAAAGTATATCGGTTTCAGTGCCTGTGTGAGCTTTCTGTTCGTGTATATATTATCCTTTTTTTCCTGAAGCGGACCAATTTTATTCGTTGTGTACATTATAGCTTATTGCTTACAGCTTAATATAAGCCTTCATGTGCATTTATATACTACATATATCTATGTATTGGTATATTCGTAAAGCATATACAATCACATTTGCAATTTTCCTGAATTTGTAAATTGCTTCTGCTGCACCGAAATTGCATAAAACGAATTAAAAAAATGTATAAATAATTTTTTGGTTATGTATTTTTGCGTTTAAATTTATATACAACATGCATACATATGTATGTATGTATGTAAATGTAGAAGTAAATATGCACATACATAAATATGCAATGCCTTCGCCAACCCACCTATAATGCTGCCGCTTTTGCGCCTCTGTACACACACGCACACCCACTCAATGCAATCCGCCGGCCACACCCACACCCACGTAGCGTTGACCAACGCAAATTTCGTGTACAAAATATTTTGCGCGGATTTTCGCGATTTTTGCTGCTATTTCACTTGTTCTCTTTTCTGCGCTGCCTGCAATTTTTCGAGCTATTTTATTTTGCATTTTGTTCTCCACAATGCCACAATAATAATAAAACATCATAATAAATATCGCATGAAATGTGCATGTACACAATTTTGTATGCAACCGTTTTTTTATAAGCTTTTTATTTGTTACTTTTGTGATTGAACAGCAAAGCTTTATTCGGTGCTTCCATGTTAAAATATTATTTTTTGAATAAGAAATTCTGTTGTATGTGAGCAACGCTAGCTGCTGCAGTTGACAAGAGTACTGTATTAGTGTGGGTGTGTGGTTTTCTGACGCAGACAGAATTTTAAAAAGAACATCGAAAAGCTTTCCTGTCAGTTTTATCAGTTCTGCAAATATTTAAAATGTTTCCACATTTATTTCATCACATGCAAAAAGTCACCAATCGGCTAGATAGTTGTCAAAGATATTGAATCTGTACTCTGCTTCTTTAAATACGATATGATACCAATAATAATACATATATAGTACTAAATATTTTGAGTTTTTTTACTGTGGTATTTATATGTGCCAAGTACCGTTTAAGTTCTCTTCTCTACTAAAATTGCTCGATTTTCTATCGATCTCTTAAAGGCTCTTCTAACTATGTATATATACTAGCTTTTACATAAAACTTGATCCCAAGTCAATCACGAGTTTTCTGCTTGCAATTTACGTTCGATGTCGAATATTCTTTGTGTGTTCTTTAACTTTTTCTAAACTTTTTACTTTTTTAATACAAATTACATTCAATTTAGTTGCGAACTTGCCCTATATTGTAACTTCTAGTATTCGTTAGACCATTTTTCTGGCTTGAAATGGTCTAATAATAATTAATTGTGGAAACACCGCACTGTGACCTAATTATCTATTGTGTCCCCTTTAAAGGACAAAGCATTGTCTCTTGCTTATTTCAATAGAGTTGTTAGTATGGTTCCTGCTAACCTGTTAGATATACTTTTGTGGTAAGAGATCTTCACTCCAAGCGTAGTAACTTCGGCTGAGTCATTTGTGGCTGAGATCCAGTGAGATCCAGCTTTCCATATATATCCGCCAATTCTCGGCATCAAAATTTTTTGTAGGCATATTTTAAAAATCTACAAGATTTAAAATTTCGAAAATTTTAAGATGAAACTATAGCACCGTCGATAACTAAATCCCAATGTACGTGAATTCTAAAAATTATATCTTATGCATGCAAGTAAATATAAAAATGCTTTATCTACACTAGTTAAGGGCTACCATTCTCAATGTCGAGAGAGCCTAATGCAGAAATAACTACAATACATATAGTTTTATACATACATAATTCCTTTTTCAATTATCACTTCGTCGAAATCACATTATTTCACCAAATTCCATATTGCCATTTAAAAAAATTGGATCGAATATTGCTGCCGTAGCCTTTGCACCTGTCCCATCCGACAGTCAAATAGCTTCGACCCGTTCCAAGCCCCGGCAGCCTTAACCACACACAGTGCACCATTCCTTCCATACTGTCGATGCAATTCAATTATCAATTTGTGCTACGTGTGTGAGCATGCCAGTTGACGACCTCAACGCAGCGACTATGACTCCACCCACGGCCCCTGGGTGCGACCCGCAATGCCAGAAGCACCGCGCGTTTGACCCCCACGACTGCGCGTTGCGAATTTACGCGTTGCGGTTGCAATTTTTGATTTTGTTTAATGCAACGTAAATTAATACATTTGCAATTTACCAGCCTGCGAACAGTCCACTCGCCAGCCTGCCAACCCGCCAGCCCATCAGTAACCGCATATTCTGTGGGCCGTGGGCTGTTGCGGACGTACAGCTTCCAGGCCGCCGCCAAAGCAGCGGGAGTGGCATCTTCTTTTCGCTTATGCGGCGAAGCCAACGAATCTGAGTTGCTGTCAGGCGTAAAATAAACCTTTTGCGAATTTTTGACATTTTTCTCGCCGTTTCGGGTTGTTGTTGTCATGCACACGGTATCGCTACGGTAGTGAGCACTGCGATTGGCAACTATGGGCCTATACCACACCTTACTGTCGCTGGGCGACTATGCTCAGCTCCGCTGCGAACATCCTATGGAACATGGAATTGCTATGGCAGCTTTCAATACATTTCCTTACACTTGAAAAATATGGGACGAATCAATTCGAAAACTGTATGAGATCATGGCTAACTAGTTACCGTTTGTTTAATTCGATTTTTTTTGTTTATTGGGCTTACTCCTTAGCTAAATTCAACATTACATACTTAAAGCTTTCTTAATTTCTTAGAACCGTCATGTCCTCGTAAACAATAAACAGCGCTCAATAAACTTAATATGTATATGATCTCGGTATGTGACGTCCTGTTCCTATTAACCTGTATTAACCTCATTAATTTGTCGGTATATGCCTTCTTGTCTTTGAACGTGTTATGAAAGTTAAGTCAACCTTATAGCCAATTTTTAGTTAAGATTTATAAATAATCCCTACGAAATAATAATCTTGAACGAAAGTAGTGAAATTTAAATTCCCCGAACCACACACCATTTGGTA
Organism: Neria commutata; assembly: GCA_963457695.1. NCBI lineage: Eukaryota > Metazoa > Arthropoda > Insecta > Diptera > Micropezidae > Neria > Neria commutata. The sequence continues at coordinate 45,392,000 of OY735246.1, forward strand.
CTTGCATGCTCAATCAAAATATCTTTCACCTTTTGTTTAAATTCGAACATTTAAATTGCTATATATTTTCTCTCATAAGCAATTCATAGACTAAATTGATGGTTAAAAGCACTTAGCTTCACAATAAACTAAATCTATGATGTCCGAAATAGTTTATTCACAGATAGTTACCCTTATCTCTAACTCACTCATGATTTCTCGCTACAATCAAAAACATAGCTTTTAAAAATCAAAAATGCAACTAACTATCACTCGTCGTATTATGACTAAATTGGCCAAATACTCTAATTAAGAGCACAATTTTATCACTTTATATTAGTTGTTTTTTATGTATGTACTAGCTGTTACCCGCGGGTTTCACCCCGCGCTCTTATAAAAGTACGTAATGTGAAGAGGTGCTTGCATACGGAACTTCAATACTGCGCGACTTTTAGTTCCAAAGCTATTCGATATCAATGATTTGGTTTGTACGGGTGGTTCCACGCCTCTTATCCAATGCCCGTCCCATTTTCCCAGTTCAAGGATACGGATATGGTGTCAGTTCTTGCCGAGTTTCGTTTATGTATGATGTATAGTTCTAAAGTAATACCCAAATGTGAAGTTGATTGAAAAGTGCCACGCCCCTGTCCTACGCCCATAAAATTTTACCAGTGGGACGACACATCCAAGAGGCGACTGCATACGAAATTTCAATGCTGCACGGCCTTTAGTTCCAAAGCTAATCGAGATCAAAAATTTTGTTTGTATGGGGGGTGCCACGCCCCCTTATCCTACGCCCATAAAATTTTACCATTGGGACGACACATCCAAGAGGCGACTGCATACGGAATTTCAATGCTGCACGACCTTTGGTTCCAAAGCTAATCGAGATAAAAAATTTTGTTTGTATGGGGGGTGCCACGCCCCCTTATCCTACGCCCATAAAATTTTACCAGTGGGACGACACATCCAAGAGGCGACTGCATACGAAATTTCAATGCTGCACGACCTTTAGTTCCAAAGCTAATCGAGATCAAAAATTTTGTTTGTATGGGGGGTGCCACGCCCCCTTATCCTACGCCCATAAAATTTTACCAGTGGGACGACACATCCAAGAGGCGACTGCATACGAAATTTCAATGCTGCACGACCTTTAGTTCCAAAGCTAATCGAGATCAAAAATTTTGTTTGTATGGGGGGTGCCACGCCCCCTTATCCTACGCCCATAAAATTTTACCAGTGGGACGACACATCCAAGAGGCGACTGCATACGAAATTTCAATGCTGCACGGCCTTTAGTTCCAAAGCTAATCGAGATCAAAAATTTTGTTTGTATGGGGGGTGCCACGCCCCCTTATCCTACGCCCATAAAATTTTACCAGTGGGACGACACATCCAAGAGGCGACTGCATACGGAATTTCAATGCTACACGACTTTTAGTTCCAAAGCTATTCGATGTAAACAATTTGGTTTGTATGGGCGGTGCCACGCCCTCTTGATGTATCAAAATTTTTTATAGCCTATAACCATCCTTGGAACATCTATAGTCTATGTGCCAAATTTGGTTATGATCGATCAAGCGGTTTGGAACGCAACTCCGAACATACATACATACATACATACATACATACATACATACATACATACATACATACATACATACATACATACATACATTTTTTGATTTTTATATATATAGATATGGTATGAACTACTAAATTCCTACCTAAAATATCAGTTACCAGCAACCGTTGTCGAAAATATTATAATGTTATTTAAAAGTAAAGAGGAGGAAGTGTTTAAAGGAGATCTGGAGAAGAGAGAGGAGAGCGAACGAGCAAAGTGGATAAGACAAAAATAGTAGAATTCAAAAAATTACAAAATTAATTATACTAAAAATGAAAATTGCATAAACTAAATTATTTTATTGTTATCTTTACTTGGTTGCTAACAACATTGATTTTTCGGAACACCAAATTCCTTGTACTAATTTGCATCTAATTTGTTTGTTATTGTCATTTATTACCGTGAAATATTAATAAGTTTCCCCTTCTTTTAACTAACTAATTCGTTATCATTACAAATTTGTTTGATATAATTACTAACTTTTCTATGTATACTTCTTTGAGTGTATGTAGTTGGCGCCATCAATGCACCTTCTCAGCTGCTGTTGTTGTTGGCGCTGCATAAGCAGAACATAGGCGTAGGCTGGCGATGGTACGTTTGTATGTGTGGCCAGAGTGTGTGTGTGTGTATGCGCCGTGAGTTGGCATATAATCTCTAATCAATATTCCGGCTATTTGCAACACGACAACAACAGCAACAACAACTTCAGCAGCAACGGCAGCTACAAAATGCAGCATATCGCGCATACATCGCTCCGCTATTGTTGTTGCTGTTTTACGCGGGCAGTTCGAACTATTTTTCGCTTGAAAAACCACACTGCTCCACGCCGTGGTGTTTACGGGTATGCGCTACTCCTCCTGTAAAGAGCAACGCTGCGTTGTAATGTTGCTTGCACGCACAAATTGTAGCGGACAATTCCACGGACCGGGCTGCAAGTGCGCGAACAATGGCGACAGCAGCACCGGCAGTTCGAGCTCTTCGCCGCCTGGCTAACTGCCGGGAGTCGTATGCCCACAATGTCCCGATATGACGTTCCACGTTTCACCGTTGCTGACATTTGTGGCAGCAGAAGTGATGGTATGCTTTTGCATTAATTGGCGAAATTTTTGAGTTATGCCAATCGATTATTCTCAACGAGAAGTGATGAGTTTGGGGGGAAGTGTTCGGAAAGATAAATCTTAAAACGTTGTCAAAGACATTAGAACGGGGGCATGAAAGGTTTTAAGGAAAGTAAGAAGCCTGACTGATGGTTAGATGACCGTATCGGACTTTATTCTGGAATCATGAGCATGGAAAGATAAGAATAAGGGTCCAAACAACCTTGAATTTGTGTAAGCAAAATTTCTCAGCATAACGGGTAATTACGGAAATAAATTCAACTATAACGCAAAACTCCGAGAATCCGTTTCGTCACATAATCACTTTCTGTTTAGATGTCAAAATGGCATACCTACAAACAATTATTTTTATGTCAATTTTCCTACCTCATGATAATATTTTTTTACCACCTTTGTTTTTTGTCAGTGAGAGACCTTTTCATAGAAATTAAAGTTTTTTCGTAATTGATACTTATTGTTTGGTTATATACATATTACATTGATGATATTTCCTTAAATAATTCAACTGTTGAGTTCTATCGTTTTGATAACCTAAGAGATTTCTCAATTATGTTGTTCAACTAGCAAATGAGATATGTATGTATGTATATAATCGAAGGAATGTATAAATCAACGAATTGAAAACATCAAAATAACTGGAAAAACCAAAGAAAGTAATTTTTTGAATTTTTGAAATCATTATGAGGATTGATCAACAAGCCCAAGTCGACTTATCTTTTTATAAGCTTTATATTAACTTGCCTTCCGGTATGTCAGCGGTATGTCGTCAAATCTAGTAATCAATTTTTCACCCACTTCCCGACTACTTAGAGATCTGAAACTTTGCATACATACCTAAACACGAGCCCAATAGATGAATCAATAAATTTTATGGGCGTAGGATAAGGGGCGTGGCACTTTTTTACCAACTCCAGATTTGTGTATAACTTTAGAACTACACATCACACATCAATGAAACTCGGTAGGAACTTACTACATATCCATATCCTTCTACTGATAAAAAAGCTTGTGCGCTCAATATCCATATTCAGAATATCTTTCATTACTAGAAAAATAAAATATTGTGGTAACTGGTTGACAAATATTGAACACATGAGCGCCCCAAGCTTTTATTAATAGTAAGATACAGGTGACTTGAAAACAATTTATTTTCTACTTTTTAGTACATTAAATAAATTGAAGCTTATTTTTAAAAAGTTTTTTTTTATAAAATTTTTGTTTGAGCAAAGTCATCGATAACAACATTTGGTATTTGTTATGAATTTGCAAAACAAAACTTCCTAATATCATAGTTTTTATACCCTACACCTATGGTAATAGGGTATAATAACTTTGTGCCAAAATTGTAACGCATTAAAGGAGCCTTCCTAGGTATAGACATAAGTATATAGAAATGATCAGAAACACTTTCTCTTTTCATTTCCGGTTGTCCGTCTGTCCGTCTGTCCGTCCGTCTGTCTGTCTGTCTGCGTGTACGCAAAAAAAAGAAAGAAGGAGTTGTCCGATTTGGACCAAATTTGGTACACAGTCACAGTGAACCTCGGGTTAGGTAAAGTGTTAAAATTATTCAAATCGGTCGAAGGATACGCCCCCAATGGACCTATAAGTCCCTCTACCTCGGGTTTTTTGCGATCAAATTGCTGTAATTTGTCTAATTACTCATTGAAAAGAATAATACTTGGTATTCAAGTTAAGGGGGTGGTCATCTATGTCATACGAAAAAATGGGCGTGGTCCGCCCACTATATAGGCGGCAAAATTTTTCCGGTAAAATGGCTCCCAATTGGCTAGTTACGAATATAAATGAATGAAATTCGATTCCCAAGTTCATATATAGGTCTTAGATGCCAAAGAAGAAAATGGGCGTGGTCCGCCCACTATATAGGCGATAAACGAAAAATCCTCTTAACTTCCATAATATATACACCAGAACGTCCAGATTTGGTTACTTCGTTCCTGGTAGAAATACCTTTTAATTTTCCAGAAATGGGCGTGGTCCGCCCACCATTAGGGCAGTAAAATAAATATACCGATAACATCTGTTGTGCACCTGTCAGAGCATCAATATTTGGCATGTATAGTCCTATTAGGTATATCTTGTAGTCTGCCAAAAATGGGCGTGGTCCGCCCACTATGTAGGTTGTAAATCAAATGCACCCACAATTTCAGTGAATTATCACCCCCCTTGGGAACATGGTGTAGGGTATTACTCTGTCGGTGAAACCCGACTGATACTTCCTTACTTGTTTCTGAATAGTAAAGGGCAGAAGCAAGCAAAGAGATTTCTAAAGCAAAAAAAAGGCAGATCACTTAAGCTTATTAAGTTAACAGAGAGGGCCTCCGCATCCTCAAAGATTATCGCAAGGGCCTTAGAAACCAGCTAATGAAGATAGGTTTATCCGAAACGGATGTGCATTGACTGTATAAGACAGAAAGTGAAACGCCTATCTCGCAATCAGAAGAACAAGGAAAATCAATTTAGGGCCCGTGGGAAAGATATGAAACACCATACCCAATAAAGTGCTGAATTTCATTATGCACTTACATATATACCCACCTTTTGGTCAATTAAGGATGCCTTTTAATAGTTATAGTAATTGTTGTTATTGCATCAAAGTCACACTTGATAAGTTACAGTATGCTCGTAAATCAGCGAGAAAGTGGCTCTTTTGGCGAAACAAAATATTGTTTGCCTTTTCTGCGTAGAGACGATTTAAGGCACTGCATTTAATGTGAGCTATTGACGAATACTTTAAGATATTCCGCGCCTTTCTAATGTTATCCAGCTGCGTGCTTAGTTAAAGTTATTAATATTTATACGAGTTTATGTTTATTCGGCAGCTTGAATGTTAGAAAGAATAGTTTTTATTCGGACTGACTTGCCAAAGAGAAATGACAATACTTAGTTGTCTATTTCTGTTCTGAAACAAAGCAATTTTAAGTGTACAACAACAAAGAATAAAAGTTATTAATATTTAATTTAAAGTAGTCTTTTATACTTAACAACTAATGTTATATGTATGTATGTATGTACATATATACATATATGTACTTGTATACGCTGCACTGTACCCATACCTAAAGTCTGTCAACTTGCATTGAAAATTAAAATTTTCATTAATTTTGCTTGCAGTCAATTTAACCCCTTGCAGCCATCTTCTTTCCTCACTCTCTTTCCGTCTCGTTCGCTCCCTTCCGCATGCATGCACACAGCGCAACTTGCAACGCACCGAACATTTTAAATACGTTTCAAATTAAACGCGCACATATTTTATCAACAACATTACACACACACACACACATGCACATGCACATACGTAAGCACTCAGGCTAAAAGTATACATTGCATGCGCAAATGTAACAACAAAAACAACAACTGTCGCGGCAATGCAAACTACACTCATGCCTATAACAACATAACAACAACGGCAATGACAGTGGCAGTGGCTGCAACAACAAATGTTTTAAAATTCTAATGCGTTTGATAATTTCAATGGAATATTTGTGTGCGTTTTACTGCGGCTCTTGCGCGCGTCTGCTCCCCCCTGAACCCACGCTTTGCACCTTTTTCTACGCTTCGTTGGCTGTGCTGGTGACCGCAGCATGCACATATAACCACCCACCGCCTAAAAGTAGGCTACAAAATGTTGCATTTGCATTATCTCGCCTAAGCTCACACGCACACGCACACTCACAACCAACTTATATGTACATACAGACGCGCAATCAGCATGATGCTAATATAAATTTGTAAGCATGTGTATGCATATGTTTTATATACACACACAACTACATTATATCCCAGTTAACCCTTCCTGTAAATTATCATTTAAATTAATTTGAATATTATTCTATTCAGAATTGGATTGGTGGGAGGCTTTGTCGCGAATTTTGCCAATGACGTAGGTACCAACTTACTAAGTCAACCAAGATTATCATATAGTATGTATGTTAGTCAGCGTAATCACATTTGTATCGTCGAAAATATATTAAATATAAAATTGTATTTTTTGTAAACTCAAATGTAGTTATTTCGAAAAATGTGTATTTTATTTAGAAAATCTGAAAAGGCTATCATATTTATAGGAAACCTAATAGCACTTACGACTTAAAGGCTATTTCAAATATTTACGCTATGGTTTTTAGTATCACCTGTACTTATTTTTATATTCGAGTAAACTGTAATATTATGAAGACGATTCAGAATTACAATGATACATCGATTTACATCATCTCGATTTACGTCGTGCTTTGTTACGGTTCATATCTTTTAACGTCGTTGATTATCTCGCTCCTTATTCCGATTCACGTTCTTTTTCTTGATATATGGCGCAAAAGCAACATTGTTATACGGGAACCCCCCGGAAATAAATGAATTAAAATGGCTTATATGAACACCAACGGTTTCTTTGAAAAATATGGCGGTTGAAATACTTCTAATTCAATTTACATTGTCATTTTCAGAAACGATTTACGGTGTAAATTGAGGTATTGCTGTGCTAATCTAAGATATTTAAAACTATCCGAAAACCTCGATTTGTATGCTCTGCAAAAAGATTAAGCCTTCGTATTTTTCATTTACAGGGTCATCTCCGCGAAGTGAGCTTTCTTTTTAAAGAAAATATTTATGTGTATTTTGGAAGTTTTATATGTGAATGCTTATAACCCTATCAATAATTAAGTATGTAAATGAGCGCGCTGAATAATGTGAACTGGGGCATGTGCCCATTTGTATGTGTTGATGTATGCACGTGTTTGTATGTGTTGTGTGCGTGAGTGCGTATACGTTTTTTTCATGAATAAAATATCAAATGCAATTCATGTTTGTTATTTCGCGCGTATTTCCAACCACTTTTCTATTTTTCAGGCATTATTGGAAAATCTCTGCCGTGCACTTGATGACGTTTTGAAGTGCGTTGCTGAGTGTGCCTCTGAATGTGTGTTTGTGTGGTTCATACATGCGCATGCACAAGTGCGGCTTCGATATTTCGCGCTCTGCATAATTATCTATCGACCACATATTGAATGTACACACATGCACACACATATAGGCACGCACACAAATGCTTTCTAGTGTGTGCATAATTTAAGCGCATTTCAATGATTTTTTGTGAAAATTAAAGTTTTGTCGTTTGGTATTGGTGTGCCATTGCCTCCTTTTTTGTCCGGAGCAACTATTTTTCGCTTACAGTTTTTCACTGAGCCTTTCTTTTATGCAATTAATATTGCCTGACATTGGCAAAAAGTTGACTTTTTATTTTGAAATAATCATGATTTATTTCAAGCAAATGAAAATAGTAACTAAAAGCAATCGGTATTTGTGTGGCATTCAATCATAGAAAATGACGCTCTCATTTTTTTGCGAAACATAATTTTATTCAAACAACTACAAACCATCGGAATTTCGTTTTAAATCGTAATGCAGTGCATACTTTTAAATCCGAATCGTAATTTAGAACATTGAAATTTGAAACAAGCATTGCCATTTTCTATGAGCTCAAGTCGGTCGAAGAAAAGTAATGAATTTCGAATACGAACGCGAATGAATTTATATATATTTTGATATCCTGGCATGGTTTGTAGAGAAACAGAAACAGTTTATTTAAAGCCGGCTTGAGTTCATGAACCCATAATTTACTAGCGTATGCAATTTAAACGGAATCGGAGTGGGCGCTCTAGATTTGTACCATCCTTGTATGGAATCGAATCACTGTGTGAAATTTCGACGCAATAATTTTATAAAACTAAATTGTTTTCTATCGGCCTAAGAGAACTTATACTAAATCTAAGCACATTATAAATCTTGAAAAGCATACCGGCATAGTCTTAGAAATATATACATATCAGAGGCACTCAATGAAATAAGTTAGTAAAGTTAAAGTAAATTAAGAAGTGTGTTGCAGCAACAAGATTTTTTCTTCAGAAAATTTAGCAACTAAGTTATTAATCGTTTACGATAGCTAAATTTTTTTTAATAATATCTACAATTTTAATTATTGTACAGGTAACTAACTCCATTAACAAAGTCAAACTTATAATATTTCTTGTGAATTCGATTTTGTACAGTTTTGTTCGGATGTACCGCCCTGTCTGACCCGTCGATATTATTGAAATCGGTTATTTCATATAATTTTTTTTCTTCTTTAGGAGCATTTTGTACATGTTTGCCATTTCTTGTTGATAGGATTCCACATCACGACAGATAAGGCGTATCCACGCATATCCAGCCATTTTGAAATTGCAACCAATTCTTTTGTTGCTACAACATAGGTTCATACTCGCATACATATGTACTTGCAAAATATTATTCGTGTTTTTTTAAATGATTACAAAAAAGCTTAATATTTGTACATTTTAATTGCATGTCGCATGCGAATATTGACAAATGCACCAGCCAGCACCAGTGGTAAGTGCGATTGCAGCAAACGCCCCCTCATTCACTTACCCAACACAAGCACATTTAACAAACTAATTATGCGTGTATTAGTGCACTCACGCACACACGCATATGCGACTGCAGTGGCATGTTGTTCGCATGTTATTTTACATTTTGTGGACAGGAAATTAGATTTTGTGTTGGCAATTGCATTTGTGTGTGTATGTATGTATGTATGCATGTGCTACGGAATACATAAATAAGTTGCCAATGCTGTCGATTTTTTATAAAACACTCTAAACTATGCTACAATTGTGTTAATGTGTGAGTTACCTTATGCACACGCACATAAACTTACCAACACTCCTAGAAATATTTCAGTTTAAGTACAAATTACTTGACGATATCGATGGCTTTACTTATTTGTCAGCCGATATTTCTGGCTGCTTTGGCTCAATGATTGTTGGATAATAAAACTAAACTAACTAATTAAATAAACTAATCTGCTAGTTCAGAGCACATTCTCAACCACTTTTTTAGTGAAGAATTTAAAATTTTAAGATTGAATTGATTCCTGTTTGTGTTTGAAATATTTATTTCTATGTTTCGAGAACTGTATTCAGCAGATATGTTACGGATTTGTATAGAATTAGTAAAATAAAAACACTAAGATGAGCACAACTTAAACATATTTCGGGAAATTAACTAAGTCCTAGCAAATTAGTAAAGAGTTATAACCGTTTCCTTCTATTAACATAAGTTTTTCAATCGAATGGTTGGTTACGCATAATTAAAAATTACCTCTACTTACAAAGTACATATATGTCGTCCAATATTTAGAATGTACGATAGTAACTTTGATGATGAATTATATTCTGCTGTTAATATTGTCTATGTGCGAGAGTTTTTCTGCTTTTAATAAAGGATGATTCTGGTTGAAGGAGGTCTAATTTTTAGTGAACTTGTAATCACTGACCATTATTTGAAGCTCATGCACTATTGGAAGTACTACATTCGGTAGAAATTGAGCAATTACGAAAAAATTCCCTATTTGTATGTACCTTTTACTTGCTGTAGTAGTATCATCATACTGATCATCATAGTCAGGCCAAAACCCGGCAAAAGGTTGCTATGATTATTAAAGTCAATGTAGTATACTGCAGATCAGGAAGATATCACAATATGGTTCTTCCCAACCTTTCAAAATTTTTATTTCTTTCATTTTCCAATAGAATTTTATTTTCCAAGTATTCCAACCGGATGTCGATACAAAGTAGACAATTTAAAAAAATATGTTTAGTCGTTTCAATTTCACCCCTAACTACACATGTATTAGTTTGGAGCACAATTTTTACTAATTTATAGTCAATAGCTTGGTGTGAAATTGGGTTACATTACTAATTTAATGAGAGAAAGACCAGATCAGCTGGAAAGTTCAGATTAACATTCAAGCCATCGTGAGCGACAGTACGATTTCGAATTGCGTGATGAAATATTTGAAAATATTTTATTATGCTTGAAGCAGTAAAACATTCAATACAATCTAAAGAAAATCAAAAATTTTTTATATTTTAAGCTAAAAATTCTTACTTATTGAAAATTTTAAATTGAAGCATAATGAAAATGGTTAAAAGAATTTTCAGTGATACCAATCAGGCATGTGATGGAAATCGTACGAATTCAAAACGAAAACGAAATTTCAAATCGTTCGAATTCAAAATGAAAATGAAATTTCAAATCGTACGAATTCGTTTTAAGTGTGATGGAAATCGAACGATTTCATTTCAAATTTCGGCATTTATGTGTATTCAACATGAGCAATTCGAAACAATACAATGCCCTGTGATGAAATTCGGTTTTTACGATTTCAATTCGATTTGAAATCGCACGGAACGACTTTACCAAAATTAGGCTATGATTATATCAATTATTCTATTGAATAATTCGATTTCGATTTTATAACATTTAATAACAAAAATTGGCGGGGTTAATAAAATAGTTCGATGATTAATTTTTCACTAACTTGTTAGTTATACAACTAACTTTTTATTTTGCTTTTTTCATTTCTTGCTCTGAGTGTAGGCATATGTGTGGGATGTCTATATGTGTGTGTGATATATAACTCATTTTAATATTTTATTGATGGCATTTAATTATTGCAATTGTGAATGCTGCTATGACAGCAATTTATGCGTATTTATTTGCGAGTGTGTGTGTGTAGGAACCACTCATGAACAACTCCTGGGCCGCTGTATCTGTCTATGGCATATGCAGAAGGCTTTGTGCGCTTTGTTGTTGCCGCAGGCGCCATTTAATGCATTTTACATTTTCGCGATTTTGGTTGGCGGCTTAGCGCGCGCACACAAACAAACACACACACACCAACATACACTCACAAATAAGTTTCAATAAATATTAATGAGCGTACAATGCATTCGCATAAAATTGCAATTATTTGCGGTTTTGTAAATCTGCTCTTGCGGCTGTTATGCTCGTTCACTCACACACACACACACTGACTGTCTTTCCCTCTCTCGCACTCTTTTGCATTAATTAAGCACATTTCAAATGCACACAAAAAGGTTTTTAATTTAATTTTTTACCTCATGTTTTCTAATTGAAAAATACTGTTCTATTCCAGGCCGCTTGCACTTGCATAAATTAATAAGGTTTGTTTTGTTGTTGTTGCTTTTCGGTGAAATTTATAAATAAATTTTGTTAATTGTGCATTTAGAGTGCATGGTAATTGGCAATTTTGCTGCCTCTCTAAAACAAACTATCGTCTATGATTATCAAATGAGGGGCCAATGTACTCCGAAAACGCCTCAGTCCAATTGCACGTACTGGCAATTGTCACAGCAGCGTTCCAGCTGTACGCATTTATCAGCTAGTAACCCGCAGCTCATTTTGCGAATCAAGCTGACAATTGCAATGTATGTAGTATAAACATCAGTTTATGCTGCCAATACTAAATGAATCATAAGTAATTAAAATTTGCTAAGCTGATTCCCAACAAAACATTCGATAAAGAGGGCAAATTTGAAGTAAAATGTTTTATAAAATTACATATATGTATATATCTATGTGTGCTGAATTTATAAAGTAGAAATCATTGCTGTTGTAAAGTTTTGCGTGTTTATCTATAGTTTATATTTGTCTCTCAATTTCCTACAAAATCTGTCATTAAATATATTTTTGTAAGCTTCTGAATTATTACTCCGCATTTCATTAAAGAACGAACACTTTTTGAATTCAGTTAAAATAGCATCTTTTTTGGAATCTAAGCTTTATTAATTTTTTTCTTAGATCGGCTATGACATGGTATTTGCGTACAACATATAGAACATCAACATCTCATACAAACAAAGGGTTTTTCTATAGCGGGTTGTAACCTTCCAGCCCGTTCTCAGTCTTTTTATTCTTCTCTAGAATTCTCAAAACCCGCTCTCCTGTAGAGGGCGACATTCTCTCTCAAATATTGCAAACCGTTCCCCAATTTTTGATTCATACATACAATAAGGCATCTATGTATATGTGATTTCCTCTGCGATCTCATAGCCAATCTCAGCTCATTCATTATTCCCTTCATACTAACCGCCCGTACCATGGACGACGACAGTAAAATTATCAAATAAGATGATTCTATATGTTCGATCATAATCAATAAATATCTTGCGAAGAATTTGCATTTCTCTAAAAATATTCTCTGCTGGCGCCGCAAGGACCAAGCGAATATGTGTGTTCTCTATAATGCTAGGTGTGACAGAGTCAAGTCCCTACATTTAAGAAAAAGAAAATGTGTTTCAAATTGTTTCCTTCTTCTTAAATTTGTAATGCTCTTTTTTCAGGCACTCGACAACGATTGTGAGGTCCAACAACAGGACATACCACAGGCCATACAACTGCTCGGCGAGATGAACAGTAATGTGAAGCAAGTGACGGATTTGGTGGAGGGAATGCTGCAGCGCGTCAAACGCGGCGAACTTACAACAGAATATGGACTCAGCTTTCTGGAGGTGAAGTACCACATGCTGCTCGATTACTTGATCAATTTAACGTACGTGGTGCTTCGCAAATGCTCCGGCGAAACGATCGACGGTGATCCCTCGATCGAGCGTCTCATCGAGATACGCACTGTGCTGGAGAAGATACGTCCCATTGACAACAAGCTGCGCTACCAAATCGACAAGCTGGTGAAGACCGCCACGACGGGTGTGTCCAGCACATCTGATCCCATTTTGTACAAGGTGCGTGCGTGTATATTCCTAACTGCGAACAAATTTTATAAAATATTTTATTATTTTGTTGCTTACAGCCAAATCCCGATAATATGCTCACAAATACTGGTGTCGATGACGATGATGATGCGGCCGATGCTGCTGAAGGTTCTGACTCCGAATCGGACACAGAATCCGAGGATGAAGCGGAAGACGGCGTACAGGCGGGCGCTATGAAGAGACCCAAAAAGGCGGCCACCGCTGGCAAACCGGGCATTTATGTGCCGCCTAAAATAAAACCAGTCTATTATGACGGCGATGAGAAGCCCATGGATAAGGAGAGGAAGCTTATAGACCGCGCCAAAAAGCGTGCCATCACGTAAGTCAACCCACTGTGCCACATGAACGCAAAGAGAGTTTTTATAAATATGTAATTCTTCGTCTTCACAACAGTTCATCTATGCTGCAAGACTTGAAGGAGGAGTATCTGGATGCGCCCACTGAAATATCGTCCGGCTCACGCGCCCAACAAATGCTCTCGCAAGCACAGAAGGAGAAGACGGAGTACGAGGAGGCCTATTTGATGCGTCTGCCGGTGACCAAAGCCGAAAAGCATCGTCAACGCAAACTGACCACTTTGGGTAGGTGCTTTCTGTTTTTTTCTTCATGTCGGCCTATCATTTTATTGACTTTGATAATATTCGCATTGCAGCTACACTTGGTGATGAGATTCTGGGCGAGATTAGACGCGATTCAGCGCTGCGCGGCGATGCTGCTGGCTCTGGCGGTGGCAAAAAGCGCAAATTGAAGGGAAAGGGTAAAAAACGTGGCGGCAAAAAACGAAAATTCCACTAAAATTCGACAAAAAATGCAACAAATTACAACAGCTACTCATTATTTTTTCTATATTAATTTATGAAAATGAAAAGCATTTAGCTTTTCCATTTCTTTGTTTGAAGAAAATACCGAGCGTTCAATAAACAGATAAACTTAAGGCATATATTGATATAATTCTAACAGATAACTGCAGCTTATCTGAGTATTGAAAAATCGGTACTAAGCTTAAAATCTTTATTAATTGCTTTAAAATGATTTCTGTTAAGTTTATGCTTTATGTCGATTTAATTTGATTTGTATTATGCAGAATTTTTTTATTAAACTCACACTTTTTATAAATTGTTTCAATGTTTACCAAGTAGCTTTTGAATTATTTTCAGCTTGATTTTTCTGCATCAACGAAGTTTTCTTTAATTAGTTTATATCAAATATGTTTTTGTTAAAATTCATACCAAATTTGTTTCAATAAAAATGCTTGATTTTCTTATTAATAATCTTTTGTTTTGTTTTAGGCATACAAATAGCTTCCAACATTTGCATAACCCTAGCTAGCCAAACAGCACAAATGCGACTATCATAATTTAGATGCTTCTATATTTTCTTTCTTTTTTTCTATCAGCTCAAAATTGTTTATTGATTTTGTTATGTCATTTGCTGAATTTCACATCCAATTTAAATTTAATTGAACGAAATCAAAAACTGTTCATCAGTTAACTTTAAAAATTTTCAATTCTGCACTGTTTGCGTCAAATTGATTTCTTAGAAACGCCAAAATTTTTAATTCAAACACAGATATATTATGTAAGAAATCTAAATGGACCAGAGGAATTCTAATTGATCTATTCCGAAATCATTTTGACCAATATGAATTTTATTTGACAGTTTTTGAAAATAAAATTGAAATCGTGCAAATTTTTAGTTCAAATAGAGCTGATTTATACTAGGATCGAGGTATCGCAATTCAGTTTAATCAGCATGCCGGTCTTTATACTACAGTGCCTCACAAAAGCATTCGAAATTTGAATTCTACGGGAAAAGGTTATTAAGGCACAGGAGCTCTGAATTGAAAATCAAGTGTGTGCTTTAATCAATTAATCTGTTCAATCTGTTCTGTAACCAAAAGAAATCGCTTGATTTTCAATTCAGAGCTCTTACGTCATAGATCAAGATATGGACTTCTTTCTATGAAACTATAATCACGAATGCTTTTATGAGACACTGTATTTAAAATTGGGTGTACAAGTTTAAAGGTTTTTATAAATATCTTCCTATAATTCGTTACAAGTCGAAATCGAAATTCATAAATATGAAAGTTATATAGATACCTTCTAAATTATGTCAGCCGCTTAAAAACGCAAATTGGCTTGCTACCGTTATGAAAGGAATTAGCTAAGAAGCATTTTTTCAAATAATTTTGTGTGCTTTTATACTTAGCATACTACATACCTACTCATATAATTTTGTATGATTTAATAAAAACAATAGACTTGAAATAACATGCGCTTTTTGATTTCCGATTTTGTATTTTCATTATATCGTTTGAAAGGGAAACATTATTTTCTTAAATTTAGCTGAGTTATTTATAATTTTCATGGAATCTAAAGTTTGTATGGTTGGTTGGAACTGCTAAGATAGTAGCTGATCGACAAATGCTTTGAAAGGCTCTATCGCGTGCATCAAATTGATTTGCAAATGAAGCAGTGAAAAAAACCAACAGACTTTTATGCGGTTTTCGTAAAAAAGGCATTTTTTATTTTCAAATTATTTGTTTTTGAAGTTTTTTGTTTTATGTACTTTTTGTATATGTAAATATGAAAACGGAAGCTTTCGCAGCACGTGAAAAGCACAGATACTCGCAATAAACTGCATTACATTTCGGCAGCAAAATTGAAAGTATTCACAAAATGGTGTAGTTTTAAATTTTATCAAAAAAAGAAAAACTGTATTTCATATATTTGGTAAAGAAAAATTTATGGAAAATATCAAAATTCAAATGAAAAGCAAAAACAAAAACATTTCGTTGTTTTTAGGAGTCAAAAAATGTGAACTTGAACTAAAAGAAACTTTTCGGTAATTTACGCTTTCAGTTCTGAATTGAATTTTGTTCGTGTAACTACAGTCCGGTGCCAAAATTCAACACACAGCCACACATCATACAAAACAAATGCAGTTTACAAAAACAAAAGGAGAAATAAATGATATCTACTACAAAATTCTACAAGAAATTCCGATACACAAAAACAGTTGCCTTATTACATTAAAAACTAAAATAAAACAGAAGAACAAGAACAAAAACAACAGACCCGGTGCAAACAAAAACCAAAAATAAAACAAATATTGAACATTTAAAAAAATTCATATTTTATGAGTTTATGTTCGTTGAGCATTTTTCTGAATTGCATCTTGAAAGAAGCAAAATATGTCGAGAGTGCAACCCAACCAAGCAGCATCTAATTTACAACAAAAACAACACTTATTTATTATTTAGATGTGTATGTATTTTTCTAAATAGCGCAAAAACGTTCCAATAAAAATGGCAATGTTATTAAGAAAAAACTCCTAAAAACAACCGAATTTAGATACAAAATCTATAAAATCCGCAGATAATGAAATTATAATTGTATAAAAAGCAAAGCTGCAGTGACGTGCAAAATTGCAGCAAATTTTATAATATCTATACAGATAAAAGTCATAAAAGATTAAGCTGTTAGCTTTCGATACACAAACTTTTAAAATAAAGGGATACAAATATGGGAATCGATTAAGGATGCTCGTCTAATTGCGCTTGATGTCAATTCCATTTCATAACGCCCTATGCATGCGAATACTTATCATACAAAATATGCAACGCATACAAGACAGACACTCCTGGTTTCCTGGGTGCGCCGCTGATTGTTTATATCTCGCTTTTTGGAATATCGAGTTACAGCTCTGCTTGTTTGGTTCATAAATTATCAGAACAGATGCAAACACATTTTTTTCCAATTTGATAGTGATTTCCGAATGCAATTGAAAAGCTGTTCTACTGTCGAATAAAATGCCAATCCTACTTCGGATTGTAGCACAACTAGCAGTAAGGCGAATCGGCTTAATTTCAATGAATGGAGATAACAGAACGGCAGATGAAGCATCTCGGTTGATAGATGTGATTGTTTAACCGAATCAGAAATGGTCTTTTGCATAGGATTTAATCTAGGTATATATATAAAATTCAAATTATGTATGGATGTATGTAGGTATGTATGTTCGAAGTTGCGTCCTAAACCGCTTGTTCGATCATAACCAAATTTGGCACATACACTATAGATGTTCCAAAGATGGTCATGGGCTATAAAGAATGCTGATGCATCAAGAGGGCGTGGCACCTCCCATGCAACATAAATATTTGATTTTGCATATCTATAAAACTACAGGGCATACAACATTAAAACTTTTTTTTGTTTAGTCATACATGCATATATAAATTTTTACATAATTTGGGTTTTATATACAATAGATTTAGGGGAAAGATAGTTCTGTATATTTTTGCCTTCCCCTACAAATATATGAACCTACAGGTTCTGGATTCCGACGAGCAAGGAGAAACGCTGCTGTTCAACAGAAAACCACCGAAACCAAGAAAAAGACAGACGGGCAAGAAAAAGCACTGCTATTAAAATAAATACAATTAAATACAGCAACCGCCAATCAGTGCATCATTCTCATCGCGTATTTTTATAGAAACGTAGAGTGGAACCCGCGGGTAACAGCTAGTAATAACATGAATAATGGTCAAGGTACAAGCTTGCATCGCAGAAGCATCTTAAGTTATGCTTCAACGTGTGATATTCGTTACTCAGAGACGACTGCTATACCCCTAATTTAATCATACAAATGACGCGCCCAGAGCAAAAACGACTCTTATAATTTCACAGAGCAAAAACGCTTCAAAAAATTACACACCGTACATGTGACACTAACACATATTTGCATGCATGCTCGGTTGCAGAGGAAATTTCGCTTTATTTAATATTTGTTAATTTATTTTATTTGCGTTGATATATTTTGATAAATCACTTTTTTTTAGATTTTACAAATACTTTTCGTCAAATCTTTTTTCAGATAAAATTTTTTAAAGATCACAATAAAAACAAATATAAACTGATGACGTTTTGGCAATATATGTATGTATAGCCCTTTCATCTCCTAATTCTGCATCTAATTTGCCGCTGTCTTTCAGTCTCTAAGCAGCACACCCGGCAACAGCATTATTTGAGCTGTTCGTCCGTTTGTGTAAGTTTTTTATACAAACTTGCCTGAGATCCTGCTTTGCTTTGTGTGGGTTTTTCCCGCGAATTTTTCACCTGTTTGAAGGCATTCAATCTTTTGACTGCGGACGGCTAGAGACTTGCAGGTGTTTGGCGGGGTTCTCTATTATAAAAGGTCGCTTGCAGATTTTGAAAGAATAAAGCGTGAACATCTTGTGGAAGAAATCGGTCTTTGTGATCGTTAAGAAGCAGTTAACAAAATAAATAAATTCGAAATTGAGGAAGGCTTTCATGAGAGAACGTACTATTTTCAATATGCAACCGATTTTTCTATTTTAAATCAAAGCAATATTCTAATGGCAAAGATCAACGGTCGCAAATTTATTTGTAACTCATCGGGATGATTCTATTTTATTGTATAAATTAACAATTTGGTGTGAATTCATGATAAAAGCGATGAGGGTGGTAAAAAGTGAAAATTCAGTTTGATGCAATTGCATTTCTTTCTATTTTCGCAAAATTTTTTATGCCATTCATGTAATATCAAATTAAGGTCAGAAGCAAAAATTGTTCAACGTAATTCTTCAATTTTACAATGCTTATAAATGTTTAGTTGCCTCTTTGGAGCATAGAATGTCGTCATTGCCATCATAAAATCGAAACAACTTCCGTTTCATCAGTGAAAAGGTGAACGAGTGACCTCGTTGATCTTTGCCATTAGAATATTGCTTTGATTTAAAATAGAAAAATCGGTTGCATATTGAAAATAGTACGTTCTCTCATGAAAGCCTTCCTCAATTTCGAATTTATTTATTTTGTTAACTGCTTCTTAACGATCACAAAGACCGATTTCTTCCACAAGATGTTCACGCTTTATTCTTTCAAAATCTGCAAGCGAACTTTTATCATAAAGAACCCTGCCAAACACCTGCAAGTCTAGCCGTCCGCAGTCAAAAGATTGAATGCCTTCAAACAGGTGAAAAATTCGCGGGAAAAACCCACACAAAGCAAAGCAGGATCTCAGGCAAGTTTGTATAAAAAACTTACACAAACGGACGAACAGCTCAAATAATGCTGTTGCCGGGTGTGCTGCTTAGAGACTGAAAGACAGCGGCAAATTAGATGCAGAATTAGGAGATGAAAGGGCTATACATACATATATTGCCAAAACGTCATCAGTTTATATTTGTTTTTATTGTGATCTTTAAAAAATTTTATCTGAAAAAAGATTTGACGAAAAGTATTTGTAAAATCTAAAAAAAAGTGATTTATCAAAATATATCAACGCAAATAAAATAAATTAACAAATATTAAATAAAGCGAAATTTCCAAAAAATTTACATATTGCGTTTAGAAGTGATAAAATTTAAAGGCAAGCAAACATATTTTTTGGCTAATAGGAAATTGTCATTTTTCAATTTACAGCCTGCAAAACGAAAATTCGACAAGACGGCAAAGCATCAAGAATTTTTCGTTGGTAGCATAGATATTTCTCAAAACCGGATTTTACCACGTGGTAGCGACATACATGAGAACAAGCAGAACAGAACCCACCCTCGGTCTGTTCTGCTTGGCATCAGCAGCGACACTGACGAAACCGACGGTTGCTCCGAGCTCTGCAACCGAGCATGCATGCAAATATGTGTTAGTGTCACATGTACGGTGTGTAATTTTTTGAAGCGTTTTTGCTCTGTGAAATTATAAGAGTCGTTTTTGCTCTGGGCGCGTCAAATATATTTGTGGAACATTGAAATCTTTCATTGAATCCACACGCCATCGTTCAGCGATTTCAATGGCGTTTTATTAGTTGATTGACTGTTCTTTTAACTTCGAAAAGCAGAAACTATTTTTCAAAAGCAAAGTATAGCATACGATGCTGCAGTTTTGCACAGCACTGTAGCGCGCACATGTACAGTTCTAAAATATTTATAAAAAAAAGTAAAAATTCAACATTGGAACGTCCATGCAATGAGTCTAAAAACACTTTCAAAGTAAAAGTATTTATGAAAGGCAAAAATTAAATTATGGAAAAGCGGAAATGAAAAAATACATATGTATACTTATATAACATTTTAGGCCCAAGCAAAATTGCTGTGCACATTCAAAGGCATATTTGGCAAACAATTTGCAGGCGCTCTTAGAAGCGCAGAGCAACTTTCGTAAAATGATTATGCAAAATTGAAAAATTACATTTAAGCGAGCATGGTAATTACTTTTACGTACATATTTTTGCAAAAAAAAGCAATCAAACTTTTGGCTTTTACTTACATATTTTAAGAAAACTACGAAATTTAAACAAATTCAAAATTTTATGAAATGCAAATTATCAAAAAAAATTTTCGGATTAAATTTTTGGCTATAAAATTTAAAATACCACACACACATACACGCATACACAAGGCAATAGTAACGAAATTTCTTAACGGTGCAGTAGACAGTGAGTACGTACAGTATGGAGGAAAACTAATTACACTTAATTGAAAGTAAATTAATTTAATTAATTTATTTTACAAGCTAAAAAGCAGCATACAATTAAAGACTGAATCTGTTAATAATTTTTGTTCATTCTTACGCAAGTAAAGTCGATTTTCAAACAAAAAAGCGAAAAAAAAGAAAGATTTATGAATAGACGAATTTTTATAGCAAATATTTTTGAGTTTTACAAGAAAACTTAACTTTCACACTTGTTTCTAAGCGTGTAATAATTTAATAACAACAGTCACAGCAACAGCAACAACAACAACATTAAAAATGGTTCCTTTTCAGTTAAAAGTAAAAGAAGAAGAAGAAGTAAAACAAGAACAAAAGCTAGGAAAAGAATTGGAAAAAGCAAATTTATAAATTTACAAAAGCGGGAAAGAGTTGAGACAGAAAATCCCAAAATGGCAGAGAAGCAAGTCGCCTTAGAAAACAAAATTCTTTTTATGAAATGCACAAAATTTTATTAAAAGAGAAAAACTAAACAAACAAGCGAAACTGCAAATAAATACAAAATTTTACAAAAAGAATAACAAGCAGAAAAGAGATTTTTTGTTAACTAAAAACACAAGCAAAAAATAGTGCAAAGTTAAAAGAAATTTACTTTTTAATTTTTATAGCCAAAAAATAATAATTAAGTTTTAAGTTTAAGCATTAATTAAATGCAATTATTGCATATGATAACTAATACTAATTACGTATTAAAAACTTTTAAATATGCTTTATCAAGTTGATTTAAATACTTTTACGATTAAGTTATTAAAAAATTACACTTACATAAGCAACTCATATTTGCACATGTACTATGTAAATATGATAAATGTATGCAAAATTATTTTAAAACTTTAGCATACAAATTTCTACACAATTCGAGCTTAAAGTTATTATATATATTATTTTTCCATGCATTCAACTGATCTGAACAATTTAAAAGAAGTGATAATTCTGCATGAAAAATATTTTCAATCTATTGAAAAAAATTAAATGGCATGAAAGTAAAAGAAAATTTAAATTTTGTACATACAAACCAATGCAGAAAAGGCGAAGAAACCGAAAATACATTTATTATATGACATAAATTACAAAATGGTGTAATTTTCACCTGATACATTTACATGCAAAAAAAACCCAACAAAAACAAAAATCATACAAACTACGAGCAACAAAAATAGTTTTATTTGAATTATTTGAGCATGCCATAAAAAGCAAATGTAAAAATAAAAGCAAATCACGACAAACAGAATACACAAAACACAGATAAAAGTAGAATTATTCTATAAATTATAAACAAATTATGTAATAATGCGCATATTAACAAAATATAAATATAAAACCAAAATACAAACAACGGAGCTCAGTTCATTTTTATTTCAATTACAGTTAGGTTAGGTTAATCTGGCTGCTGTTGGGACCTTAGCGATGCCAGTTAGAGTTCCATTTAGGAATGGTCAAAGTAATGATCTGTCAGAATTTGGGTGTGTTTCGCAAATTTCCAAAGAGGCTTGATATCCAGTTTCGAGATCTGTTTGAGTACTGAAAATAATGGCGCTCCTAAACAAATCATACGAGTTCTGGCGATGGCGGGGCAGGAGCACAGCATATGTGCCAAGGTCTCCCTGCTGCCAGCTTCTTTGAATTTCCGGCAGCTTTCGTCGTTCGTTATACCGATCCTATGTGCATGCGCTGCTACAAGGCACCTGTCCTGTTAGTGTACCTGTGATAGCTCTACATTCTATTCTTGGGAGAGTCAGTATAAACCTAGTATACTTTTCGTCATAGCACGTTAGCATGGTTTTGGAGGTTTCACAGGTGCTTAGGTGATTCCATCTGGCCCTCGTTTTTCTTTTCATGCATTCCTCTATTTGGCTGCAGAACGCTTGCAGAGGCATCAGTACTTTGGTGATATGCTCATCTGAAAGGCAGACACCCTGTTCAATTACAGTAAATACTACATACAAAAAACCAAGCACAAAAGGAAAAGCTTACGAATGGAAACTAGAATGAGCTAGAGCTCTCAAAAGCTAGAGATGCATGGCTCTCCCCTACCAGCGTAAGGATGAATTCTGACATGCCGATGTCCTAAGCATTGCATGAGCTACAACTTTGCATTACCGAGTAATGCATAAACTCTTTCATGTTTGGTTTAGTACAAATGAACTGCTTACAGAAGTGAAATAAAATGCATAAACGGTACAAAAAGATTCTTGAGTTTTCTTCACAGAAGCTTTCGATTTGAATGGTAAATATTATAAATTGCATGATCTAGCAAAGGCGATTTCCCCCAACCACTTTTTGACTCTGAAAGTCTTTGCTGGTCGAAGCATTGCAAACATTACCATTCGCATTACCTGGTAAGAACAGATTTCTATAACTAACTTTTAATTCTAAAATTCTTAATTGATCGATTATCATGCAACAGGCATTTTCTATTTGTTGTTGTTTACCTGCATTTTGGTGTGGAACCCTTCGAACATTTCCGAATTACCTTCAATTTCATGCACTCATTATTCGAAAGACGAGTCAGTTCATTCGCATATAATCGCCACTATTTTCTTAACATTTGCGCTACATACATCAAATAAACTTTTAAATAATGAAAATAATGAATGAAATAAAAGATAAATTAATTAAAACTTAAATCTTGAACTATGTCGTATACAGCCTATTATTCCCATAGAACTCACTAAAGTAACGTATTGAAGCTGAGAGCCCAGCGCTAATTTGAGAGCCCTTTTCCAAAGTTGTAAAACAAAAGCAAACATCGATATCCATGTCCATGTTCGGTTGTGGTTGCTATGCCCATTATGTGCCATGGACTGTGTAATCATGATTTGAATAATCATCGCCGGATACTTAATCTATGATGGGATATACAGATCCACCAAGCTATGATTGCTTAAGAGTCGATGGCAATGATTCAATCAATAAATCAAAACTAGTATTATAATTGCTTCGATAGGATGTCATGACATAACTTAGTGTTAAATAATTTACTTTTAAATTTAATAATATTATCTTTATTCCCTTTTGTGAGAGGGGAAATTCAAATCACATTCACTATTTTGCATCTGCATCATAGGCAACCCCTCAAATTTTCAAAATGTTTTCAGACCCAACTAGTTTGGCAATTTCTGAATGAATATGTTTATTACAAATACTTTGGTCCACACACAATTTGGCATCTAAAGGATTCAAAAATATTCAAATACTTCGAACATTTGTTTGGTAATATTTGTAGATGCGGTTACCAGGATTACAAAACTATTACCCCAATAGGTTGAGTCCTACTGCTCGCAAAATAAATGTCAGTTTAAAATTTTGATAACTTTTTTAGGAGTCAGTTTCGAAAAAAATGTTGTTGTTGTTGAGAAATTGTGTAACAAAACTTTTTTAAGGAATCAATTCAAAGGAAAAACAAATTTGTAGCTTCCGACAGCGTGTGCTAAAAATAAAACGATCGCACACAAGTTAAAGCAAGAAAGCTTGGCTTAAGCCAGGGATTCAAAGGCTGTTACATAAATGATATATAAAATTTATTACGATTTGAAGAATGATAAAATATTTATGAAAAATTGAAGTAGACGATTTTTCTAAAGTGTTAACGAATAGAAGAAAAGATGTTCAATAGTGATATTAAATGAAATAAAACTTAAAATCATGGATAATATCAAGAAGTTGAAGTGCTTTTTTGTTTCAGAAGGTAGATTGTAAAGTTGTTTTTAATCATGAAAGTTGAGTGAAAGAGCGAGTCAAGTGAATTGATCTTTGTAATTTATGCTTGTTTCTATGAATCTGCATAAAATATTTGTATCGACTTTAGCATGTCGAAACCAAATAAAAACTATAAGCGCCCTATGCTGACTTGAATTTCCTAAGAATGGCGCGTTGCGTTTTAGCAGAGCCTCACTTATTCGACGCTACTGATGACTTCTGTCCCAATATTAGTGTCAACTTAATTAATTCCAAAGATATCATGTCTTAAGCCCTAAAAGATGTAGGCACATGTATCTAATCAGCTTCAGCTTCATGCTTAGCATTTGTGAAAAACTACTTTTGACACTAGTTTCAAATTAGCATGCCAAAGAAAAAAGATCAGGCGGAAAACGTGTTTGCGCGGGGAGTTTTAAAGGGAGCCATCAGTGCCATCGCCCGCGGCTTCGTTGCTGGTACTTATGACGTTGATAACGCGCGCACACGTACGAGTATCTGGCAGATGCCTTTTGAAATATTTGAGGCTTGACTTGGCAACATACATACAGGTATGAAAATGACCTTGACATTTCAAATGAAAAAAACGCGCCATACGTGAATTTCTTTAGCGCAGCCCAAATTGAAGAAATTGTATTTACTGTGAAGAGGTTTTAGAATGATGGAATTCAAACAATTGTTTGCTTTGAAAGTCATTTTATTTAATGTGATGTTATTGATGGTTTTCTATGCTTTATTATTTGCATTGAGTTTATATATTTCAGTGGCAAAACAAATAAAATATATCTAATATTTAGGAATTTATGAGTTATCGATTTGTGTCTTCGAACTAGAATTTGTTGCAACTCATCATCAGCTGGTAAACAGATATTTCGTAATTTTCAACAACTACCCAATAAACTTCTTTCAAGGCAAGTTTAAGAAAATGGTTTTTGTAATAAAACTCAATTTTAGCATAACTGAAGTTATTATTATTGAATACTTAAAAGTTAAGCGCTGCCGACTTCGAAACTCAAGTCATGTTATTATTTCTTCTGGCCACAGACTTTAGAAATTACATATTTTTATACCCCACACTCTATGATAATTAGGTATACATATTGACTTTGTTCGAAATTTGTAAGGCGTCAGAGAAGCCGTCCTAGGAATAGACATACATAAGTATGTATAAATTATCAGAATCATTTTCTGTTTTGACTTCCGGCTGTTCGTCTCTCTGACCATCTGTAGTCGCAGGAGAGATGGGTTAAAGGTCTAGGTCTGTTGAGATGAAATCTAGAGGATCTAGAAAGGGACGAACGGGACAATAGAATTATTGTTGATATTGAATATAGATTAGCTAAAAAGCAGTCTTTATTTGGACACAGCTTTATGGAACTTGAAACATATGAAAACAGCCAATATTTTTGAGTCAACCTAATGGAATCTCTCGTCTATGCCCAAATTACACAAATCGCGCATATGGCCGAAAGTCTTGTGGAGCACATTTCTCTCGAACATCCCAAAAAATAAAATAAAGGGTAAAAATTACATTAAGGGATTGTACTGTAACTTTTGTCTAGGGTCGAGAGAAGGTCAAGTATATAGGTTTCTGTAAGTACTTGATATATGTTGAGCAAATTTTAAAACGTTGAGTTGTTTTGATTCCTGAAAATAAATTTGCTGTTGAGTGTTATTTTTGTCTACATTAATTTGGAATTCTTTAAATGTTTAACAAAAAGAAGCACATTTCGAGGAATTATTCGTAAAATGGCATTAGTCATGCTCCACAAGCGACAAACCGAATTATCAAATCTGTAGAAATCTCATTACCTCCCGCAACTGGAAAGCCAGCTTCTTGCAGCTACTCAACGCAGAGCCGCGTACAAGCTCAATGCATGCAAAAGCAAACTCGATTTCATTTTCGAGCGAAACAAGCTTTTTTAAAATATTTCTTAGTAATGCAAAAATGAATATAAAAAAACCACAGCTACAAAAGCAACAACGTCTCTGAAGATACATATGTCAACGCAGAAGATCATCTGCTTCTTCTTCCGCTTGTGCTGCTGCTAGTGCCGATCTTCACAGCAGATGCGCTGGATGCGGACGATCCACTGAAACAGTTGAAATCGAAACCTCACACGTTGCGGAGCGTTTTTAGTAGTGTTGTGTTGCGCCTATATTTCCAAAGGAATAAACAGCTAACGTTCGAAAGGACGAGCAAGGACATACGACTGTTTGAATTGAATTGACTGAATTTAAGAGATCTTGCAAAATGATGAAAATCGCTATAAGTGCTGTTTTGTGTTTGGCCATGTTCGGCTCCCTGGGTTAGTATATACAAATTTAAAGTGTTAGATATATTTAAAATTAAAATTTGTTGTTGAAATTGTGAGAACTTTGCACTTTTTGCATTTAATTAAATTCGCAAGTGCATTGAACGAAAGACTTAAGTAGCGAACGTGCACTCAACCGCTTTATTGCGTTTTAAAGTAGCGCCATTAAAAAATTCTGCAATTTTATGAAGTTGTTAAAATTTTGACATTTCCAGCTAATGCATTTCAACTATGCACTTTAAATTTTGAACTTTGACTTTTTTAAAGTATTTTTGGCTGCGTGCAGTTTTGGTGAGGTTTTTGTAAAAAATTGTTGAGTTGATTTTCTGTAAGCTCTGTCTGTCCGTCCATTTACTAGTTATTAATTACAATTAAGTTCAAGTTTTAACAAGTAAGCTGGAGTATCATTCGCTCATTCGCATGCTTCCTCAACTGCACTTATGCTATCAAAAGGAAGAACGTAGCTCAGTGCATGCTGTTCTAATTTTGTTGATCAAAATTGTTAAATTTAATGACAAAGGAGCAAAATTATTCAAGGAGTTCTCACTTAACCTTATTTTTTAAGATATGACAAAAATGTGTGCAATATTTCGCTTAAGAATGTTGAAGAATCAGCGAAAGGCTTAAAACTGCATCTAACCGATTTAGCACGCAAACTTCAGAGACAATTCAATTGTTGCTTCAGCTGGGTAACTATGGTCTTCAAACACCATAGCGAGGATTTAGATTCTATTAAAGATATTCAATGAATACTTTGAAATGCCTGACCATCACAACTTTCATAACATTTTTCTCAACTTCTCTGATCTTTTAAAAAATTTGGTTCATAGAATTTATACTGATTTGCTTAGAAATTTGTAGGTTTTTTGCAAAATAAATTGTTTGGATGGTATTAGCGTTGCAATTTTCTTTTAACTTGCGAAATCTTAAAAATTCTGCAATTTTAATTTTATTGAATCCTCAAAATTTTGCCAATACATACTGTTGTTTCCAGATTTGCAAGATTTTCCTGCAAACGGGAAAGCTTGATTTCCAAAACTGTGAATTTGAGCATTAAAATTTAGAATTAAATTTTTAAAAGAATGAATATCAACTGAAAATCGCTTATAGAAAAGTATAGTTGATTTAAATTTATGTAAATACACAAGAGTTTGTAATGCGATTGCTCTTTTTCTAAATTCAATAACATTAATTTCAAATTATTTTAGTTTAAATCTTATGAAAATATTTAATCTAACTAATGAAAATTAATGTTAATTCATTTGACATTTATTTTAAAATTGATTCAAATATCAAACTACTTTTTAAAAGACAAATTTTATAGTGAAAAAAACCAATGAAAACAAATAAAACTAGCATGTCTCTTATCAGCAGGTATAATTTTAAAAAATAAGCTTTATACGTAAAGTGGCAAAACAGGAAAGGAGAATATAAATTCGTCGAGTGGTGCCTCTGCCTTCTGTCTTCTTTCCGCTTTCAACTTTTCAATATTTTACTATTTCAAGGAAATAGTTGTTGTTTTTCTTCAGGCTCAAGGTCTCGATAATCAAAAAACTTTTATTGAATTTTAATCATTAATTCTAGGCCAATATTTCGACTCCCATCGGACTTCATCAACATACGTATTCATTTTAAAGAAATTTTAAGAACAATTTATATTTAAAATGCTTACTTAGTCAAATATTAAATGTAAAATCTAGGCTTTTTCACGAATTTTCTTAAACAGATGAATATATTAACTTAAAGTATAAATTTAAAAATTTTTGTTGCATTTAATGCCGGCTCGTACACAGCTCTCTCCACTCCCCCTCCCACTCCTTCCAACCATACGCCACATTAGCTTATCGCAATTGGAAGCACCGCAAGCAAATCACTTTGATTAAACGCTTGCCTCAATGAACGATTCTCACACTCTTCCGCCGCCCCACAACTACCCACATACACTTTTAAAAGCGCTGCCCAGTGCATTAATTGCGCTCAATCGAGCGAGAAGGAGCGAACTATTACTGCGTAATTAAACGTAAAGATTTATGCAATTTAATTTAATTACCGCGATTGCTTTAAAAGCGTTCTGGCACGTTTTTGCTCTTAGTAACTCTGCTCTAACTAACTACTCTGAAGGTGACCATGACCACCTATTTGAAATATTAGTACCTTACGTTACATGTTAGTTGACACTATCAAAAAAGTACAAGAACTAAATTTCCGCACGGAAATTAAACACAATTATGAGAAGTCATTTCTTATCCAGAGCACTGTATAACAGCAAATATGCTGAAACCTTAGTTATATTTCAAGCATAGTACAAGACGTCTTATTGAAGCCGCATATTCTGAATTTTTCCATTTTGTTAAATATTAGGGGTATTCCCTATCCGGTGTAATTGGTCCTGTAAAGGAGCAAAAGCAAAATATTTTTCCACCTTTTGAATACACAACAACAAAACACACTGGTTTGCTTTTGCATTAAAGTCACAATTTTCCTAGACCAAAATCCATTGCGTTTAGTGGAAAATATTTGATGCAAAATATGAGCATAGTTGCCAGCTTGAAAAGTCGCACTTATTGGTGTTATAAATATTTACCCAAGATTTCATTTGCTGCATTTTCAATTAAGAAGTCACTTAATTGTTGTTTTTCGCTCTTTCGTGGCATTTTTTTTAACACTCAAATAAAACAGCTGTTTGACAAAAACATTTGCAGGGATTTCACAATCGGTCGTTCCCGATTATAAAAATGCAAAAGAAAAATTTTGCTTTTGCTTTTACATTCGCTCCGTATAAGGAATACCCCTATTATATTTTAAGCGAAGCAATATAATTTTTGGCATTTTCTCTCACTTTCAAAAAAAGTTGTTCTTCATCATAGCCAACCAGCAAAATAATGGTAAAGGAAGGCAATGCATTGGCAATTTAATTAACATTTCTGGCGTTTGTACAAAAGTATCTGCAAATCGTTCAAGTCGTAAAAAATTTAGCTCAAATATTAAAAATAACAAGTTTTTTGAGATTTAGAAAACAAAGTTGAAATATTTTCGAGTGCTACATCAAACTGCAAAACTAGTCACTAATATATACAAAATCTTATAAAATTGTGCTCATAGATTTCCTTTTAAATGTATTTTGTGAATTGTATACCTAAAAATTTTCTTGAAAATGAAAAGTGCATTTTTGAAAGGTTTAGTACTAAAATTTAAATTTTTGAAATGTGCCAGTGCAATCCTCGAAAACATTTCATATTTACATGTTCAGTAAGATATGTACTTGCCTGGTTGGCCGTGACAACCCGTTGCCGAACTACAACTAGAAACACCACATTAGAAGTTACTTATTTTTCAAACTTGAAGTAAGTTTGTGACGTTTCAATAGCAATCGAAATAAGTTATCAAGAGACTGTTGCAGAATACCATTGTTGTGTTGCTGCTATGAAGTAGCTATGAAATGCAAGGAATTTCAATTGTATTTCTGGCAAATGAGTGGCGCGGTTTTAAAAATCTATGTCGAAAGGTTGTTGAACTTATTCTTAAGCTATATGGAATAGAAATTATGTCAATCAAATGTTTTTGAATAGTATTCTGTAAGAATTCAATTTCTATTCCAAAAATTCAATTTCTATTCCAAAAATTCCAAAGCAATAGAATTGAAAGATATAGTTTCAACAACTGGATAGAATACATGATGTTGTGTTAGTTTTGTTTCCTATTTCAATAAACGTGCAGCGACCTTTGGGCCTTCTTAAATGGGCCCTGCCTCGTTTAGCTTCCCAGTTGCTTCTTTCATTTCAGCCTGACAAATGTGAAACACCCAAACAAGCGTCAACCTAAATTTAGCTATTTAGTTGGAGGCTTAAGTGTCTCTATTGATCTTGCATAAATTGTGGCTAAATATTTGCTCACCATAACAAAAGACTGCAGCAACAAACTTTGCATTGCTGACACACTCCTGAATACCTCACACACGCATACAAACCACTCAATAACGTCGTATCAATTCAATGATGAAAGCGAAATCACAAATCACTCCAAGCCCGCGTTTCAAGGTCAACGGCAGCAGCTACTCCGCGCCGCTGGTGGCCACTGCGGCTGATGGCGGCGCAGCGCTGACGTTGGCGCTTCTTCTTTATCTCGTTAACATTTAAGCAAATGTATATTTATTGCGTAACTTCAAGTTGTTTTTGCTGCTTTTCTTCTTCAGCACAAATTTTTTAACACATTGTGGCAAAACGTGTTCAGTTTTTTATTGCTTTTATGGCTTTTGTTTCTGTGGTCGTTTTGTTTATTGCAGTCGAGCGACAGATCGCATTTTGAGGCTTGCCGCCATGGCAGCCGGTTCAATACGTAAATGTGTGTGTATTTGTGAGCACATTTGTTGAAAAATATTTCTAGAATATCGTAGAGGAATTTAAGTGAATCTTATTATGAAGAAATTTTTTTTTCCATTTTTGTAAAAAGTATTTATAAAATAACAACTCTTCTGCAATAATAATAAAATAACAGTGCCTTGCCATTTGGACTATGTATTCCCTTCTCAACTAACTGCATTAAAGTGAAAATTTTTCTTAATATATAAATTTCGTTGGAATATAACTAGCAGAGAAAGCTACTCAGCTTAACGAATGTTATTATCTTTTAAGTTCTTATGGATTGACTTTTCAACCACTCAGATAAGAGACCTTGCTGTTGAACAAATTAATTTATAAATCTAGTAATAAGTCCTAGATAACTTTCTGAACTTGATTAGAATATTGCAAAATTGAGCTTACAAATTTAAAAATGGAATGTAAGTATCATTTTTATGATACGCCGCGTTGGCTTAGTGGTCTAAGTGCTTGGTCGCTGATGCTGGAGGGCATGGGTTCAACCCCCAGCCCTGGAAATATCTTATACAAAGAAAATTTGTTTTCAAATTGTTTCTTTGCCCGGCGCCACTTCTCGCGATGAATTGGCAATTCTCCGAGAATAATCTTTGCCATGAAAAAGCTTCTCAAACCCGTTCAGATTCGGTAAAGTAGGTCCCGTTAACTTGTGCAAAAATATAACAAGCACACACAAGTTAATGCGAGAAAGCTAGGACTATGCCCACACGGGCTGTTGTGCCAGTCAATTATTATTATCATTTTTATGAAATTATTTATGACAGTAGCCAAGTGCAAAAGCTTAATCTCTTTTATGTTTCAAAACTAACTTTCCAAACACTTTTCATTTGCATACTTACACAATATATACTTTTATACTTACGATAGTCTAGGAATAAGCCTGTAAAGCTGACTAAAGATTCATTACTCAACGAATACCTAATCCTTCTTCATTTTCATGGAGTCATATATTTTTGTATTTTTGTTTCCAAGCAAACATCAGAAGAACAAGAATGAGCGCATATCTTGCTTTCATATCAGCATGTCAGCACGCTCCACAAATTCAAGCTCATTTATAATTCATAACTCCTTTTAGCTTGAGCACAACAGAAAAACACTGACAACGAATTCGAAGATCAGTTAAGAAGTTAAGGCGTGATTCGAAGAAACCTTTAAAACCTTTCTTGAATTCGCTCCACCCAGATTGTTTTTAACAGCCAACCTATGAAAGTTATTTTAATTTTGTCTAGATTTCTTATCAGCTGCAAACGTAATATATATATTACACAATATACTTAACTTTTAGCTTCTTTTAAAATCTGCTGGTAATCGAAGTTTATTTATCACTTCGTATTAAAATTCTTTGTCATTCCTTCAAGTAAGCAGCTTAATAAACTGACACCTCTTGAATTGTTTAAAGATTTTTATTGCGACTATTGTAGAACAAACGTTACATCCGCTTTTAAAAAATAGTCAGAAATAATCACTGATCACGGCCTCTGATTTGTTAAATGCCTCTAATTTCTTAGATATTCTCTCGAGAATATGTTAATTAAATTGGAACTTCCGTATAGCTGAGACATATTTGCTTGCTTTTGCATACTTATCTACTAAGTAATCTGCCTACAGTGCCACTATATATACAATATCAAATCGATCGTTATGTTTTTTGAGCATAGAACTTAATACCAGCAGCATTGTTCAACACGGCTACGAAAGCATATTGCCAATCCTTCTATTAATGCTAATTTTTCGTTTATAGCCATCATACCTCTTCACTGGTTCGTTACTCAAATATTTGTTTCTCTAATATAAATTATATTACCTACTTATAAGTAAACTATAAAGTCATTGGCATATCTGTCTGCCGAGCTGAATGGCAATGACAAATGACGCATGCACCCAGAAAAAGACGCAAATCTTCTTCTTAAAGTGAGCAAAATTTGATGCGTGAAGCAATGCGCAGATGATTCATTCGCAGATAATTTCAATTGACCTTCGATACTGCAGCGAAAACAACTTTAAATTAATATTGTTTATCAATTTATTAGTTGTTTTTCCCGGTCTTACTTCTTAATCAAAACAATAGACTTAAACAACAAACTTCATTCTAATTTATTGGAGATAAATCCAAATATGTGCTGTCTCTCTCACTGGACAATATAAAATCAA
Source organism: Neria commutata (assembly GCA_963457695.1). Lineage (NCBI taxonomy): Eukaryota > Metazoa > Arthropoda > Insecta > Diptera > Micropezidae > Neria > Neria commutata. Next base: position 45,425,425 of record OY735246.1, read on the forward strand.
TTTTTATTTTGTTGCAAAGGCTCGTCGATTTTTTTTAACAATTATAGCTTTTTTATTTTTGTTGCATTCACTGAGTCGAATCATAGTTTTATGAAAATGTTTCTGAATTGAAGTGCATTTTTCAAACAGTTTTCTGCTTTTGATTAGCTTAGGTTAAAGTGGCTGTCTAAGGCCCAGATGATCGGTATAGATATTTTGCACAAGATTTATCCACAAATTTGGCACATATCCTGACCTAATATGTTCTATAGTTCTGTATATATTTGCTACAATACAAAGAAATTGGAAGTGTATTTGGAAAATTCTTTATAGCTTTAACAATTCTTGCGATTCTTATGTTTTACCGCTTGTTTTCAAGCAAAAGTGCAATCACTATGCTCATATTATGCTATAAAAATGCGATAGAGCGTTCTTAAAAACGGTGTAGCTGCCTAAATTTGGTTTGTACAAAATCGACTTAAAGCTTATTTTTCTAAAAAAAATTTCTCCCCAAATTTTATTAACTGCGCCAAAGAGCTAGAAAACAGCCAATTTTTTCTGCTTACGCCTCTGCTTGTTGCAAAATCGTAGCAAAACAGTGTAATTTTCGTCATGTTTTCTTAAATCCATTTCGCGTAAGCATTTGTTTTGCTAAATCCGAAAATGTTTCTTTGTTTTTGTTGTGCTTTTACCTTGTACCATGATCCCCATTCAACTTCTAGGTAAGCTCACTTTCGAAACATATTAATGAAATTCGTTTTATTCTCTTCTCTCCTCTCGTTTTGCAGCGAACGCACAGTGTCGCGAGGCGAATGGCACCTACGCCGTCTCCGGCTCCTGCGACGCCTACATCGAGTGCAAGAACGGCGTGGCCGAGGAGCAACTCTGCCCCGACGGTCTGCTGTACAATGAAAAATCGAGCGGCTATCCCTGCGGCTACCCCATCGAAGTAGAGTGCTCCCAGGGCCAGGCGCGCCAGCAGCCCGCACAGGCCACCGAGGACTGTCCGCACCAGTTCGGCTACTACGCCATGGGCGACTCCAGCCATTGTGGCCAGTTCAAGAATTGCGCCTCCGGCCGCGGCTACGTGCTCGACTGCCCCGAGGGCTTGGCCTGGAACGAGGAGACATACAAGTGCGACTGGCCCGATCAGGTGCCCAGCTGCGATGCGGAAAAGTTTTTGGGTTTCTCCTGCCCTGATCCCGCACCCAAGTCGAACCTGCTAGGCGAGCAGGAAGAGCTCTACCAGTTCTATCCATCGAAGGACAATTGCCAGGTGTACTTCCTCTGCATCGAGGGACGTCCGCGTCGCATCAACTGCGGCGAGGATCTGGCCTTCAACCAGGAGACTAAGGCCTGCGACGACATCGACAATGTGGCCTCGTGCAGCGCCGACATTAGAAAGCGCGGTCAGGATATCAAGAATGCACGCGCCTCTGCTGCCGCCGGCAAGGGCAGACAAACGGCGAGCATTTTGGCCTCCCGCAGCGGTTAAGGTGTCCTGCCCCCATGGGAACGCATCTACTCTAAAATATTGAAATTACGCATAAATTGAAAATGTCCGAGTTTTCTAGTCCATAGTCAAGTTTTGCCTTTCATATTCTACTCGTATGTATCGGTATGGTTTACGAAGGTTTCGAATAAATGCAATTAAGAAAAAGTTGAAAGCCTATGTTTTAGCTTGAAGAATATTGTATCTTTACATTCTCCTTTGTTTTTTGAAAGCTTTGTTATAAAGATCTAATCTGGTGCCAATAAATTTCAGTGGAAATAAATCTTCACTGTCAGGCGACTGTCTAGTTACCATAATATGACTGACCATTATATAAGATGCTTATCGCAAAATAGAGTAGAAGGAAGCCAAGTAGTATTCTAAAACGTTTGTTTCTATAGCCCTTTGTTGAAATTAGAAAATATTCACAGCACAGAAATTTCCAGGGCACTGCTTTTTCTTAAAGTCGACGAATTGTGGCTCTTTAACACCTCAATATCTGGTCGGATTTACAATTATTAGAGTCATAGTCGACCACATGAAAACAATTGTCGGACAGATAGTATTTTGATTTGGTTACTTAAATATATGTACATACACATATGCGAAGTCGGAAGTCGACTACTTAATTCAACTTTTTATACAAGTCGTTTACAATTTTTTTAGTCTTGGTAGCTTACCTTAAAAATGGTGTCAAAATGGTATTCTTATATATATTATAAGCAATATTTAATTTGGAACTATGCACATATAACAGAGGCCTTACGAGCTAAAACGTAAAAAAGTCGATTAGCCGACTATGACTGTAAAATATTCCAAGAGATAAAAGTCGACTAATTATCAATTTTACAGATTTGATGTAGGCGAAAGACGATTCACTCATAATATACAATTTAAATTAAAAATTGTAAAAAAAAGAAGAATCTATTTAAAGGTGCATATTGAACAAACTACAAAGGCTTGAGATATTTTGAATCGAATTTTACTATGTCAAATCCTTTACGCTTAGCAATAATTTAAAAAATTACCTTTTTGAGACTACGGAATTCCAACATCCGTTGTGTACATCAGCTGTAATATTTTCAGAAATTAAAAATTTTCGATTAGCTTAAAACTTTCTTAAGAACTATGTACTATAATTTGTACACCTCATCAATATCTTTATAGTTTCTTATGAACTACTAGCTGTCCCGGCGAACGTTGTTATGCCTAAAATAATTATTTTATTCAAAGATTTCTTTTGAAATGTATTTCAATTATGGTAGGAATTTTTTTGATAATATGAAAATTATGTTCAGGAAGAATATGTTTTCGTGAATATTTCCACCCCGACAACAGCTATCGGGTTAAAATTTTGTCGACCACTTTCTGTCAACTTTAGTATTATACGGTGTGAATTTGAGCCAGATCGGTACATAAATAAGAATTTTCGAAAAACCGCCACCGCAGCGCCACTTATTAGGAAGGTCTAACATGAAAAAAAACCATTCAGAGCACCACACGAACATATGTTGTGAGTATAAGGTCGATCGCTTCTGTGGTTCAGCCGTGATGCTGCAATATACATACGCACAAACGTTTTTATATATTAAGATTATAAAGCGCAGTGAAAGGTACAAGTTAACTCATGATGAGTTCCTTATTCACACTTACGAGTCTACAATAGAACAGCTATTAATCAAACTACCCGTCTCTCTCTCTCCCATAGCCAATGCCGCCAGCGCCAGTTGCCGCGAGCCCAATGGACGTTTCGCCGACGCCGAGCAATGTGATGCCTACATCGAGTGCAAGGAGGGCGTGGCTGAGGAGAAACTCTGCCCGGACGGTCTGCTATTCCATCAGCGCACCAAAGCCACCGGTGAATGCACATATGCACCCTTCTCCACCTGCAAGGACCGCGCGCGTCTACAGCCCGCCAACGGCACCGAGCACTGCCCACGCCAGTTCGGCTTCTATGCCTCTGGCGATCCCGTCAATTGTGGCGTCTACAAGAATTGCGCTCACGGCGAGGCCACCGTCACCAAGTGCCCCGAGGGCCTGGCCTTCAACGTGGAAACATATCAGTGCGATTGGCCGGATCTAGTGGCCGACTGCAACGCGGAAAAATTTTTGGGCTTCACCTGTCCAGCGCCTGAGGAGGGCACTGGTGCGGAGCAGCGTGATGTGGATTCAACGCCTGAGGGAGTGCTCAGCTACCACCGCCATCCCGACAGCTGCAAGAAGTATTTCGTTTGTGTGAACGGACATCCACGTCTCTATAGCTGTGGCAAGTTTTTGGCCTTCAATGCGCAAACGAAGCTGTGCGATTTTTACACGAAAATTCCCGAATGCTATGCACGACTGCGCGAATCGCGTGCCAAGTCCTTGAAGGCTTGAGTGTGCCATTTTGCTGTGCTGAAGCGAATTTGAGGTGTTTTTGATCTACTTTCTTCATAATTAAAGCTTTAATACACACACACAAACACGTACATATTTTTGATAAAATCCACTGCCATCCTAAAAGCGCCATTACTGCCTAAATGTATGTATGTTTGCAAAACTGTAAATTGTTTGAATTTAAAAAAGTACAAATAAAATGGAAATTTATTCAACAAAGTGTTGTATATCTATTATAACCGCTTTTAAATGGGATTAGATCGGGCAACGGGATCTACAAAATGCTATAGATTGCAATGGCTAAATAGGTATAGCTAAATAGAATTGCGATACAGCATATCTAAGTTTGTATATTTTGTATTTAAATAACTAAAAATCGCCTCTGTAAAAGTTATATAGATTAATGAAAATGGTTATGTCTAGTTTACTATAAACAAAATATACCCGATCCACAAGGAAGACCCTTATCTTATCTCTTTATCATTGCTCTCTTATATTCTTCTCTTGGCTACGAGGAAACATTTTCAATTCACAATAAAAAAATTTTATCCTAAAAGCACACAGTTTGCATAGCACGTTGGTCTTTTGTTATATTAAACTTTTATATGCATTCGATTTTGAATAGATGCATGTCAAAAAATTTTAGTTTTGCAGCTCTCCTTGACATGTCCGTAGCTTGGTTGAGCTTTCTTGATGCAAAAGCATCAACCCTGCATCAGAATACATCCTGACATAATTGCAAATTCGTAGATACTTAAGATAGATGCTGAAAAAATTGCTGTAATCAAAAGCAATGCAGCTGCTCATAAGGAAAATTTCCAGCTATGATGACAATTCAAAATGTGAAATATCAACCACAAAATTTGTAGACAAAACAGATTTAACATTTTTGCTGTTATGTGAGAAATTGGAAGCCAGGAGCATTTGTAGAAGTTCATAAGAGAAAAGTTCCGAGTTCCGACTCTAAAACCAAGGAAATGAAAGGCTTGATTTAATGTTCTAGTTTAGAAATTCTCCCATTATGATCGAAGTTCCGATTCCGTCAGAATCTAGTTATTAATAAATTGGCTTACGACAAACAGAATGCCTCTATCAGTAATGCTTCTTCCCAATTAGGCGCCCAGCTTTAAGTCGTCTATTTTCTACCAGAATTAATTAAACAAATTCATTTGAATTTCAGTAATATCTATAATTCTTTATTGAATTTGTTTCGCTATGTATATATATATATATCTTCATCAGTTGAATGATCTCTTTTATTTCATTACACTTTTTTAGGGTTTTCAGTTTTTCATTTACAAATGAACAAAAGAGAAATCATAAAATTCTTTAAAAGATTCACTTTAATAGAAACTAAATGTAGACAATTTCAATCTAACTAAACCGAAAGATAATCGTATTTATGCTTATATAAATATACTCGTAAGTGGCAGAAGACATTTCAAATGCTTTAGCTATTTCTTTTTTAGGTTTTTATATTGTTTATGCTTGCATTTTCTTTTTAAACTATTTCATTAGTTAGATTTATTGTTTAGTATTGAGTAAGCTTAAATTAAGAGTACACACAACGCATTCTTTTGAGGAGTGTTGAAGAAGAATTGAAGTAGAGCTGAGGAAAGTTGGGGAGAGTTAATGGGCGTTTACTTAAATGAAATGTTCATAAAATACTTGTTTGCTTCTCTGCTATTTTTGTGAACACAACTGTACAAATGATGGAACTCAGTTTATTAAATTGGAACATTATTTGTAATTGTCTATGCTTAACATAAGCGCGGTATATGGTAATAGATAACTAGAGGCCAACTAACTGTTTAGTATTCAGTTCAATGAACTTAATCAAAAGCTAGTGGCACTGCAACGAAATAAGTAAGCCGATTGGAAAGATATCCTTGAAAACGTACACAGAATCCCTTTACTGAGTAGTTAAGTTCGTTTCAAGAAATGGCAACTCAAATAAAAAGAAATAAAATGTTGGCAGTGCTAACAGCATCAAAACAATGTCATTATCTTAATGTCTTTTGTATGTCTGATGAAAGCAGGCAAATTGCTACAAAAGTCTATGCTGCTGAAAGTCTTCACACTATGCGACTTGTCATAAAAGAAGCGCTTCAATAAGCTTGAAGGGCTTTATAAATTCCAAATGGGAAATTTTTTTATTAGGTGTTAAGATCAAAGGAAAAATCAAACAAACTGCATTTTAGCTTTGTTCTCAATTTGAAAATATCGATGAACATCAAGCCTTATTTCCAAGTTAGCTCTTGGCTTTGTTTTTGACTTTATATCAGCGAAAACTAAAGCTTATTCTCAAACTTATATAAAGTCTTGTTGTCAAGCTAGCCTTTGGCAATATTTTTGATGTGTAGCTTGTTCTCAAGTTTTCCTTTTAATTGCAAACGCAATTTTTTTCAATTATTAACAGCACTTTTTTCAAGTGCAATTCATAAATACACTTGAAGAAAAGTTCTTAAAGAAGTTCTTTAATATCAAAGGAACAAGCCAACGATAAATAATATAATATCTGCATGGCCTTACTTAAAAGGACTTGACAAATGGCATAAATGAAATAAATAAAATGTTGCCGTTAAACAAGAACAGAATAAAGTAAAATAGCGAAAAGTCTATAGAAAAAAACGTAAAACGTTTTCATAAAGCGCATAAAGTACAAAGAAAAAGAAAAATTGCGCTTAAAAGTTTAACTTTCAGATACAATTACAATTCTTACTGACAGCTAATGTAATACATATACAATATCATTTTGAAAAAATATCAAACGTTTCTTACACATTTGTGAGTTAATTAATTACAATTACATTTTATCTAAGGCACTTGAATTAATTTCCTTTTACTTTTCAGCGTTTGTGTGTAATTCTAAATAATGTTTTTTCATGTCATTTATACATGATAGTACTTTTATGTTACAATTTCCAGCTGTTTTGTTTGCTGCGTGTTGGTAGTTCAATTTTAGCAATTTTAAAAAAATTTTGTCAACAACATGTTTTAATTTGCATGAGCTTTTTTTGCAACTCATAACTGGCATTTTGAGCTATGAGCCACATTTTACTTGCGATCGGAAGAGTTTTTAATTGAAATTGAAATCGTACTCCAGTGCATTTCGTGAAGAGTGAAGTTTGGAATATGGCATTATAGCTTCTGCTAATTTCAAGTGCAAATCTGACAGTTATTTTGTTGCCTATTTGTATTGGTAGTAATAATGCTCAACTGTTTGGAACTTGATTCTACAACTTGTCTACTTTTAGGCATTGTGACAATTTTCTGTGCTTCTTTGTGTGCTCTTTTTTTTTGATTTTAAAGACGCTTTGCTTTTGCTTTTGACAATTGCTATATAAATTTTGTGCCTGATTTTTAGTAAATAGAAATAAAATGAAATGAGACATCATTTTTAATGACGACGACCACGACGACTTCTTCGAATTTGACAAATTTAGGCACCTAATGTTAATTTTGATAATGCTTGCTTAATATCGATTGGTTGACTGTCTAGCCTGAGCAAATGCGCAAAATACGCTACACAACAAATACAACAATAGTTACATATTACCAAAGTCGAAGTTTATCTCATTGCCATATAATTTGACGCTGCAGATTCACACCGAATTTCCAAATTTATTTCAGCAAATTATCGTCATTTTCGAATTTCATTTGTGTTTCTGAGACGGATTTCAGAATAGTATCGCCTATTCAAATTTTCTCGAAAAAGTCTTCAACGTGATGCATATATAGAATATTGCTAGAAAATATCGAAATCGCGCTGTGTTTTAGCAAAAAGTGTTCTTGAAAACAAGTAGTGGAAATTTAACTAAAGTTGTATCTTTTCGAAAAATCTGTGTATGAGTCATTGTTGAGCGTCCATTAAATATATAGCAAAAATATAAATGATCGCCTTTCTCTTGTAGACTAGTGTAAGCCATACTTGCAAATATGTACATGCTTTGCCCATTTGCTCGAGCTCATTACACTACACTACAAAGAAGTATTTGTTTTGCTTTGCTGACAGCTAAGCTAATATCATTTCTGAAACTATTGCGTTTATGCTTGCTAGCAACAATTTTGAGTGCTTAAACTAAAGGGCGCATTATATACATTTCGCCATTGCATACATACACACATACATATATACACATATAATTTGAGGGTTCATGTAGCTGTGCAGCGTTTTGTTATATAAGTTTTACTTCGTCTGTTGCTGCTGCAACTACTCACTACACTATGCTACATTTGACTTAACTTTTAAGTTAGGTAATTTAGTTTACTTTAAGTTGAACTTAAATGCTAAAGAAGGTTTAAAGTTTATAACTAGACTTCAAATATCACGGTTTCATTTTATGTATATGTATGTTTATAAGTAATTGTATGTACCTATATTTTACAGCAAAAGAAAATTGAAAAAATCGTAGTTAAACTTAAAAGAAAATTGCAACATGCCAATCATAAAGTTATATTGGTATGTATGTGTGAGATGTTGTGACAATTTATTGCATTGCAAATATAGTACATTAACTAATTATAGTAGTTATGCTTATGGACTTTGTAAGTAGCGATTTTAGTGCGGATTACACAACGCACTTTTGCATGGCATTCGGAAATTTCAATTTCACATTTCAAAAACCACTTACAAGTTGCTATTTAAATGCCGAAATTAGCGCAACATTTTAATAAGTTGCAAGCTTGTCATAATTTTTCATACAATTGGCAAATGCATACAAATGCGTGCTGCGAAATCGACACTTAATTGTAAAAAACTATTAACTTAAGTTTGAAAAAATTATACAGATTTCAATATTTTTCATTAAGAAAGCGCTTCAAGCATTTAAGCACTTTTGACTTAAGGCAAACAGTTTAAAATAAAAATACACTTTAGAATATTAGAAATTAAACTAAAGCTCTTGGCAAGCAAATAAAAACAAAACTAACTACTATAAAATATAACTTTTTCGGCTAATGCCTTAAGGATCAACTTATTGTACAATTTTTACGTCACTGCTTAATTTACTATTGCTTTTTAGTTAAAGCATACAATTTGCGTAATATGAAGTACAAAATAAAATTTGAGAAAAATAATTGAAAATATAATAAAAAGTATGCCCTACTACTTTTGAAAAAAAGTAAAAAAAAAACAACGTGAGCGCGTGCGATCTCTCAGTAGGCCGCAAAGTAATGGATAAGGTTGAAATATACAATTCATATTTACTATGTTAGTTGTTGGGTATTAAATAAAGCATAATTTGGGCAGCTTGTACATAGATGCGTTAATCAAATATTTCGTTAGTTACAAACAAACTTAAGCTAAATGACACACAAAAATTTAATCATTGCTGACCGAAAAATTTAGCAGGTTGACAGACATTTACTTAAAGCTGGTTTATATCTCTGTCAAATCGATCAGCAAACGATTTCGGGTGCATGTCCCTCCTCTATTGCCAAAGATAAAAGCAGGAAATGAAAAAAGCTGCGGGAAAAAAACCTTTTGGATTTCAATAACTTGCAAAGCATTCAGCTTTGGCCACTGTCTCGCATATCGCTTCTTGTCAAACTCTACAACGTCCCTCATCTACCGACCTACTGCTCAAGCGCATAGCATCACACTTTACAAAAAAACTGTTATACTATAAACAAAAGGAAAATGTATTCAGCTTAAAATTTAATTTTACAAAATGTTAAATCAAAACTTTGCAGCTTAACAGAACTGTTCTGCTACTTTTAGTAAGTGTATTTTACATGAATGTTTTAAAAGAGTTTTTCTTTTTTGTCTTACAAAAATACTTAAAATGCTCTGTTTCTCTCTACTATGCTACACTAAGCTACTCGTATTTTAAAACGTGTTAACGCTTTTTGTGGTTCCTTTTTGTGTCGATTACATACTTTCAAATTTAACATATTCCATACGTGCTTTCTTTTCCCCAAATTCGACACATTTTTAAAATGCTCTCTTTCTCTCTCTTTCTCTTAATTCGCTTTCGTCCTCCGCCTCAGTAGTTCGCTGCACTTATAAAATAAGTTTCAGTTGCTGTAGTCTTTTACTTCCGTGTTTTTGTGATTTTTGTGTTGTTGTAATTGTAATTGTAATTGTAGGTTTAGTGGTAAGCGCAGTGACAATGCTGCCACTGCACCTTAAATAAAGCCTTTACTTTACTTTTGCGCATTATTAGTTACTATACCGCGCAGCCCTTGCGCATGCCGTACATGATCTTCAATTCAGGGTATATTATTTTGCGTATCAGCTGATTTGTTTTACCCGCCAGCATGGCACGCCGGTTATCCCGTTTCAGCACTTTGATGCCGGGCTTATGGACTAGGAATGCATTGTCCAGTATGTGGAACTCGTAGTCGAGCACGCAGAGTGCATAGCCCTGTGGGGGAGAAAAAGGATTGCATTGAAATCATTTCAATATATTTTTCGCGTTATACAGTAAAGTTATGCATATCAAGTGATTTTATCATAAAAATCAAGTATAAAAAAATAACGCCAAATAAATTAAATTTGAATTTTTAATTTTTACTTTGGTAATTTATTTCGATTATTAAATAACTGTTATTTTGGAATGCAAACTTATTCAATGTAATTTTTGAACCGTTTTTGAGAATTAAATTTTTTCAATTTCGAGACATTTATTTTTCGGTTTTAATTAGAAATCTTAAATATTTGGTTCTTACAGAAATAGAATTTTGGGACCTAAGCTTGCTTCGGTTTCATCATAGGGCATTTCTATTTATTATCTACACAATAAAACCTAAATTTTTATATTTTTTATAATAAAATCATTTAAATTTTTTGCCTCACTTTCGAATCATTGTGTTTCGACTTTGAAATAACAACAGCCTAAAGACCTTTATTTTCGCAGTCTTTTTCAAAACTTGTATTTTATCCAAGTTGTTTATATCTGTTTTATCTGTCTTACTTTTGGCCTTATTTTGGAAGCTAAACTATTTGATTTTATTTTGGTGCCATTTTATTATTATTTATTTAATGACTTTGATTTTTAATGGCTACTCACCTGCGTCATTTTGTCGCTTTTGCCTTCCCAACTCAGCCGCTCGTCATAGTGCGGATCGGCATTCGTACCGATATAAATCGGCTCCCAGTGCACAAAGTACCCCGTACGCTTGCCTATGTGGAAGACACTCAGATCGTCCGTTTCATTGGCGGCCATCCACTCCTTGCCCTTCGGCACGTTGTGACAGCTCGCACAGACGCGCTTGTGAAAGGGTATCGCCTTGCCGCTGCGCAGGTACTCTTGCAGTTCTGTTTTATCACGTGGCACCACGGAATTGCCTTCCACTTCGAATATGGAAAGTGGAAATACTCTACATGGGGAATAGAAAATGAAATATCGATTACGTGCCGATAAACACAATATCATACTAATATTTCAAAAATTACTGTTATAAATTCCCCTCGACTTTTATATAGACTTTCTCGGTCCCTCTCTCGCGCTACCCCTCTCACTCGTGCCAAGCACCATATACACTCACCTCGGCGACTTGCGATGCAAATACGCCTCATTGCGCGCAATCATCTCCAGGAACTTCTTCACCAAACCCGGATTCGGATACAACTCAATATCCGAGGCGAGTATGAAGTGCGTCAAAGCAGCATCGCGCGCTATATTTCGGCCGACATTCACCGGATACAGCAGCTTCTTCTGCGTCTTGTACAGATGGCCGGGGGTGATGTTGAAGTAGGGCGGCGGTAGTGCGCAGTTGTAGGCCACCTTGAGCGCCTCGTCGTGCTTGGGCACACCCTTGGGGATATGTTTGGTGCTGAAGTAGACATGGAAAGTGGCGAACATGCGCACGAGATTGCTCTCGGGTAGACAATCTCGCAGATAGCGTATGGAGTCGAGCGTGGGCTGGAAGTCAAAGCCCGGTGCATGCATGGCAATGCTTACGGGCGCGTTCCAGCTGTAAAGAAACAACAAAAACTTTAAAAATTTAGAAAGCAATTCCAAAGAATAAAACTAATGCCAACTCACCGCTCCAACAACGGTATCAGATTATCCAAGAACGTGTAATCCGCATGCGTTGTGTATGTAATGGCCTCATGGCACTTCATGTCGCCATGATCGGCGCGTACATAGTTCTGCAGCACCCAGAAATCGCCGCGCTGCAGCGTCTCTGCCTCGTACATACGATCGTAGCACTTTAGTATGGAGCGCAGCCGATCGTCAAAGTCCTTCTCGTCGCCGGTAACAATGTAGCCGTCGGTGTTCGTGTTGTTCACGAAGGTGTTCTGCTCCGGCGCACCCGCGCCGATGTTGCCGATCAGCGCCGCCGGCTCGCCCAGATTTGGATCCAACTCGGGCGCGCCATCCACGCCTTCCTTACGCAGCTGATTTTGTGAGACGGACAGGTCCTCTCCGCCGCCGCCGCCGCCGCCGCCGCCACCCGCCATAGCTGCAGCACCGGGCATGCCGCCACTATCACTTAGCGGCGGCGCTGCTTGAGCATCGGGTGGCTGCGCGACCGCTGGCAACTTGTCGTCGGAAGTGGCTATGGGCCACTATGGTAAATGAATTTAGCAATTGCTTGTGTGTATGGATGTGTATGACAACTTACATTCTTCGCGGGTGCTTCCCGCAGCACATTTGGCTGCTTCTGCTGTTGTTGTGGCTGCGGAAGCGGCTGCTGCTGCTCTTGTATGACGAATGTGGAACCGGATGTGAAATTGTTGCCGCCGCCGATCATCACATGACTGCCTATGTATAAAATAACCGCCACATTGATGAGTATGCTGCAGCGCAGCAGCCAATTGCGGCGCGTGAACATCTTCTGTCCCAACGGTTCGAAGCGCATGTTGTGGCAAGTGTGGCACAAAGAGTGCTGGGATTATTGGCACCAGGCGTGGGGTCTTCTTAAGTGCAAGAGAAAATTCTATTATGCTGACCAGTGTTGCGCTTATCCTTAAATTTTTTGCCAACTTCTCAAACGTACTCAACTGAAGTGCATCTAAAAAAAGAAATATAATTTATGTATAAATATTTAATTCAAATTGCATTTCTAACTTAACCCATATTTGCACAGTGCATCATTTTTCACGCGTTAAGAAAATTACCTACAAATTTGCATACTCTTTTCTCTTCTTGTTGTAGTTAACGTTTTTTCTATACAAATCGAGGGCGTTCATCAGCGATTGCTTTAATTTACAATGTGCCATGGTAGAAACATACATACATACATATATGTATGTATAACTTTAAAAAAAATAATTTGTCTCAAAATCTTCCATTATCAAATTGTACTCTTTCTAAACATTTTCGAAACATATAAACAAAAATTAAAACTCGTTGGCTAATGTAATAGTTAACATATTTTATTCATATCATCAAGGTCATAATCTTAATTACATACAAAACAAGCAACTATTTCTTGCAAAAAAAATTCATTATGTTGCCCTGCTTAGTTTTCGTTGCAGGTGCTGGTTTTGCTTTGGACTTGGCCGCTGGCTCCTTTGCTGTTGCCTTTGTGGGCGACGATCTTTTGGTTGGTTTACGCACTACACTCGACTTTTTGGGTTTTATGGTAGTGACAAAACCCTCATCATCCAGGAAGGACTCTGATTCCACAACTTTTCCTTCGCCGCTTTCATCTTCCTCCAGCTCAATAACAGCATCTTCGTCTGCTTTCTTATCGTGTTTTTGGGTCGGCTCGTCATCATCCGAGTCTAAAATACGTCTACGTTTCGACCCGGCGCTGCCACTGGGACCATCAGCGTCATCCTCATGGTCTGAACTAATAATATTACGTTTGATTTCTGCCAAATTTTCTTCTTCATCGGAGGACGAAGAGTCTGAGTCAACTTGAGCCGCTACCTCCTCTTCCTCGGCAAAGAGTTGCACCGACGTGTTTGCTGCTTTTTTGTCATTCTTAGTAGTTGCTGTTGACTGTTCGGTTTCTTTCTTGAAGAAATCTTGCATTTTCTTTGGCGTTGGCGGCTCCATGATGTTACTGGCTTTTGCATCTCGTTTCTCCTCCTTTTTAGCAGCATTTGCGAAAAAGTTTTTAATGCCCTTCTTGTTTGTAGGCGTCCCCATCTTTTTCTTTTCTTCGGTGGGCGAAGATTTCTTGGCTCCCGTTGGCGTTTTCGTCGATTTCTCAACAACTTTGCTTTTGTTGGCTTCCTTATTCGCCGTCTTTTTCAATTTATCGACGCTACCAGCAGCTTCGCTTTTGCTGGCCTCCTTATTCGCCTCCGGTGGCGTTTTTGATTTGTCAGCGCTCGGAGCAGCCTCACTTGTGCTCGCTGCTACGTGTGGTTTCTTCGCAAATACATTGATTCCAGCAGTCTTTTTAACCTCTGCCTTAGTTTCCGCCTTTACATCACGCATTGGCGGTGCCGTGCCATTAGCAGCGCCATTTATTTTTGCTGCTACAGCTCCCACTTTGAGACTGCTTAATTCTACAGAGCAACGATGCACGGGTTTGAAAATTTGAGCTGGTGTTCTAGCACCGCCAGCCAATTCCACGGAGTAAAGGGAGGATTCTGCATTCTTCAGTTTTCCAAGCCACTCCTGCAACTTCGCCTCTCCTTGCACCACGGTAAACACTTCATTGCTGCTGCTCAGCTCCGAGCCATGCACCAAAAAACGTTTTTCATATTTAGTGCCTTTCTTCTCCTGCGCCGTTAAATGCTCTACTATCGCTTCGTGCACCTCTTGATACGGCAGCTCGTACTCCTGCAGCAAATCTGTGAGCAGCACACGACGGTCGAAGTTTATCAGGCAATTGCTTAGAGCCTCCTTTAATACTGACGATGACATTATGAACAACTAAAATAAAATAACTCTACTGTTTCCTAAGCGAAACGTCAAATGTAAAATAGCCGCGCAGTAGTCATTCACAATGAAATTCTCAAGACGAACTGTCAAAATGTTGGCACGTAAGTGAATTCTGTTAGCGTTGCCACCTTGTAATTTCATTAACCTACAATGGAAGAAATAAATAAGGTAAAGTCGGAAACGGAAAAAAGGCATAAATTAAATACTGGAGAGCAGGGTCGGCACAAAAGAAAGAAATACAAAATAATACTTTGATTAAAAAACGTTTAAACACATTCAATGAGATTTCTTTGGTATTAATTTCCATTTTCAGAATTCACTGCCACAAAACATAATGGCCTAACTCGAGTTAGGGCAAAATTGAGTTTCTAGTCGATTCCTGTGTTCAGCGTGTCTATATGCATTTGCTACCAATTTTTCATTATATGTATATATTACTTGTGACCAAAGAATTCCCGTAAAATTTTTTACTGATTCCGTATTGCTGGCTGAAGTCTTAAAGCAATTTTTTATATTTTAATGTGGCAGCGCTAGTGAAGTGGATTCTAATCTGTTGTGGATTCTAAAGCAAGATATGCATTTCAAATGGACGGGTTATAAAAGCGAGCGCACGAATTGAAATCCCGCGGCCCAACAATAATGGGAATGAGTAAGCTTAACCCTCTAACGGGTAAGACCGTCTTAAGACGGTCTTCAATTTCTGGCCTCCAGGGTCAAATCTGTATTTATTTTTTCTTCGATGTAGGAGAAGATCTCTCAAGAATAGTTTTTTCGACATTTTGATAAAAAAAACGAAAGAATTCTGACCACACGTTCGAGTGCAATAATCATTGCACTGTGAGAAGCCAAAGAAAAAGCATCGAAAATTATTGCGGAAAAAATTTGTTTTTCAATTGCGAAAAAAGTTCATTTAAACTAAAGTGATCGACTTCATAATTTTTTTTAAGTAGTTAGGACAATATACTTGAAAAATATTATATTCTTTAAGTTGAAAAAGATCTATAAGTGTACATTGGAAACGAAAAATGAAAGACCGTCTCTAGACGGTCTTACCCGTTTACGTGAAAAAAAATGGTCTCCCCCAGCTTCATTATTGTTTTCTTCTTTTGTAGTTTACATCATAAAATGTTACCTATTATTGTAAGATTTTACCCCTTTTATGTAATTTTTGTGTGCTAGATGAATCGCTCTAAATTTACTTATAGAAAAAATGCAAATTGTATGAAAAGCGATGACAGTGCCGTTTATCCGGACTACGTTGTCGCCGACACCGACCGTTAAAGCCGAGCTTATCTATTGGAGAATAATACTGATGTATTTGTACAGGCTATAAATTTGTCATTGAATATCAGTGACATCGAGCAACCAGCAGTTTCTTCAACATTTATTTAGGATGTTATGGCGGTTGAAACAGTTGAGACATAAGAACCATCCACATCGACTGCGACCATAAAAAATGAACGCTTCAAACCACCAAAAAGAGCCCGCCCTCCATTACCACCAGTTAAAGTTTCTGGACCATTAGGTCAACCATCTAATGGTGGCTTTATTAAAGAAGATATACATGCAAAATGTCTATTTAATATTCACAGCTGTAATTGCAATATCGAAGGACTCGAAAGAGCCATCCAAATTGATTTGGCGTAAACGCGCAATGCGTTTACATGTAAACGAGGTGGCTTTTCGTAACGATCCCTTCGATTGCAATGCATTGGCTCTAAAATAGCTCGAAACACCATTGGAGCTCTTCAATTATTTTTCTCCGACAAAATGATTGGATTGTTCATTAAAGAAACAAACCGATGTGATTTAGAGGAAAATATAAAATCTTTAGAATACATGACCTCAAACCAAGCAGTCGATGTAAATACTCTTTTGTGGAGAGATAACAAGTGTGTGCGTCTGGCATCTATATACATTGAATCTTTCGATAGAACTAATCCCAATCTACAAACAGCGAAGGCACCTCGGTATGATAGAATCGACTGCCCGCAAATCATCTGCCCACATGGGTGGAGTCTGATGGACGGTCTTATGGGTCGATACCACATTCGAGCTAAAAGTCGAAATATTATGACTATTCTATCATTTTGTGGACATGGCAGCTACAAATGCATTTATTCTATACAATCGTATGCGTGCTAAGAAAGCAAATAATTCCACCAAAGAATCCGAAAAAAGACAGTTTCTACAGCTTCCACAATTCTGTGAGAAATAAGCGGCTGGATTGGAAAAACGACTTGTAGCTCGATCATCAGTGGATCCAAGCCTGTAACAGCCTGGAACATCAGGTGTTGGGAAAAAAGCTAATCATCCAGTTGCTAATGTTCGCTTCTACGGTGTAGATCGTTTTCTAATTAGCGTTGCGACAGAAAGAAGTGAAAACATTATACAAAAAGTCGCATATACAAGTCGTTTGTTCCAAATGCTTCCTTCATTTATGCAGTATAGTCATGAAAAATTGTTTCTTGGACTATCACTATAAAAAATAATATGTTTTATACCTTTTTCCTTCCTTTTTCTCAATAAAACTTGCTTGGTAGAAAAATAATACCTGTGTAATTTTTTACGCTCAAACGGGTAAGACCGTCTTAAGACGGTCTTAACTATTTCTCGCCTGGCGGGCGTTCCAGGGGCAAATTTAAAAATTTTGATTAAAATTAAAGGTTCTTTTGCGTATATCTACTTGAAAAAAAATTATCAGCTCGATGCGACTATTTTTTCGAACTTGCCCGTTTGAGGGTTAAGCTTATTTCAGAATCTGACGGAAAGCCCACTCAAGTTCTGTCAAACGATAAAGCAAATCAAAATAGACTTGTGGGAACATTTCTGAAAAAGGTTTATGCATGCAAAAATTTTTTAATTTTCTTGGAGTAAAAAGCATCGCGCTTTTCGTACAGGCACTCATTTGCACGAACTTCATTTATTAATTGAGTGAAAAACGAATATGTATACAAATCGAATTGTCATTTTCATCCCACATAAAATTTTTAACAAAGCAGCTGGTGGTCGCACTGGAGTCAGCTAGCTTTATAGCGGAATTACAATGCGGCAGTGGCAGTAGCAGCGGCAGTAGAAGTGACAGTGGCAGTGATCATCTAACAGCTCTATTCCTTCGACCGTCTCAATACTAATTTCGTCTCAATAGAGCATTTCGGCACAATTTCTACTTTTCCTTATTCAGAAGAGAAATCAAAAGCTCGAATTGTATCAATTGAGATATTCATTGTGACTGTCGAATTAGGAGGTAACAAGCGAAAACAGCTGTTGAAAAACGTCAATTTTGAAGCAAAAAAGCAAAAATTTGTTTATTGCAGCAATTTAAAGGAAGTTACACAATTTTAAAAACACAACACATGTATGGCCTGCTGCTAAAACTCCTTTATATCGGGAGTTCGAGGTCCTCTGCCACTGCTCCCACAAATTTTACACTGCTCGCAGCGCTATCGGGCTGTTTTCCCGGCTTGCTGCTCTGGGTGCTGTTTGCAACTTTGAATGAAATGCTGCAGCTGCTCCTACGTCCTCCTGTTAAATATACGATGTCTAGAAATTAAAAGAAATAAGATAAAACACCAAATTAATGAAAATTTCCAAAAAATACTCACTTTTCTGCAGTTTTTGTTTCCATTTTTCGTTTTTTGTGAGGAAGAAGAAGCACAAACAGCTGTTTTCACAGCAAAGAGCTTTAAATGAAACGCCAAAGCTTTTTTCGTGATACGATTGGTAAAGAATAGGGTTGTAGAAAGCCCGGCACAAGAAAGCGGATCAATTGATACTCTCAATCAATTGTGCCGGGAGCGAGCGAATAGGGCTGTAATTTTCTTTCAACCTACAATGTAGCAGTGGCAGCGGCAGTAGCAGTAAACAGCTGTATTTTTATTGGCAAATGGTTTTTCTCGTCAAATTATTTCAATGTTGCCCTGATATTTCGTTTGTTTGTTTGGTAGCACTGGCGGCAGTGGCAGTGAATTTAGAAGTAGAGCTAATCATGGCAGTACTGCTTACTGCCGCTGCTCTATTGTAACTTCTCACATAAGAAGCATTGTTTTCTTAAATAAAAAACAGCTGATCACTGCCTTTGCCGCTGCTACTGTCACTGCCACATTGTAATTCCGCCTTAAAGTCATGCAATTGCCAATATTCAAATTTTATTTATTTGAGTTTTTTATCACATCAATTTCAAAACGTAGTTGTCGTTGTTCATGAGTGCTCTTCAAGCACTACTCAATGCAATTGCTCCTTCCTTGTTTCTGGCTAATTAAATGCGAACGATGATTTTCAAAAAACCAGTTGTTTTAAAGGGAATAATTTGCGGAGTGTGTGCTTAATTATAAATTCGTGTCGTTGGCCTCGAGCATCGCCAAAGCAGCAAGAAAAATAAACAATACTCAATTGCGCCTGCAAAAACACTATACGAAAGCACTTAAGCATTTTAGCAATAAAAAGTAAAAAAACATGAAGTGCAAAAGTAGAGAACAAATTGAAATCTGTAAACCGCCAACGTGAGTTTGAAATTCGAAGAGGCAGTGCAAATTCAAAAAATGAAATTGACATTTACAAGTGTTGCCGACGAAGTATAATGTCAAGTGCAGTTCTTTTTGTTGTTGGTTGTGGCTGCCGGCAATAATAACAGACATTCAGACATACGCACACAAGCATACAATGTTGTAAAATACACAAAGGTACAAAAGGGGAAAACACTATGGGCTGCTACTAAAAAAGAGGAAATGCGAAACGAAGCGAAGCGAAGAGTTATGCGTGGCGGAAGGTGGCGGAAGGTGGCGAAGGAGGCGCTTAACTACTAAACTGAAGGAACTATTTTCTCTATGTTTGATTTAGATTGATTGAATTAAATAAGAGGCATCAATTTTTAAAATGCATGGCTATCACGACACTATATCTTGCAGGTGAAGGCTGGAGTTGATGGAAAATATTTCCATATGAGCCGTTGATTTGTTTTTCTTGAATTTATTTTGATCGGTCTTGAATGCCCATGATCCGGAATATTCACGTAAACTCTTTCATAGCATGAAATTTTATAAAAGTGCCATTCTATTCACACTCATGGAATCTCTTAATTCCGCCATTCTTTGAGGCTTCAATGAAAATAAAAGTTTGCTGCCATACATCAGTAAGTCGATTCTCATTTCATGTACAACAAACTACTTTCCATTTCATTTCCACATAGCTTTCTCGGTTTTTCACAAAACTCAGCAATACGATTCCAATCTGAACACTTGGTGAAAATAAATTGTTGAATTCTAGGTGGATAGATAAAAATAATGTACACTCTCTCTCACTCAACTCTTTGGAGCAACAAAAGTATATGCATACTTTTCTTCATAAAGTAACCGACGAACAATTTATTTTAAACTGAAAACAATAGGTGTATTGGTCTGGTGCAAATGCTTCAATGCAAATTTAATGTGGAACTTAAATCGCACAAAGTATAAACATTTTTCACTTCACCATAGTAGAAAACTAGAGAATCGATATCTAGGAGCGAACAATAAAATATAATTTCAAATGTTTTTAAAAAATCTTATAAAATTTACATGCTTGTCTTAAACATTTAAGTTACTTTAATGCATGGAACTAGCAAAATTACGAGCTCCCAAGAAATAATCACGTTTCGAAGAAACCACACTTGTGAATCAGAGAGCCAGGCCACATTATAAACTAAAGCAACGTGCGTCAACGGAGCCAGCTTCCAGATGCGCCATCCTCTGTCCCCTTCAAAAGCCATTAAAATGCAATTTACCGCTTGCAATTTCCGCAAAATATTTCAAGATACCACGCAAAGTGGCGTTTGCATGTGTTTTCCGTGCACGTTTTGTTTGTGTATGGACGCAAAATTAAAGATTTTCTTTTCTTTCTCATAACCTCAACGAAAAGAAAATCTCGAAAATGTAATATGCTTTCACGAGCACCATTGCAATGCACAAGAACATTTTTCGCAATTTTCTTTGGCAATTTGTAATTTACACCAACAACAACGAGCAGGAAATTACTCACGACATCAATGGCATATACTAGTACTATAATGAGAATGCTCAGTAAACTGAAAAGTGTAGAAGGGGAGCAAAGCAAGATATGTACATACATTAAAAAAGTTAAATGTTGAATTAGAAAGTTGGGTAGGATGGCAGCTGTGGAGGTTAATAAATTGTGTATGGATGCTATAGCCATGCAATTAACGGGGGATATTGTTATATAGGTATTTTTCAAATGCTCTTAATGGAAATTCCTGTGCTAAAACTTGCACCAAAGTTTTATTACAAAAAAAGCAACAATTTGAAGTTCTTAAAAAGGTTAACAACTTCTGACACACTTAACCAGATTTGCGCATTCCCCACGAGTCATCGCAAAAAGTCCCTCACAATTTTGAACTTCCTGTGCACTGTGCTGCTGGCATCAATATTCATCAACATTAACTGGAAGCGTTGAACTGATGACACAAAAATCTGCCACAAACCGCAAGAAAATTTGTTTAGAGAGAAAGTACCAAAACACAACCACAGCAAAGACAACAAAAACGGCGCCTTAATGAATATATACGCAGCTAACCGAGCCTCATTTCCACGCAATTTGGATCCCGGCTAGGAGCGTAGCCTGAACATGTAGGCAATGGGAACAGCAAATCAATTTCAAATGGAAGAAAGAACCGGCCTGAGAGACTGTGGGCTCTAACAGTATCAGAAAAGGAGTAGCTGTGTTTGAAAATTCCTACGTTCGAGTGCCAGGTCTATGTAATTGGTGCAACTTTGGCTAGAACTAAGTTGTAGATGTTAGAAGAAATCTCATTCAATTCTTCACACAAACTGACACTGACACAAAATCTGAAATATTGAGCAAAAGATTTCGAAAGCATGTGTTTCCACTACATTTTAACGAAATTTCTCTGACAGGTGATCCCTAAAATTCACAAACAATTGATATGCAAACATTTTAAACTGCGTGATCAGTTCATAACGAACCTAAAATTCAATCAATAGAAGGGAACGAATTAAATTTAATTCGCTGTTGTAGAGGTCAAGCGCATAAGCTTAGATCCTGCTGTCTATCTTTCAATCAAACCACAAGAAAATTTTTTGGAATTTCTGTCGATAAATTTTTGAAAAACTTAAATTTAAGCGAATGTTGCAAAAGCACAAATGAGTTAAATTTTAGGCTTATTTGCTAAATCTGTGCCTTAATGAACTTGCCTCTCTTTGCCCCTTAACCAAAGTTCAAGACTACTTGTTCGTGTTAAGTGCTGACGTCCGTACATCCATCCATCCGTCCCTTCCGTAAAGTCATAAATTTCTACACTTTCAAACCGCACAAAAGCGCTGGGCAGCCGCATCATTCATCAATGAATTCGTTGGAAAAATCAAAGGATTTCAAGTGTAAATTATTTCTTATTTGTTTACAACTAGCTTCAAGGTTTTACCCTATCGCTCTCTCTATATTGCCCTTCCTCTGCTGATGCTATATGTATGTATGTATGTACATATTACCTCCTACCTACCTACCTATGTAAATGCTTAAGACATTTTAACACAACTTCGATTCAACAAGGGTCGTTGCAACTTTGAGAGAGCCCTTTTTTGCCTTTTAATGGCAGTTTGTTTGTTAGTAATATTCATCCTTCGAGTGGGCAGAACTACAAGCGGGTCAGTCTGCTTCAAGGAGCAATAGCCAACTTGAGCAGTAGCTATTAAGATCGAAACTCACAAATTCCAATTCAAACTTAATTATACTTTTTTTGCAATATTTTAAGCTTTCGCGGAAGCGGATATACACACACAAAAGCGGCATAAAATGAATAATTTTTAGCATAAAAAGTTTTTGCAGTGCTTAAAAGCGAAACAAAATTACAGCGAATGTACTATATGTTGAGATTTCAGTAGTAATTTTGTATTTATGTAAGTGCGCTAATTAGCACTTACCTTTAAATCAGTATATGAAACAGCAGTAGAAACTGAATTTGACTTGCACTTCTTTTACCACAGTGATCAAAAGTTGCCTTACACCAATGGTAATAGGAAAAATTAACTTTATACGAAAATTATAGCACCTTAAATGAGCCGGAGCAGAGGTATAAAAAATGATTAGAATCACTTTCTGTGTACATTTCTGTCGGTCGCAGGAGAGAAGGAACTAGTCATCCGGTGAGCCAAATTTGGCACACAGTGATATTTATTCTTGTGTTTTATTATTAGATTTACTGAACCTTAGAGATTATAAAATTAGCTCTTATAATAAAATTAGCTCTATTAATAAATCACACTATGCAAATACAAACTTTCATTTTACAATGAGGCCTACAGTTTGGACGGAGTAAACATTTCTTCTATTCTAAAAATGAAAATGCTTAAGATTGGAGAAAATACTGTTACGTAATTCCGCTGAAGTACTCCGCTACTTCGGTTCGGATCACTGGATTGTGTAATCGTCAAGAATAATGCACAAAAAGCTCAATGCTTGTAACGGTTTTATTGATTCCAATAACAGATTGACTATTCCAATCCTTTTGTTACAAAGATTTGCACTATTTTGCAGTTGCAGTTGAATTGTCCTTGGTTGTGATTGCGATGCTTCACGTTCACTCGTTCTGAATCGATGTTGCACGTTCACTTGATACCCGGTAACTGACTCGATGTTGTACGTTCAATTATTACTCAAAGACTGACTCTCGACACTGCCGGCGGCCGCTTTTTATACCTGTTACTGTTTCTCGCCAGCTACTGTCGAACATTCTACAACTTCTCGCTCGCCCTGTTTCTGGATTGTACGAGAAAATTCCAATACACAATATTTGTCAGAACTTCAAAACACTTTCGAATCAGAGGTGCTGATATTTGCTAAAGCTTTTGTTTTGCCTATGCTTGTTCAACTGTAACCGTGCACAGGGTGTCCTTTTCCTTAGCTGCCGTAGTATAACCCCCATATTCGTCACACTGCCCTCCTCTTAAACTTGTTCGTCCCGAACAAGGATAGCTTCTTTAGCCTTATAGGGTGCCAGTCTCTCCAAATGGACTACTTTAAGTTTAGCTCTCCTACTGCCGCTCAGCTGTATTCGATATACAACGTCATTCAGGCGCTTGATCACACAGTATGGCCCTTCCCAGTGCGTTTGTAACTTCGGACACAGCCCCTTCTTGCGCTGTGGGTTGTAAAGCATCACCAGTTGTCCTTCTTCAAATCCTTCGGAATTTGCCCTCAAATCATATCTGGCTTTCATCTTGTCACTCATCAACTGCGTGCGTGTCCGCATATATTGGTGTATCCCATCCAATTCCTTTCGCTTGTTGTTCGCAAAGTCGTTATCGCTATCGTCAATGGGCTCGCATACCCCAAACTTTAAATCAGCGGGCAGTCGTAAGTCTTCGCCAAATATTGCCTTGGCGGGTGTCGTTGCTGTCGTGTCATGAATTGCTGATCTATAGGCCATCAAGAATAGCGGTATGTGCCCATCCCAGTCCTTTTGGTGGTCGCTTACAACTTTTCTCAGATGCTCTTCCAGAGTGCGATTAAATCTTTCTACCATGCCATCAGATTGGGGGTGCAACGGTGTGGTTCTTGTCTTTCGTATACCAAGCGTGGCGCACATTTCTTTGAAGATGCCCGATTCAAAGTTTCGTCCTTGATCTGAGTGAAGTTCCAGCGGGACTCCAAAGCGACACACCCAATCTTTGATGAAAGCATCTGCACATGTTTTGGCCTCTTGATTCGGTATCGGGTAAACCTCTGGCCATTTGCTGAAGTAGTCGATCACCACCAGAACATACCTGTTGCCACTCTCGCTTATGGGAAACGGTCCGGCAACGTCCATCGCAACTCGCTCAAAAGGTGCTCCCACATTGTATTGGATCATTCTGCCACGGCTGCGTGTTTTGGGTCCTTTAGCGGTGACGCATTCGTCGCATGTCCCAATCCATTCCGCAACAGATTGCTGACATCCTACCCAGTAGAACCGCTTCTTAATCTTCTCCACCGTCTTGGTGATACCCAAATGACCGCCACTCGAACCATTGTGATATGATGACACAATGTCCGTTACTCGCACTTTAGGAACAACAATTAAGTTTCTATGTGCTTTTCCGTCTTCGCTTTCCCATATTCGATGCAAGCATCCATCGCGTAGTTGTAAACTCTGCCACTGTGCCCAGTATGCTTTGGTGATGGCGCTTTCACATGCTATTTCTTCGAATGTTGGCCGTACATCTCTTTCCTTGTAGTCCATTATTTTCGCCAGATCTGGATCATTTCTTTGCTCGGTTCTTATTCGCTCTGCTGTCCATTGTTCTTCCGGCAAGACACTGAGCAAACGAATATCGAGTCGTCCTTCTTTTTCCTCTGCTCTGGAACAATGCCTGCATTCCGTATTGCAGGGCCGTCTAGATAGTGCATCGGCGTTTCCATGCAGTCTTCCCTTGCGATGCTCAATTTCAAAATCGTAACTTTGCAACCGTTCGATCCATCGAGCAATTTGGCCTTCAGGGTCCTTGAACTGCAGCAACCACCTGAGTGCCGCATGATCCGTTCTTAACAGGAACGGCTGCCCGAAGAGATACTTGTGGAAATGTTTAACGCTGTCCACCACGGCTAGCAACTCTCTTCTAGTGACGCAGTAATTTCTTTCCGGTTTTGCTAGAGTCGTGCTGTAGTAAGCGATTACCCGTTCCTCGCCTTCGATGGCTTGTGAGAGGACTCCTCCAATTCCGGTAGCACTTGCATCCGTGTCCAATATAAATTTTTCGCCAGGAATCGGGTATGCTAGTATAGGCGCTGTGTAAAGTCGTTCCTTTAGCTTTTGGAAGGCCTCTTCCTGCTCGTTCCTCCATTCGAATGGATGATTCTTCTTCGTCAGTTCATGTAGGCTGCTTGCAATAGACGCGAATGCTGGAACAAATCGCCTGTAATACGTGCATAGCCCTAGGAAGCTGCGCAATTCATGTAAATTCTTTGGAGTGGGCCACTCCTTCACAACAGCGATTTTGTCTTCATCCGTGTGTATTCCTTCCGCAGTTACGCGATGTCCGAGGTATTTAACTTCTTGCTTAAACAGCGAGCATTTCTTCGGACTAAGTCTTAATCCAGCCTCGTTGATTCTTTGAAATACTTCTCCCAAGTTCTTTAGGTGGTCATCGAAGTCCTTGCCCATTACAATGATGTCGTCCAAATAAACCAAGCAAGTCTTCCAATTTAAACCTTTCAGCACACGTTCCATTAAGCGTTCGAACGTGGCCGGTGCGTTGCACAGTCCGAAAGGCATCACCAAAAATTGCCACAGTCCATCTCCATAACTGAAAGCTGTCTTTTCCTTGTCGCTCTTATCCATTTCAACTTGCCAATATCCACTTTGTAAATCAAGTGTGGAAAACCATTTGGATCCTGAGAGCGTGTCCAAGGTGTCGTCAATTCTTGGCAATGGATAGCTGTCCTTTTTGGTGGCATCGTTCAGCTTACGGTAGTCCACACAAAATCGTGTGCTGCCATCCTTCTTCTTCACTAGCACTACGGGAGAACTCCAAGGACTAGAGGATGGCTCAATGACTTTGTTGCGTTGCATTTCCTCCACCAGCGCATTAACTTCCTCCCTTTTAGCAAGTGGTACTCGTCGCGGAGGTTGACGGAGGGGTTTCGCATCGCCAGTGTTGATTTTGTGTTTCACCATCGCCGTTCTCCCTTCGTTTGCCGCTGATGGAAATATGTCCCGATGTTTTTCCAGCAGTTGCTGCGCTTTTACGTTGTGTTCGGTAGAAAGGTCCGAAGTCCAGGCGTTGATTAAGCTTCGTAGCTGGTTTTCTTTTTCGCGTGTCGGATTTTGCTTGGTTGCACGTTCCGCTTCACAATTGACAATGGTTGTAACTTGGTGGCATTGTCCAATAATGGTTCCCGTTTTGATTAGTTTCGCCGAATTGGCCAAATTTAGAATTCGGACTGGTATTAGATTGTTGGTTTGCGCGTTCACGAGGGTCTTTCCGACTATGATGTTATTTATCGGTGTCTTGGTGGCGGCTTCAATCATCCACAACGAGTTGCTCCCACCTCCTCCATTTACTTGAGCCCAAATCACAGCGTCTGAGTTAGCTGGAATAGTTGCTTGCTCTGTCATTACCACTTGATGCACGAACGCTTGGTTTTCTCCGATCTTTAGTGGCATTTCCGTATTTCCGTATCGCAGCACTCTTTCCCGCAAGTCCAACGTGAATCCATTCCGCATCATGAAGTCCATTCCCAGAATGAGTTCATCTACGATATCCGCTACTATGAATTCGTGTTGAACTGACGTTGTACCAATAGTGATTTCTTTTGTGACTTTTCCACGTATTGGTGCATCCTCTCCTGTAGCTGTGCGTAATTTGATTCCAACTAGTGGTTCTGCTTTCTTCACCAAGTCGCTTCTGATGATGGAATGTGATGCTCCTGTGTCCAGGGTCACCGTAAACCATTGGTAATCGATTTGGCCATCTATCGTTAGGCTGTTGTTTTCCCGTCGCAGTTGTGAAATGGAGATTTGGGGACTGCTTGTTGTGTAAGCCAGTTCGCGCCCCTCGAAGCTGGCTCGTTTTAGTTTAACGACGCCTTGCTGCCGCTACCGCTCTGCTCTTTCCGTTCGCCATAGCCCCGTTCTGGTGTACGCGATCTGGATCGCTTCCGACGAAGGCGGCACTCCCGCGCCATGTGACCTGGTTTGTCGCAATTGAAACACCTTCCTGTGAATTTCCTCATCGTTCGGTCCGCTGGCGGGTGTTCTGTTTTGATTGCTTGACACAGAACGTCGTCTTCAGCCTCAACCCTGCGAACTTTGGGTGCAGAATATTGCATAGTGCTGGTCCACGCTGCCTCGTATGTAAGTGCATTGGTAACCGTCTCGGTAAATGTCGCTTTGCTCATCATTATTGCGCTGCGTCTTATTTCTGGATCGCGAATTCCTTCGATGAATGCTTGTATCTTCATCTTTTCCAAGTGTTCACTGCCCAGGTCAGAGTGAGCTAAATGTGCCAGTCGCTCAATGTCCGCTGCGTAGACCTGCAAGCTCTCACCGCTCCTTTGCCTGCGATTCTTCAGCTCGATGTAGTACAGCTGCTTCATGTGCTCGCTACCGTACTTCCTTCCTACCGCACTTATTATGGCCTCATAGCTGCATCTTAGTATTGGTGGAATCGTCTGTAACACCTCGGCTGCTGCTCCTTTCAATGCCACTATCAGAGCCGCTGCCTTTTCTGCGTCGCCCCACCGATTCTGGGCGGCCGTCGTTTCAAACTGCAGTTGGAAGATGTTAAACGCCGTTGTCCCATCGTAGGTAGGTGCTTTGAGTTTCGTACCACTGAATTCTCTTATTTGCGGCAGTGGGCTTTGCAATTGCAGCTCTTGCAGTTGCTCTTGCAATTGTTCTTGCAGTTGCTCTTGCAGCTGCTTTTCCAGATCCGCTTGTATTCTTGCGATTGAATTATCTCGACCTGATTCCATTTTCAGCATTCTCTTATCGAGCGCATTAACTTTTCCTTGCAGCTCGTTCACCTTTCCAGTCAAAGTCTCAGAAATCTCTCGTAGTTGTGTAGAATTTTCTTCCATCTTCTTCTCGATTCGTTCTTGTAGTTTCTGCCCCATGCTCTCAGAATTTTCTAGAAGTTTCTGCTCCATGTTCGCAGAATTTTCCAGGAGTTCTTTCTTTATGATCACAGAGTTTTCTTCCATTTTCTGCTCGACTCTTTCCGAATTTTCCATAAATTCTCGCTTCATTATTTCAGAATTCTCGGCCATCATGCCTTGCATAGCAGCGAGCAACTGGCTCATGTCCCTACTCATTGGAGCGATGTCTTTCTCTGATACCTCAGCCACTTTTGAGTCGCACTCAAACTCATGCTCTGCCAGATCAAAGCCTCTCGCCTCCAATGGCCCTCGTAGTCGGTGCTGCAATTCGGACTTCAAGCCTGTTGTCAGCAATCCTAGCTTGGCCAGCTCCTTCTTAAGTTGCTCTACTTTCAACTGGTCGAACTTCACCATTATTCTGGATTAGCACAATCCCACTTCTGACACCAATTGTTACGTAATTCCGCTGAAGTACTCCGCTACTTCGGTTCGGATCACTGGATTGTGTAATCGTCAAGAATAATGCACAAAAAGCTCAATGCTTGTAACGGTTTTATTGATTCCAATAACAGATTGACTATTCCAATCCTTTTGTTACAAAGATTTGCACTATTTTGCAGTTGCAGTTGAATTGTCCTTGGTTGTGATTGCGATGCTTCACGTTCACTCGTTCTGAATCGATGTTGCACGTTCACTTGATACCCGGTAACTGACTCGATGTTGTACGTTCAATTATTACTCAAAGACTGACTCTCGACACTGCCGGCGGCCGCTTTTTATACCTGTTACTGTTTCTCGCCAGCTACTGTCGAACATTCTACAACTTCTCGCTCGCCCTGTTTCTGGATTGTACGAGAAAATTCCAATACACAATATTTGTCAGAACTTCAAAACACTTTCGAATCAGAGGTGCTGATATTTGCTAAAGCTTTTGTTTTGCCTATGCTTGTTCAACTGTAACCGTGCACAGGGTGTCCTTTTCCTTAGCTGCCGTAGTATAACCCCCATATTCGTCACAATACATAACATATCTGATATCAGAATCTGTAAAAAACGTGTTTCTTAAAAAATTTTGGTAAGGTCCTTTGTAGATTTTGCCAGCGATATGTACATTCAAACGAATTTAAAATTTCCAATTAATGACAGATTCAGTGTAGCTTACGCTTCCAAGGCTAAGCGGTTAACTAAATTCCTGAAAAAGAGCATATATCTTAGGTAATACTGAAGCTGTAAGGGACTTAATCTCTGTATGTACAGCCCTTAATCTCCACTCTCAGTTTAACGCTTAAAATTATTTTCTGTAAGAGCTCACCTTATGAAACTTGCACGCCCACCGTCCTTTAAGCTTGAACCTGCAAAGAAACCAGAAAATAGGCCAATTAGCGACAATCAGAGAAATGTGGCAATATAAACGCTACAGGCAGAAAGCGTGTGAAGAGCGAGAGACTTTTAAAACACGGCATGAAATGCAAAAAAGGCCTTAAGCACACACTACACGAAACAATGCCCCACTTTCCAGACAAATTTACCCCAAATAAAAAAAATATGCTTTTTGGCCTATTCATATACGCGCGCTTATTTCTCTCCAAAGCTCACGTGTGCGGAATCTCATTAAACCGTGAAATAAAATGAAAGGCAGTGAACACGAAATCGCGCGTTCATTTTGTTGATGTTGTTGTTGTCGTTGTCGTTGTTCATATTTTATCAATGCCCGCGGCTGAGATTCAATGTGGCACTGCTGTTGTCCCTCCACACGTTTACACGCCCACCTAACAATGGAGGCGGCAGCGTAGCCAGTACAACAATTGGCGGCTGCGTAGCCGCCGACGGAGGGAAGCTACCGCCGTGCAGGGTGACAAATGAAAACAAATTTTAAATATTGCAGCTTCCATCGGGTTTCACGAACTGTTTGAAACCCTACATCAGCCCAGATCGAAGAAATATATACAGATCTTTGAAGATCTAAGAGAGTTTGTAGGAAGCTTCCAAGTGGAGCTGGAGCTGAAAGAATTCTGTCAGTTCTGTGAAGACCCCTTGCAGTTCTTGAAGGTTCAAGGGCAGATCTTCAAAAATGCTAACCGCTCCATTTATTGGCGAATTAAAAATAATAATAGAGAGCGGATCACGCCTATATTTTTTATGTTTGAACAAGTCCCGTACCTTCGTCTACTATATCACTCAGAGCGATATTATTATAAAATAAGCGGTTTGCGAAATATAAGTCGAAGGCGTGAAAACATATGTATTGTATACAACTCTGGTGGGCGTGTTCCTTATCAGGTTTCGGTTATATCAGCACTTCAACTTCGAGGTGTTTTAATATAGGTAATATCAAAATGAAATCAAATTGGTCCACGTGTTTTGAGGTTCTGATATTTTCATTACTCAGATGATATTCACATACATATGCCATTACCATAGATGTAGGGTATACAGAATCTGTTCGAGTGTGTGTGAAGTGAAGAACGCGTGTATTATGAGCCCCTTAACCCAACATAGCTCATGTTCCATGCTCTCGATACTTTTTTATTATTCTCGATAATTTCTCGTTTTTTGCGAGTTTTTTGTAAGACGAAGTAGGTTCACGCTCACTCGTGTTTTGGATTCTTTTTGCTCCTCCAGCCAAATTAACGAAATTACGAAAATGGTGTGTGCAGAAAAAAAATTACTTCAGCGAGGTTCATTGAACGGAAGCTGTATGACTCAAGGCACAGGCAAATGTGAGAGAGCGCAGCAAAGTCGTGTGTTTTAACTTTAATCTGGCGGAAACATGCGCACCCTGTGCTCCCCGACATTACAAATTTTATAATTGATAAGCGCTGTTATTTATGCGACATGCATTCGATTGGGGTGTAGATGGGTCACTTGAGCAGCTATCAAATTTCATGGATTATTAAATGTGGCAAGCGTTTAAGCATTCCGGCGTAAGGAATTTTAAATTCAGATTTACTGGGACATTATAGAAAAGGGGGACCAAAATTATGTTTGGAAAAGCAAATGGAAGAGCCACTACCAAAGATCGTATTGTAAAAGAGGCTTGATGAGTAGTCTTAAACGAACTCTTTGTTATGGTTGCAAACGCTTAAAAAAACCGACATTTTTAGCTGGAAATCACTTTAATCTTACAGGCTTTTCTTATTTGTGAATGTTCAATTGTCAGCTTTTGCTATTGCTAATTAATGGCTTTTTTAATATTAAACGTTTTATAAGACCCACAATTTTTTGCAGAATTTCTACAGAAAACCCTGGTTAATTGAGCTTGAAAAATTGCAAGATTTGCTATAAAACCAGGAAGCTTGCCTGCATTTATCTTTTAGAGAAGACAAATCAATTTAAAGCTTGATGTGTTTTACTGATTTTATATGAAATACTTTAACAAGTAATGGCATCATCTTATGAAAGCTTCATATGTGTTTATTCAAACGATTTTGATATATTAGGAAATATACATATCTCTAAAATCTCTGAGTAACCCGGCTCATTATCTCGATAGCCCTTCGAAAGTCTTGTGTTGCACTCAGCTACTGTTCAACTACTTAAGACAAAGATATTATTTAATAAGCGGGAATTACAAGAGCTTATAGCTGCAGACGAAAACCAGCACGTGTGAATAATAAGAATACTCATTTCATATATTTTTGCTATTGTTTGATCACCAAAGGGAAAGAGGTGACATTAGAGAGGTAACTCATTCTACTAACTTTTCTATAGGATTTTACTTTTTCTAAGAATAATGTGAACTCATGGAAGCAGCACCTAAACTTTTTAGCAATAATTTGCCCAAATTAGTAATTCATCACTTTAAATTTGCATAAATTTTGTCTCTAAGTTAATAATAGATTCTCTTGAAGCACTTCTGCAAAATTTTAAGAATTTCATCATACAAAAATAAACCTTGCATTTCTACGGAATGCCAGTATACAAATTTACATAATTTCTTAATTAAATTGTACAAATTATGAAAAGAAAGAAATTTCCTAGCTTGTTAAATAAGCAGAGATGTTTGTAATTTTTTAAACGAGTTCTTGTCTTATTAGTTTGGCTTTGCAACATTTTCAAAAGGGTGTTTCCATTTTTTATTGTTACAAAAAGATGTTGTAAAAATAATTTGCCTGATGTACGTGTTGCTATGCGACAGTGTACAGTAGCAAACGTCAATGGAACAGTCACGCATGCGCCGTTTGCGCGCGATTACATTGGCATTGTTATTGGTTTCAGTTGGCGATTATAGACTACATATGTGTGTATGCATGTATGTATATGTGAGAAATAAAGAAGAAGAAAAAACAACAACGAAAAAACAATGAAATGAGCAAGAAAATTGTACAGAAAGGCTCGTAATGGTACATTTACTTAACGCGACAAAATTCCGAATGATCTGAGCAAAAAGATTTATTTCATATGACTTTCATTACAACAACAGAAACTATTGGCAAGCATGTTTTGACAACTGTGGTATATATATATTTTTTCGCTTATTTTTACAAATTTCCTACTGACCTCTTTGCATATCATCAGCATCATTCAAGTTCTTTTCTACATTCTCAATGTATACACACAACAGTAAAATTAAAGAGTCTTACAAATGAGCTTTCTTCTTCTTAGATTCTTTACAGGTACGTGGCGTATGGAGAAGATATTGTGGCGCAGATTGCACTTCAAATTGTTTAAACTGAAAACGTATAGATAGAAGATTGGAATTGAGCGCTATTTCTTGAAATACTTAACAGTTTTGTTCCAAAAATTACAATTTCTCTTTTGTAAAAATGAAAGTTTTTTGAAACTGGAGGAAACTGTTAGTTTCGTTCCCAAAAAAAAGTTGAAAGATAAGTAGGTACATATATCAATTATAGGTAATTTCAATTGAAAGTTACATACATACTTAAAATAATGGGATTTGATGTCAAGCATAATAATTTACTTATTTCCTTTCAATTAAAATTATATACGGATCTTGTAATTTAATTCGATTTGGTAGACGTCATTTTGAATACATTTGGCAACCATTTGTCCCTTTTTGAACTGCGAATGTCAATTAAAAAAAGTAATACAGTCGACGTCCAATAATACGAATTATACATATATTGTCAGAGCAATTCGTATAATCGAAAAATTCGTACTATCGCAACGATGTTTTCTCCCTTTTTATTTGAAATTTAGGCATAGGAAAGAAGTAGAAGTACTACGTAAAAAATTCATTTGTTTAATTTCATTCGAATATCAAGTACAAAGCATAACTGAAAACAAAACAAGTAAGGAAGAATCAGTCGGGTTTCACCGACAGAGTAATACCCTACACCAAGTTCCCAAGTGGGGTGATAATCCACAGAAATTGTGGGTGCATTTAATTTACCGCCTACATAGTGGGCGGACCACGCCCATTTTTAGCAGACTGCAATATATCCCTAATAAGACTATTTATGCCAAAAGTTGATGCTCTGGAAGGTGTACAACCGAAATGATCGATATATTTAATATACCGGTAATGAAGTGACCAAATATGGACTCTCTGGTGTATATCTTACTGAAGTTATGAGGATTTTTAGCTTACCGCCTATATAGTGGGCGGACCACGCCCATTTTTTCGTAGGACATAGAAAACCAAACCCTTAACTTGAATACCAAGTACAGTTCTTTTCCATGAGTAATTAGACAAAATATAGCTATTTAACCGAAATAAATCCGGGGTATTGGGACTTACAGGCCTATAGTGGGTGTGTTCTTCAACCGATTTGGCTAATCTCGGAACTTGAAGTAGTGGAAGGTTCACTGCGACTGTGTGCCAAATTTGGTATAAATCGGACAACTCCTTCTTTCTCTCCTGTGCTCACGGACACCCAGACAGACGGACAGACGGACAACCGGAAATGAAAAGAGAAAGTGTTTCTGATCATTTCTATATACTTATGTCTATACCTAGGAAGGCTCCTTTAATGCGTTACAATTTTCGCACAAAGTTATTATACCCTATTACCATAGGTGTAGGGTATAAAAATGTTCAGTTAAAATTCACTTTACACAGCACAAGTCGAAAACGAAGCCAGCGACATAAATATAATTCGCACTTTGAATGAAAATAATGACGAATTAATCAAAGCCTATTACGAAAGAAAACAAAAAATTCGAATTTCGTATTATCGTACGGTAAAATTTTCCGGAATTCGTATTATAAGTAGAATCGTCTGTGACAAAATACTGCATTCGTATTATTGGACATTCGTACAATCGAGCTTTCGTATTACTGGGACGTCGACTGTATTTCTTTGGAAAAAACTCTTCGAATTGGCAAAAATGTTCTGTATTTGCTGATTTCTAATCTAATTCTAGCTAATAATTTTATTGCGAAATTTTAACCATTCTTTAAAAACCATAAATTACATTGTGCAGCATTTCACTTCGAGTTAACTTGTGCATAAATAGAACGAGTTAATGCGAGAATGCTAGGCCTAAATCTCGGTTGCACGGGCTGTTGCGCCAACTATGTATGTATATTTGTACAAACGTAAGTATATTACACTTAACGTAGTATTTAAAATTTTCAACGGAAAGCATTATAAAAATGTAATAGTAACCTCGCTATACTTGTAGTATAATTTTTATGATTTGACGCTGTTTTAAATACTGTGTGACTACCTTTCTTGGCAGTTTTACTACCTATTTTGGTTAAACTTTTATCGTAGGCATGCGTTCGAGTACGACTTCAGATAATTTGCGCATTCGCGCATGACCACAAGCACACTTCGTTCGCTGAAGAGACCTCTTGATAAAACCTTATAAACCCACTGTATGTGTATGTATGTATGAATGTGTGTGTGTGTGTGGTTTTTCATCAGAATGAATAGCTGATATATACCGGGTACGCAGAAGTCTGATAGCATAAAGCAATTTATTGAAAACTTAACAGACAATGGGTAAGTGTGAGTGTGGCTTGCAAAGATTTCCATGGAACTGACAAGGGCATGTGAGTAGAATACGCAGAATTTGCAAGTACCCATACATATATAATACATACATGCATACACGTCTGCATCTATACAGTCGATTGTAGTTTAAACAGTTCAATGAACGATTTACTTATGCATAGATTTAACTTAAATGTGGAGCAAACGTGATTATTTTATTGCTATAATAAATAAACGCAAAATAGTAAAAAAAAAGAGAAGAGACTATTAAAATGTAGGTTCCACACTTTTTTATAGGTTGCTATGAAGTGGGCCAATAGGAAAAGTTGTAAAATTTTAAGGAGGTTGCTAAATAGCTGCATTTAGTTTGAGACAGGTGTGTGAAAGTATTTGAAGTATACGAAGAACGAAGAAGACGTGCGAAATCTTCAGGTGAGCATGAAATTCAGGACAACATGACAAAGCATTAGATTGAAGGGTACTGCTTGGAAGAGAAGCTTGTAATCGAACAGACGTCAAAACAAAGAAAAAATCAAATAACAAGTCAAATTGTATGTAGTACGTACATACATAAGTATATATGAATATACTTCTTCAGTTTGGAAATCGTTTTCGACATTTCATACATAATTTGGTACATATTCTACATTGTCTACATGTTCTAGAGAAAGTTCTATGTGCACATATTGCAGTTCCATATGCATGAGTAGCTTCAAAAGGTATGAAGCAATTTTCTGTGGGGACTTAGCCCCAATATTCTGATGTTTTAGATACTTATGTATATGTTGCCTAGATAACGAAGTCAGCAACAGTCACTCTTTCACCAAAGATACCTCTTGGTCTCACTTCGGCCCCAAAAAATCGATTTTCAAGATATCACCTGATATAAAATTCAGCTCTAAGCACAAGCACAGGTTGCATTATGGCAATAGCCTGCTTAATTAAATTTGAACCTCCCAAGCAGATTGTTGGTTACTACCGTACAATCACTTATATGTAGAAAAATACTAGATTTAAATAGTCGTGATATGGCCAATAACTATTTTATGATTTTATGCATACTATGAGCATATTACTCGTATAAGCTCAAGCAGGAACAACAACAATTAATGCATCTGTTGCACACATGCACGAAACTTTTATAGCATTTTTTCGACCAGGTCCAAGTCGAGAAATGTGTGTGGCTAAAGCAGAAACGGCAACTTCAAAACAAATAGCATTTCCTGCTGTAAGACTAGTATCGTAAGCTACATACATAAGTACATACATATATGCGCTGCATGCCTGCTGCGCTTTGCCGCTAATTGCAGGAGAAAAGTTAAAAGATGCGCAAGAGAAAGAAGAAGAAGAAAAAAACAAGAAACAGGATGATTTATGAAAATAAACACATGTTTAATTTTTATTATTTGCTTCTTGTGCGCCGCTGTGAATGTGTGCATACGGGTATGGGTATGTATAAATGTATGCATAAGCTTCTTTTCTATTAATAGTATTTTTTATTGACACTTTAGAAAATGTATAACAGCTTTATTGCTGTTGCTAATATACAATGCGATTCAAATTAACAGTTATGGCATATTTACTAAAATTTACGATTCAAAAATATCGCTTGACACATTTGTTATGAACATATTTTAGCAAGACATTTTCAAAAGTCTATACAATAATATTCACATCCATTGGCTCCGTTAGATCGGGCCAGAAAAGAGATATTAAACGTGAAAGTTAAGGGCCGGCGCAGTAGAGAAAGAGACCGAGTCTCATATACTAGAAAGACCAAGTTCAATGCTTGTATGGGTATATACATACATACATACATACATACATACATACATACATACATACATACATACATATGCAAACAAACACTAACCCCAAAACTTTAAGGAAAGAAATCTTCAAAAGCTACTGCAGCAGAAATATATTTTTCTTTAATTGAATTTATTTCGATTTATAGCATACTCAGGAGTATGTATTTACATGTAAAAAAAACTGTTGCATATAATTTGAGTATAAGTACTTATATATGTATGTATAACAGTTCTTTAAATTTCTCCACATACAAAACTATGGCGTGCCCAACTCAATTCAATGGAGATAATTGTATTGAATTTTGAATCATTTCTCAAAAACTTTTTTAATTCACCTTTCGATGATAGAAAATAGTAAAATTTGAAGCCGAACTTTTATAAAAATTGAAAAAATTCCATCTTCAGGAGGACGTTTGCGTGCGCATCTGTTTAAGCATCGTTTTCCAAACAACCAAAATCTTTCCGTAAAATTTTTTTGGCACAGTTGTCGAACAGGGCTGATTTTGATTGAGTCAGCAAAATTGACAATGACAAATGCGAAATAGTGGGCGGACCTATATATCCTATATCCTATATATCAACTTGGGAACCGAATTTCATTCATTTATATTCGTAACTGGTCAATTGGGAGCCATTTTACCGGAAAAATTTTGCCGCCTATATAGTGGGCGGACCACGCCCATTTTTTCGTATGACATAAATGACCGACCCCTTAACTTGAATACCAAGTATTATTCTTGTCAATGAGTAATTAGACAAATTACAGCAATTTGATCGCAAAAAACCCGAGGTAGTGGGACTTAAAGGCCCATTGTAGGCGTGTCCTTCAGCCGATTTGACTAATTTTAACACTTTACCTAACACGAGGTTCACTGGGACTGTGTACCAAATTTGGTTCAAATCGGACAACTCCTTCTTTCTCTTTTTCCCGAACACGCAGACAGACGGACAGACAGACGGACAGACGGACAACCGGAAATCAAAAGAGAAAGTGTTTCTGATCATTTCTATATACTTATGTCTATACCTAGGAAGGCTCCTTTAATGCGTTACAATTTTGGCACAAAGTTATTATACCCTATTACCATAGGTGTAGGGTATAAAGACAAACAAATTCTTTACCATGTGCAAATGCTAATGTTTACATAATCTAAAATCTTAGCATTCTTCTGCTTTCATATTCTTAAACATTTTCTGCGGTTACATATTTACAATTCCTTTAAAATTGACTTGACACAGTTTTGTAGTAAGCCTGCTTCTCCGTTGTGACTTCTTCTTCTTCATCGTCTCGGTCTTCTTTTGCTTGTGCCTTAACTGCTCCTCTACGTAAATACGTACGTGGATGCAGACACGAAGCACGCAGAAAACAATAAACAACAACGGCAAGCCCACAAACTTTGCGCCATTATGTGCAGAAGTGCGTACACTCATAAAATGTGCACTGTAACAAATTTGCTTAAATTATGTACTTTTTTGACAACTTTACTAACTCTTAACTAAATAATTAGTTAAGTGCTAAATTTCAAAAAACGTTTTTAGTTCATTGTTTTGTTTTT
The DNA here is from genome assembly GCA_963457695.1 of Neria commutata. Lineage (NCBI taxonomy): Eukaryota > Metazoa > Arthropoda > Insecta > Diptera > Micropezidae > Neria > Neria commutata. The sequence goes on from OY735246.1 coordinate 45,463,918, forward strand.
GTCATACCAAAATTTCACATAATTGGATTGGTAACAATTTACAGACTATATAAAAGACATAGTATGTACTAATATACTGTTCAAAATCTCAGTTACAATCAAACACTGTGTTTTGTGGGAGCGATATGAGCTCAGACGGAAGAAGTTCAGGATATCCATTTCGTAGCAGCAAATCGTCAAAAATTTGTATTTTACCATATAAAATTCGTAAAAAATTAAATTTATTGGCTCTCAAACAGAGATTTATTATATATTCAATGTAGATTAAAGTAAATCGGAGCCAGAAAGAAACTATCATATGCATTTAATAAATGATAAAAATTTAAGAATTCTTAACGTGTTATGGGCGAAAATAAATTTGGACAGCTTTTTGCAAGCTAGTGGAATATTTGTATTATCTTCCAGATACTTTCTTAATATATTCGGTAAAGTTATGTGAGTGTGCTATAAAATTTGCATTACAGAAATCGGAACGCTCTAAAAGTGGCAGCCAATGGATTAAGATACAAGCGCGTTTAGAACCATAACAAGATTAAAAAAATATTGAAAGCTAAAATATTCAATGAAAGAAGTATTGAAATGAAAATCTCTCTACTGATTTTCACAGTCAAAATATTTGATAGAATAGAAAAGAATCACCTAAGAATTTTTTTAAATATATAACTATTTTGTCGATTTTTATCAAATTTGTTATCGTAGCTAACTTTTTAGTTAACAGTTTTTGCTGTGAGTGTAAATAAATATCTACTACATGTATGCGTGTATTCTTCATATACATACATATACATAAGTACATATAAGGCAGCGTTTATCAATCAAGCTCAAATACTGACACTTTTCTTGCATTGCCATTTCTTTGCTCTTTCACCCTGCATTTTCCAACTGCCCGCCAACACGTCTCGTCCCCCCCGCCCCACACTCTTTCTTTACACTTGACGCAAATTTGTTTATTTTGGTGTCACTTTGCACAGTGTGCAAGCAACACCAGCAACACCAGCGACACCGGCGGCGGCAGCACCAGCAACTGAGGCAGCTACACCATTAGCTGGAAATGCCTTAAATACCAACGCCAACATTTCCTTTCGTCGCTGACTTTTTTCGTTGACGTTGGCTGCCTTGCCATTGACATTCCGCCAGAAAATCGAATTATCATAATTAATACAATCAATGCATGTGTATGTGTGCGTTTTTCTACGTGTGCGTGCGTGTGTGTGTATCTTCGATAATAATCATTAGTGGTAATCATTTGTAATCGATGCCATTTATGACGCCATTTCGAATGTCATTCGCTATAATGGATTAGCCCAGAAACAAAAAAAAACAACAAAGATGTAAAAATATACAATCGATCTTATAAACTGCTTCCTCTATACAATCTATATATATAAAAATGAATCGTGGTTTGTTCGGGTGCTTAAAACTCCAGAACGGCTGAACCGATTTTGATGAAATTTAGTGAGTGTGCTTGAGTGGGTTCAGGGATGGTTCTGATCTATAATTGGACCCGATCGGACAAGGGGGCGTGGCACCGTCCATACAAACCAAATTGTTTACATCGAATATCATTGGAACTAAAAGCCGTGCAGCATTGAAATTCCGTATGCAGTCGCCTCTTGGATGCGTCGTCCCATTGGTAAAATTTTATGGCCGTAGGACAAGGGGCGTGGCACTTTTCAATCAACTCCACATTTGGATATTACTTTAGAACTATATATCATACATAAATGAAACTCCGTATTCTTCAACTGGGAAAATGGAATGGGCATTGGACACGAGGCGTGACACCCCTCATACAACTTAAATCTTCTATTTGGTATATATTTAAAACTACAAGTCATTCAACATTGAAATTCTGTTTTGTTATTATTTAGTCATACATACATACATGTAAACATTTTTACATAATTTTGAGTTTTATGTATATAGATTTAGGGGCATGGGACGAGGTGTCGTGGCACACCTTAAATGTATGTACCGTAAAAAAGTGGTTGTCCATGAGGAGTGAAGGGGGTGTCGTGACTTTAATTTTGGCCTTCCACCAAAGAAGTAATCTACATACACAGATAGTTCTGTAAGGACCTACATTCATGATTTCCCCTACAAATATATAGACATCACAAGCATCAGCAAGAAGCCCTGCTGTTCAACAGAGAACAACAGAAACCAAGAAAAAGACAGGCTATTAAATTAAATACAATTAAATACAGCAACATCCAATCAGAGCATCATTCACATTACGTATTTTTATAAAAGCGCGGGGTGGAACCCGGGGGTAACAGCTAGTAATATATAAAATCGATTGAAAGTCAAGTAACCACGCCTTCTATATACTAGATTCAATTGTGAAAGTGAATGTGAAATTTAAATTTAAAAATTTTATCTAACTGATAATTTAAGATATTAAATAAAATCGAAATCGCTAACTACTTCCAATCGTCAATTCAAATTGTTCGAGAACATAAAACTAATATGAAAAGCAAATTCAAATTCTTCAAAAATTATAATCGAATCCGATTTTTCTAAAATTGTCGACAACAGATAATAAAGATGAAAACAAAACTGAAATAAAACTTTGAAAAATTTCAAATATTTAGGAATTTAAAAAATCGAACTCTATAATTACAAGTATGTTTAGCAGGCATAAAAAATTTTTATAGAATGAATAAAATGTTGAAAACTTATATATTTCGGAAAGGAAGTCATAATTTTCCACAGCTTTATCATAAAATTTTAATTAAAAGCATGTTTCTCTTTAGTATTAACTTCGATTTAGTAAACGAGGCTAAGTTTTGAGAAAAGTTGAGTATTTTGCTTGCGCTATGTAATATTTAAGCTTGAGGTTGTTGGAGTTGGGGTATTCGACGATCTCATAGCATATCATGAGGAACATTACTTTCCTTATGTTTCCCTGGATTAAAATATAAAATGTTGAAATATAAAAATTTAAGTCGAAGACGCTGGAACTTTTGAGATTAAACTAGCGATAATAACTGTGTTTTTGTTAATAGAGACCAATTATAAACAGAGTGGAAATTATATACATACACAAATGTGTTCAATGCACTGAAAACTATGAATTTGAATTCAAGGAAACAAACCCGGAACCCTTGCTTCCACTTTTTGGTTATGAATACGACATTTAGTTATGTTGAGTTCACTAGAGTCGTTTTCAAGCGGACTTTTCAGCATATTCAAATGGATTTAGCATAAATCCAAGCGGGATATATATATACATATATCCTGTTAGTATCTATTTAAAACGGCAATCGTGTCTGAGACACTGACATTTGAGTCCAACACTGAAAGTTTCAGAAACAAATTTTGCTGCCTCATGATAGAAATGCTCAAAACAACTTACAAAAGATTTAGTTCCCTTGAATCACGCCCACTTTTTGATTGTAAAAACGTATGCCCAAACTATAGAGGATCTCATTTACTGCAGCGCAAAGCAACATTCGACAAACAGCTTAAGATGGCCAATTTGGTTTCACCGATTGCCACTACGCTGGATCTTACTTGTCTGGGTGCTGCGTTTGCCATTTATAAAATTTTATTAAAATCTTTTGAATTGCGCTGCTGAAATGCTGTAGTAGCCGGAAATGTTCATTATGATTTTTATGACTGTTGCGGTTTAACAGCTGAAATGTTAAGTTCATTGCGTCCTGACTGCACTCACTTCCAGCCCTCCCCCCTCGGTTGGACTCGTCGTCTTTAACTTCTTAGTCGACGTGCTGCTGTTGATGCATAACAAGCTTGGTTGCTGTTGTACATAATTGAAATTGATATCTATTTGAACAGTGGAATGGGCGCTTAAAATTCGCTTTTGAAAATAGCTCGCCTTTAAAAAATTTTATACTCCATCGTATGAAATAGGAGTGTCAATGCAGAGATTTCGTTATCTGAAGCCAACTTTTGCATCAAAATACATATATGTATGTATGTACTTAGTTCTTCTTCAGTTGCAAATAGTCTCAAATTTTGAGAAAAATGTTGGAGGTATTGGATATATACCTAAGTAGAAACTTCAAAACAAGTCAAAATAGAAACAAAAATTAATAAAATCATTAAATTAAACTTGTCTGAAGTCTGAATTAGAATCTTAAACATTGAATTGAAAATTTCAAAATTGAAATGAAGACCATAATGAATTTGAGTTTTGTGTTTTGTAAGAATTGATTTTTAAGACAAATAAAGTAAGGATACCAAAACTAACTCAATTCTCAAAAGTCAAAATGTGAAGATAAAGTAGAATAACTTTTGTTTTGTTTAAATTTTAATCTTAAATATGAAAAGTTCGATACAAAATGTATTAAATTTCAAAAATATATACTATACAAAAATATGTATTTTACTAATACAGAGGATATATATTTTTGAAAATTCAGCGGGTAAAGCTTTTTACTATGAAATATAAAAGATTTCTTGAAGAGAGCCAATACTCGATTTCTTGTGAAACTCTCGAAAACATTGCAAGGGTTATTATTTTTCTAATTAGGAAAAAATTTGTTTTGTGCTGAAGATTATTAGTAAAAAAAAATTATTAACTCGATTTCAAAAGGAAACGAAATATCATAATATAATCAATCATTTTTGAAAGAATAAATTAAATGATAGAAATATCAACTATATCTTTCCAAAAAAAGAACTTGGTTTATCTTATGACAATATTCCGTGCTTTTCTAAGATCTTAGTTTAATAGTAAACATTTTTGTCGCACCTTTAGTATTGAAAAACAATCGATTCCATTCCACTGTTTCTTCCTTACAAGTTATATTAATATTATACCATCTGCTTGCATAGGCCATCGAATGGCCCCACTCTTTTCACAAATACTTTTTTCCGCTTTATTCGCATAAAAGCATTCAACAATTTTTCTCAGTATTTTCATGCCATCAATTGCAGTATGCCGCATGCATGTCTTCTTTTGCAGTGCAGCAGTTACAAGTTTCGGCAGAGCCTCCGACTTCACCCGGCTTTACCCAAGCTGCAATTGACGACATGACCATAAAAATTAAGCTGTATGCTAGCCAAGGCACTATGCCATGCCGTACTCAGCGAATCAAGACAACCAAAGATACAAGAAGAGAAAATTGAAAAATATTATACATGCAAGGGAAATGAAGAAAAATTTAAAATTTTAAAGAGTAAAACTGCAGAACAAA